>JAWNLN010000060.1:0-600000 GCA_035042305.1 Drosophila glabriapex
AAGTGGTTCATCTGGAAGAGCTCGCCAGAGTATGTACTGGTATTTACGATCATTTAAATCAACATTTACTTGCCTGTACATCTTGGTTACATCAGCTGTTATGGCGTAACGATGTAATCTGAAACGCAACAACCGCAAATATAAATCGTCTTGGAAAGTCGGGCCGACAAGTAAATGATCATTGAGCGAAGTTTGATTGGATGTTCGGCACGAGGCGTCGAAGACCACTCGAAGCTTTGTGGATTCGCTGCTGGGCTTCAAAACGCAATGGTGAGGTATGTAGTAGTGAGGTTCCGATAAGTTTGGTTCTGTGACCAGCGACATGTGTTCCAAATGTTAATACTCCTCCATGAATTGACAATACTGTAAGCGAAGTTCCGAAGATTGTGCCAAACGGCGTTCCAAGCTGAGAAATCTGCGGCGTGCTATATCGAATGAATGACCAAGTTGACTGGGATTGCTCTTAAACGGCAGCCTTACAACAATGCGACCACTGTCATTTATAACAGTCGTTTTTACGTAGTGTTCCTCACAAGCTCGATGTTCTGGTTTCAACAGCACATTTGAAGTTTCAGTTGATTCAATTTCCCATAAGCGTTTAAGGTGATCGTCAATTGAAGTGGCACCAAGCTTAGAACTAGCAGCAAGCTCTGGAGACTGTTGCGGATGACACTTTCCTGTCACTACCCAACCCAACCAAACAGTGTCTTTTGGAGCGTGGGCCCAGTTCTATCAAGTTTAACTTGGCCCACTGACAGAATGTCGAAGAATGCTTCTGTTCCTAAAAGTATGTCAATGTGTCGAGATTGGTAGAATTTCTCATCTGCCAGAACAATATTTTCTGGCATTTTCCATGTTGAAATGTCGATATTGATGTCCGGCTGATAGGCTATATGCGAGGTGACGCAAAGATCTAACGAAACTTCGAAGGGCGACAAACGAGACCTTATTGATCTAGTTGTAAGCGAAGTGATGTCTGTACGTGCATGGCCAATACTGCTGATTTGCACATCGTGTTTCTCTCTTTTTAGACGAAGCTTCTGAGCAAACGAATCGGTGACGAAATTCACCTGCGAACACGAGTCCAGTAGAGCACGGCCTAGTCTGTAGGTGCCAGTTGAATCTCTGACCAAGACCATAGCCGTTGCTAAAAGAACGTGAGATTGATAACGTTTTTCGATTTGCGAATGGTTGTGTGCTACTGCTTCGGTGGCTGGGGAAGAGCTTGGTTGTGTTGTTAAACGTATCTTGTTGTGTAACAAAGTGTGGTGCGATCTCTGGCAATGGCGACAGCGATTTGTTGAAGGGCAATCGGCCATTTGATGACCCTTAGACAAGCAATTAAGACACAGTCGGTGACGTTTGACGACATCAAAACGTTGCAGCGCATCCAATGCTTTAAATTGTTCGCAAGCCATCAATTTGTGAGTTGAACTTGAGCACAATGCACAAGCATCGATAGCAAGTGCGAAAGACGAGTTATGTCCTTTGCCAGGATTGCGAATATGTTTTGAATACGTCTGGTTAATTGCTGTACCTTGGACAACAGGAATTGACAATGACGCTCCAGTACTTGTACGCACTGATCCCAAGTCGGGATTGTTGTATAATACAGCGATAAATTCCATTTGTTTCTAGTTTCCTGATCGCATTTATCCAGAACCACATAGATTAACATGGCTTGCGCTATGTCGATGCCAGAGCCCAAGGACGAAAGTGAACTAAATAATGCCGATGCATTATCAATTAACGACCGTAGCTGAGTAGCGTTTGATGAACTAGCTGAAGGCAACTGAAAAATAGACGATATTGTCTCTGTAAATATCAATGCTGGCTTCTCATACCGAGACTTTAATTTTTCTAATGCCTTAGCGTAGTTTTCATTGGTGACTGGAAATGCCTTAACGCATTCCAGTGCAGCACCCTTTAAGCAGTTGAGTAGATGGTTAAACTTCTCAATGTTTTTTATTTGCGCTCCTTTCACGATTTCATTAAACGAGCAAATGAAGTTGTTATATTCCAGATGATTGCCATCGAATGTGGGCAAGGCCAAACAAGGCAGACGTGATAGTTGAGGATGGTAAGCAACGTGTGATGTAGCGTCATCAGCGACTGTACTATTTAAGTCTTCACCAAGCAATTTCTTAATTGCCAACTTGATGTGTACATAGTTGTCTTCCAGTTCAGCGTGCCCATTATCATTTGGATCCAGAGTTTCTATTTCCGATTGAATAGCCAACGATTGCTTAAAGTACGATTCCAAAATGCCTAAACGACATTGAAGATCCGCAGGTGATCTTTTAGAAGAATCTCCATATTGTCCATCGACCAAAGTTTTAATGCGGGAAATGTTCCTTTTGATGTTTGCGCGCTGGCGTCGGTAGTCTTCCAAGGAATGCGACATATTTACAGAATTTGGCGCGAAGCTTGAGTTCTGCTTGACGCGCCAAAAACGACGAAAATGATTGTTGTGTGTGTGTGTGTATATGAACTGCAACAGTATCGATCGCAGTTGCAGCTCTTACACAAACGAACGACGAACGAATTTGGGATAAACCACTAAAGGCAGCGACTGAA
The DNA here is from genome assembly GCA_035042305.1 of Drosophila glabriapex. NCBI lineage: Eukaryota > Metazoa > Arthropoda > Insecta > Diptera > Drosophilidae > Drosophila > Drosophila glabriapex. Next base: position 2,578 of record JAWNLN010000060.1, read on the forward strand.
GCGACGATTGCGAGCAGCGCACTGGCCGTTTTAGCAGTAGCGAAATATGCGATAAGAGCAGCGAGGTTGCGAAAGAAGACGATCGAAAATTGACCGAAAACTAACGGCGAACAAAGTAGATGACGAACGAAAACGGCGCAGTCAGCAAAACGAATATAGAGACACAATGCAATAACCGTTGCTTTGAGTTATGTGCATGTGTGTGATTGCTGCTGCGATGAACTTTGTGTTGGTTTTGGTTAGCTATTTTCACATGCGACGAATTTGATGTTTTAATTGTTGCAACCAAGCAATTGGAAGCCAAGGCGAATTTGTTTAGTTTGTATGTACGCGCACGCGGAATTTGTTAACGTAAGAAATGCGAAATTGTCCAATTGTTTATTAAATTTATTTAAACACTGCCCCACGTTGGGCGCGAAAATGTTCGGTGCACAAAGCGTTTTTTTATGCACACACGAGACTTCAAGCCTGGGCGGTATTTAACTATTTTAATTAACACTTTATTTTTCTTACACAAAGGTGCGCGCGTTGCTTGTTCTAATTCTTATTACAACTTGGGCTAATTCGATAGTGATCTATCGATGTTTTACTAAATTACAAGTATTGTTAACATAAGTGAATAAGTTCCACAAGTGTTATGCAAAGCCGCGATAAATTGACAGCTGATGTTGAGTGATCAGCTGTGTTATGAATAGTTTGACCAAACAGTGGCATTGTGGAACTTAGAAACGAGGAGAGGCAGAGACGGCAACAGAGCTGGTCGGAGGCAGTAGGACTCCGACAAGCCAGATGTCTCCTAGGTGGTTATAATCTTGTACGATTTAAACAAATTATGGGAAAAAACAACCTTAGGATACTTACCGGTCTATTGACAGGACACTGTAGACTAAGGAGTCACCTAACAAAATTGGGTATATATAGTAGCGATGTGTGCAGGTTTTGTGAAAGAGAGGAGGAATCCTCGATGCACATCCTGGCATGTTTTGAATTGCAAAGACATAGAAGACCTCAACCCAACAAAGATCCTTACGTTCGTACGGGAGTTGGGGCTGATGGAAGAGCTATAGGCTCAGAAGGGGGCACAATAGATTAAATAGGTCGCGGTGCAGCTTCCCCCCAATAATAAATAAATAAAAGGGGTGTACTGGATCCACTATTCTGGAGCCTGTTAGTAGACCAATTACTTAGGAGACTTGCCAGCAGGAGTATTCAATGCCAAGGATATACCGATGACATTGTTATCATAGCACCAGGCAAATTTGAACAATCGCTCTCTGACATAGTTCAATTAAGATTGAAAATAACGAATGACTAGTATACGTAAGTTGGCCTCAACCTTAACTTAATAAAAACAGTCATCGTCCCTTTTACTAGAAGATACAAGTTACAGAGAATGAGGCAAATATGGCTTTCGGGGAGCCTATTACAAACAAGTAGGAAGGTAGGATACCTCGGAGTCATATTTGACAGCACATTCAACTTTTGCACACATGTGCATAATGCGATATTAAAGTGCTCCAGATCGCTTTATACATGGGAAAGAATAAGCTTAGGATACTCACCAGTCTCTTAGACTAAGAAGACACCTATCTAAACTGGGTATTTAAACAAAATTTTTACACCTCAAATCACATCATAGAAGATTGAGTAGCCTTAGCCAGGCAGTGATATAGTATCCTGGGTATGCATGTGTTGAGCTCAGAAGTCATAGAAACTCTCAACCCGGCCAAGATTCTTGCATTCGTGCAGAAGCTCAGAAGGGGCACAATAGATCTAATAGGTCGCAGTGCTTGAATCAAATAATAATAATAATAATAATACTCCTCACACACTACGGGTACATATTTTCATGGTAAGCTCAAATGGCTGACTACGTGGTTTAGAAAGGGAGAGGGCGAAAAAGAGCGAATTCGCCGCGACTGCATCAAGCCGGATTTCGGTAGATATTATGTTATATTATATATATATTATTTTAAATTGAATGGCTTAGCGATATACAATGACTCCGGTCTAAAGAATTTGTGGGATGGTTCGCATGGGGCTGAGCTGAGCGAATGGCCTCCCCCGGGGAGGTTAGCTGCTAATAATACGAGATTCCTCGTAAATCATCAATCCCGAATAAACAGCGGGTGCGATATTGTCAATCGTACCGACAAGGCGCTTGTGTTGCCGCCTTTTAAAGTATAGCCGCACACAACCCCTATCTCCCCACATTATTACCTACCCCCAACCTATCCCCACATATGACTCCGGGCCGGACTAAGGCGTTATCTGAACCGTTCCGGGAGTCAGCTTGGCTGGGGGCCTAGGCGAAAAACTAGCCCAGTCTGGAACGATGGGCTCAGGCAAATGGTGACCGCCTGTTCTAATTTAGCCTTACCCGGGTAACGCGGATCTCTGCCCGGGCGGACAATGAAATTTCAACAAGGATAAAAGTACCGCAGGATCTCCCTGCGGAGTATGTCGCAAGACATTTAGAGGGTCGAGCCCTAGACGGGGAAAGACCCTCTCGTGTGGTAGACCAGCCTCCACACCGTGCTGCTTTAGCACCAAAAAGGAGATTGCCGCAGGCCTAGCAAACTGGGGCTTCGAGGCGTGGGAGAATGATGGTTGGACCATCCCGACCACCACGCCCAGCACCGAACGCCACGAGGCAAGGCGCACAGCGCCCTAAGAGAAAGGAAGAGTTCCTGCCAGCTCCCAAGAGGCGCAGCAGCACACTTACACTACCTGTGCCCACCCCCAAGAGGGTGTGCCCGGATGTCAAGGGTGCTGCTTGCGGCGAAGGTGCTAGCCGAAAACGGAGCAGAAAGCTTGGACCTCCGTCCGAGTACATCGCGTGCAGCGGTCATGAATCCCAGCTAGGCAACACCCACCGAGCCTCGACTTTCATATGCGGATATGGCAAAAAAGGTAAAGGTGGCCGTGTTGCCTGTGGTTTTCTCACAGGCTATGCTCAGTCACGGAGACTTGTCTGTGTTGCTGGAGGCCATCATAGACGAAGTCACACCGTCTGGTGGGGATATTGCGTTCTCATTCGCAGGCATTCATTTCCGGATTGGTTTCCTGATCATTGAGTGCTCGGATGAGGCCTCAGCCGATTGGCTGAGAACCGCAGCGCCGCGGCTAAAATCGTGGAAGGGCGTGCCCCTTGAATGCAAAGTGGGAGACAACATTCCGTCGCCCCACTGCATCCCGCTGTTTTGCCCCAGAAGGGTGGATCGGTCGACCGAATCCCTGTTGGTTCTGCTGAAAAACCAGAACAGGATCGAGACCGGCACGGGTCTCTACGGCTATGGTGTCTGAGTGCCTAACGGATTTTATATTTAAATATAATCTAGAATTATGCAATGTCAGATCTACACCGACATTTGTAACTAGAACAAGGGAAGAGGTGCTAGACATCATCCTGATTAGTCAGTCCCTAAAACCTCACCTTAGGGACTGGCACGTTTCAAAAGTGGAATCAATGTTTGACCCCAGAACTATCCAGTTTAAGTTACAATTAAATACGGATAGTAGTATACCAGGCCGCAACACCAGAAAAACCAACTGGGAAGTCTGCAAGTCGACCTTAGAGCTCTACCTAGCCAACAAACTATCTGGTACACCCAGAAATCCGCTAGAGCTGGACAGGGCTATAGGTGACCTCAACAAGTGCATAACTAATGCATTTGAGGATAATTGCCCGGTAGGGAAAAAGCATATGGAAAAAGATGCCCCATGGTGGAACGACAGCCTGGAAAGGCTGCGCGTGACCACACGTCGCCTCTTTAATAAAGCAAAGAGAGATGGAATATGGGAGCAGTACTGTGAAAGCTTGACCTCCAACAAAAAGAAGATAAGAAAGGACAAACGGAAGAATTACAGAAACTTCTGCGAAAGCATAGTTAGCACAAGCGAAGACGCCAGGCTCCATAGAGCACTGGCAAAACGAGCGCCTGATGCGAACTTAGCACTGAAGCATGGGGATAACTCCTTTACGAGCAGTAATTTGCAGAAATTAGTACTACTCTTCGAGATGCACTTCCAGGCAGCGCACCCCTGCAGAAAGAGGCTATCGAAAGGGAGAGCAGATTCAGGCCGTCAACTAACGACTGGGCATGCGCCAAGTCGACAGTCAAGGAAGAGACTAAATTGGGAAATTTATACATTCCAGCCCTATAAGTCCCCCGGAATGGACGGCATATCACCAGTCTTCCTTCAAACGGCACAGGAAATACTCCTCTCCCGTATTAGGAAAGCATTAGTAAGTAGCCCAGCCCTCGGAAACATACCGGGCAAATGGAGGAGATCTAGGGTAGTCTTCATTCCCAAATAGGGAAGAAGGACATTACCAACCCAAAGTTCTTCAGACCCATCAGATTAGCATCGTTTTTACTGAAAACGTTGGAAAAGCTGGTTGACTACAAGATTAGAAGCTCTTTACTAAGGCAAATACTCGCACTGCTGCGGTCCAGGCAAGCCACGGCATCATTACATGATAGCACTGTAACAGTTCTAACCACCAAAGGCTGTCCCCAAGGGGAAGTATTGTCTCCGCTACTCTCGAGACTGTTAGTGGGCGAACTACTTAAGAGACTTGCTAATAGTGGTATTCAATATCAAGGTTATGCCGATGACATTGTTACCATAGCGCGAGGCAAATTTGAAGAATCGCTCTGTGACATAGTCCAGTCAGGGATATGGCGCAAACACAGCTGTTCTTCAACAGCAATAGCGGTCACATTGATAACTCATAGCTCTTTTTGGCGGGACTGTACCCGAGTGGCGCCGTCAGTGTTAGTATTGATAGAGAGAGTGGGCTTTAGAAAGGGAGAGGGCAAAAGAGCGCGAATTTGCATTGGGCCGTATTTCGATCTGATATACAGCTAATGTGAGGGACGCATGCATAACATATTTATATATTTATATTATATATACATATGTACACTTACGTATTTTATTTGCGTGTCTCATATATTTATCTATTCATTTACTTATTGACGTTTTTATATGGCTCCTCACAACCTACCATCCAAATTTGATGACTGTTACTTTTTAAATTGTTTGAGATATGCGACTAGCCTCTTAATGGACGTAACCCTAATTTTTATCTGACACTGGCACAAAATGAAAAATGAAAAGTTGCATTATACAAAAGGACAGACAGTATTGGAGCATATACATATACATATATATATATACATATGCATATACATATACATATACATATACATATACATATACATATACATATACATATACATATACATATACATATACATATACATATACATATACATATACATATACATATACATATACATATACATATACATATACATATACATATACATATACATATACATATACATATACATATACATATACATATACATATACATATACATATACATATACATATACATATACATATACATATACATATACATATACATATACATATACATATACATATACATATACATATACATATACATATACATATACATATACATATACATATACATATACATATACATATACATATACATATACATATACATATACATATACATATACATATACATATATATATACATATACATATACATATACATATACATATACATATACATATACATATACATATACATATACATATACATATACATATACATATACATATACATATACATATACATATACATATACATATACATATACATATACATATACATATACATATATTTTATATATATTTTTTATATTTATATATTTAATTTTATTTTTTACATATACATATGTAAGGCATTCCAACTCATATTATGTTTCGTATTAATTTTTTGGTTGTCCGTTACTAATCAGCGATTAATTTAATCGTGGATTCAACCTGAATTGAGTGCACGTGGCTTGGGCCACGTGCGTAAAGTTGAGGGTAAGTACATGTATTTAGCGAGGACGTTGCTAACGATTTTGATTTTGATTTTTCTGCTGCCATTGTTGCATGCCCAATCATTTTACTTAACGACACTAGCAGACGTTGAGCAAAAATTGTCCATCCCTTAAGGTAATGTGTGAAAAATATTTGTTTAATAATTTGATTCACCGTTCAGATCAAGAACAAAGGGGAACCAGGAAACACACGTGCACGTAAGGCAACATTTCACCAAAGGTGAGACGACTTAAATTCTAATCGTTGTTTGTTGTCCAAAATAAACACATACACACATAAAGGGGATAACACCGAAATCTCTTCCAACCAAATTCAGCACAATTCCAATTCTCAGCTGACTTAGACATCTATTCGAGATGTTTTTATTTTGGCTAGAAATTGGCAAATGAAAACAAACAAAATAATGTAAAAAATGTTTTTTTTTTTTTAAATTTCCGATGCTTTGCAAATGTATGTAGATAGTATGATATATCTCCTACCACATTAAATATAAATTCTTTATCCCCATGACCATTAAGACTATAAGGGGTGGATAGCTGAAATTTGAAAATTCGATTTTTGTTCACTAAGAGTCGTTATTTAGTCGATAGCAGTGACATAAATAAAAATATAGTCCCAATCTCTGTTTTTGGAGATTATTTTAAAAATCAATAATTTATTTTTGAACATTAGCTAAAATATATATAATAAGTTCCTTGTAGCGGGGATAGGTGGGATTCAACATATTGGAAATGTTGTAAGTTATCTTTGAAGTGTAGTAGCTTTTTAGTAACTTTGGTTGCGGGATTATTCGTGGATTCGTTTTATGGAGGTAATCTACTTTCCAAATTTGAAGATGTCGAATTCCGCAATTCTAGTGAAAAGAGTGGATGATGGCTGCAGAAGTGGACTCGTCCTCGATTATATAAACGATCTTTAAAATGTTGTGACTCTGGTCTTTAAATTTTGGGAAACATATAGTCCATCTCGATATGTACTTTAAAGTGAACCGACGTGTCATTCCAATATTAAAAGTTTCTCAAATGCAAACATCGTCGGGTATAGAAATTGGCCTTCAAATGTAGAAAATCGTCCTAATAATGAGAAAGATTGGTCAATCTTTTTAAATTATTGGACAATCCAATGTGCAAGCATCTGTCAAATGCTTGATGGGTGTCAAAGTATGCATTACCGTCGGAATCCTTCGAGTGGAATCCTTCCAGGATGAAGCTCGCAGCTTAGTGTAGTCGCTTTGGTGTGCTATGCCCCAGACTAATATCGAATTGTAACTTTTAGATTACGCAGTAATCGATAAGTTTTGATAAGATGATTTTACTGAATGAGGCCCCTGCCCATTTATATAAATATATGCAAGAAGACACTGCGAGGAAGCAATTTGAAAGAGCAGTTATAATTGCTCTTCTGGATATTTTTTTGTTTTTGAAGGCATCATTGACCACATGGGCTCCATTATGGAATTCCGTCTCGAATGAGTTTAAGCAGTTCTCCAGATTGGTCGCGAAAGCTTCGGTTCTGTCCTGAGGACATCTGTATTCGGACTGGAAAATTAAAGCTTTCGCTCGCAGTGACATCTTCCAAAATTCTTCTTTCCTTAAGAAATTTATAACCTTCTTTTGTCTGTTGCATATTAGTATTTGATTGATTGACGTGTTAATGGTCTTATATATTCCCAAGTGCCGGAGAATGGATTATAGAATGGATGGTGTTGCGTTGCATTTTTGATATTCAACAGAAGTGCCCCAAAAGCATCGAATACGACTTCAGCAGTCCAGATCCAAATATTCAGAAGGTTTCGCGTACGTAATGGGAGAATATATAAAAGCACCAGATCTAGCCTGATCAACACAGTCACGACTTCTCTGTATTGATTTCGAACAGGGATGCAAATTGAAGCACAAAGGTTTCTGAAAACAAGATTATGCAGATTTTATGCGTTTTCATAATAAGAATTGGCTCTTTTGCCTTGTGCATAGTGCCGCAAGCGTTCTAGTATAGATTAAAAAGTATGAAAAAAACCACATGCCGAAAAGTTTTTACCCAGTTTTTTGATAATTTTAAAGATCGATGAAAAAAAAGTTAACTCAATCTCTAAAATTTAAAGAGATAGACTTTTTGCGCTTCTTTAAGGGTTTATTCAAATTACTGAGGATTATGGGAACGGTAGTAGCGGCCTTTAAAGAATGTTCTATAACTTGTTCAAAAAAGTTTGAGAATATAGGCAATAATTTGTCTGACGCTGGCACAGAGGAATATATATTCTAGTAGTCCGATATTTTAATTTTATTTGTCAAGATGTTATGCGCAATACATCCCAATCACAAGCTCATCAAAGATTTACATCTGTCGACTGTTAGTTCCTGTGTCAGCTAGATGATAAAGTTAGTTCAATGTAATTATTTGTATATATAATGCATCAACGTATGTATACATAATATTTATCGATGTCTCTGAGATCGATTCGGTCAAACGTACAGACAGGCAACGAACATTGCGAGATCGACTGACTTTTGGTGCGAATATGCGAATATGGAGTTACAGCGGCCTCCTTTTTTATTTTTAAAGATTTTGAATGGGTATTGGATATAGAAATTATTCCCATCCAGTCGAACGGATGAATTGGAATTCAAGCACTCAGCACGACATGATTTTTCAGTCGAATGATTTTTTAAGTTGCGATCTTCGAACAAATTAAAATAAGCAGAAAGAGCAATCGAAAGCATAAAAGCCACCCCTAAAAATAATAAAAGGCTCAAACAGTATAAATATAAGTAATAATATATATAATAGCAATTTAAGTATCTTTAACAATTCCTTTTGGGTATATGCCATAATTGAGTATATGCCGAACACGGCATACCCTGTACCCAGTAGTTCGAACATATATTCTTAGTTGCTTACATCTGAAACTCATAAAATGAAGCGAGTGTGTTTGATTTGGTGAGTGAGTGTGTGTACAGTAGTAGTAGCGACGGTGGTGGATATTTGTGAGTGGACATTTGAACAATTCATATTTTGAATGGGTCTTTAACAAATTATCGGGAGAGGATAGTCCTCTTAAAAAAATAATCTTTAAAAACAAGGCATACTCTAAAGATCAAAATAATTTAACCGTAAACTATGCGAAACTAAATTTATTTAAATATAACGCCTTCCAAGTAACTGATTTCTGTTGTGTATATGGGGATCGAATAATTAGTATCGTGTCCGGCTCTAGTTCTGCGATGTGCTGAGGGAGATGATGATGGACGCCGTTGTAATTTTATTGGCAATTGGTTGGGAATTTTTTAATACGAGCACACAGTTTGATGTTCTCTTGTAAATAATGTGGTTGATTTTTATTGCAATGATTTCCTGCTGCTTCAAATTAGTTTTTTGTCGCTTGACAAATGCTTATTTCCCTTTCATTTTTTTTCTTTGAGACAATTAATGCAGCTGATTTTTTTTGTGCTGGCTTCGTGGATTCTTTTAGTCACTGGAAGCTAAATTTGTGTCATGTTTTTGAATAGTTCGATCGGCTATTTATACTAACTAGTGTTATTCATCTGTTTGAGTTATATTATACAAAAATAACAGCTTTAAAAACTAGATTTATCTTCTGAACAGAATGTCGTGCCATGGCCTGCATCTGTATAGTAGATATCCTTACAGCATGAAAAGTATGCAAAAGTTTCAAGAGCAAAGTCCAACTACCTCCTTTTAAAACAAATTTCTCTTCCACTCGTTCTTAAAGTATTAACTTTTCTGCTAATTTTCAGTTGGATCGAAACATTGATAAAAGCAATCAACGTGGTCTTTCAGATGCCGAGAGCTTTCAAGGGTATGTAGCCTCTACTCTGGAGTATTTTCTAATTGTTGCAATAAAAATTATTTTTTCAATTATATTGAAAGGAACCCCTAATGATGACTCCTCAAATCTTAAAGTACACAAGCTCAGCTTTCCATCGATTGCTCCAATGGATTATATGAACACCAGTAGCTCTTATTAAAAAATAAATCTTTTTTAAATTAATAAAATGAGTATCATAAAATGTCCACATACATGTGTATGTCTACAAAGCATCACCGGTATGTAGTGCTTTTTATTAAATTTTATAGATAGCTCTTCTGTTTCCCTTAAATCAAGAGCATTGCCTTCCAGGTATTTGCTAGAAAATACAGGCTTTTTTAACGTAGTGGAGAGAGAGAAGAAACTTACTGTCATAAATCATTACCTTTACATAACAATTAACTAACCCTTGAGCATTACATAGAATGCTTTTTTATCTTAAACGCTTTGAATTGAATACACAGTATGTGTACGTATTATGATAGATAAGAATTTAAGTGAATGAAATAAGCGTAGGTTAAAGGTAGATCCTTGTCGAGTTCTTTCGATCATAGGAGAACTCATCTTTATACCTAATGTTTTTATGAGAACAAATGTCATCAATAAAAACATCGATTTAAAAAATTTAAAAGCAATATAAAGTCTATATATATATATTACAAATGAAAAATGTTTCTCATATCAGACAATTATATAATCATTCCGAGCGATAATTATAATTCTTAGCCCAAATATAATAACTGGTATAAAACCATTAAGAAACAGAAAGATAGACAGCTTATATCGACCGGCTTTTACGCTGATAGGGAATATATCATTACTTGATTGGGTCGGCGATATATACTTCAATCTATTCCATGCATTATATATACAGATTTATTTACCTTATATTTCAAAGGGGACTCGAAATGACTAATTTCAAAATTCAGGTTCATTATCTCATTCAATTGCGTCATATTGTCAATTGAATTAGTTACAGGTAAATTAAATTTTTTGTATTAAGCTAAAATAATAACTAAAGCTAAAAACAGTCCACAGTTATTGAAAGGATTTAATAAATACAAATTTAAAATTAAATTTGTAATTTTAATTTGAATTTTTTTAAATAAATTAATGAATATATTAAATAAATATAAATGTAGCGAAATCTATAACCCAATTAAACTAAACATTTTTAAGCGTGACTAACTTATTAAAAAGGAAATTAAAAAACGTTTAGAAGAACGGAGAAAGAGATCGGTATATAGTATGCAATAAAGAAAAATCATTAAAAACTCTATTCTTGTCTCGGGAATAACATTTTCGCTATCATTTGTGGCTTGGCATCATCTACTACATCTACATAATCAACAAATGTTGGACCAATTTAAAAGCATAAATATTGCATTTTCTTTTTAATTATATTTAATTCAATTTATTTAGTTATATATTCATATTTTTATTATGTATACCTTAATATATTTATATATATCTATATATATATATATATATAGATATATATTTTTTTTTTTGTCTTAGTGGACATTATATAAATAAATATATTATTATGCTGAGCACTGCTGCAAATACTTGTTGTCTACGCTTCGCGTCGCTGTTTGTGGGGCTTGATGTTGTCAATGGATCGCTGACGTTGCAGCAGATGCTTAACTGTATGTTGCTGCAGGCTCTGGAAGTATGGTTGCATCTTGTCTGGGATCAAACTTATATGGCTGTCCTGCACAAATTGTACCCCTGTGGTTGCGAAAAGTGTTGACTCAGCGCACGTGTCGATGAGCAATGCGGGCTTTTTGATTGAATTGGTTTGGTCTGGTTATGGTTGGCACACAATTCAGCAAGAGTTTAATCAGAATTTTTGATTGTCGATTGGTTACTGTCTATCAGTGCAAACCACAAACCCATAGATCTAAAATCCCGTCGTTATCATTATGGATGACAGGATTGTGGAATATTCAATTCCCAGGAAATGCGGAAAACACTTTATATTTACCTTTTTAATTTTTTTATTAAGATACTTTAGACATTTTGATCGAAAATTCACCTAGCCTATGTGGAACATATGGTTATATAACATATTGAACGAGCAGAACTATTTTGTTTCTATTTCTCGATATCTACCAGCGTTTTCCCTATATAAATAAAAATCGTTTACGTATACCAACAAACAACAAAATTTTCAAAGTATATTTCGGTAATGCCCAAAACCCGGCATGCAAACAAATATCCTAGGTGCAAAAATACATCGTATAGGATGGTTTCGATTCTACAGCTCAAGAACCTTACATGGAAGGATCATATTCATATGCGATAAAATAGATCTTACGGCTCTAATCAGGAAATAACAGCAATTTAAAAATGCTGTCCACTATTAATTTGCGGTTTTCAGATATACCGAATAAATTACTTTGCCAGAAGGAATTTGTAGAATTGATTCGTTTAGAAGTTGAAAATCACAATTTTTTTAGTAATTTAGTTAGTTCAATGATGAGTTGTAGTAAGATTTTAAGCACAATGTTTGAGTATACAGTAAAAGCTTGGCCAACAATTTCTAATATCCCTTATGTTGTTCGAAGGCAAAATAATTTTTGCTTGAATTCGACTTTGCATGGATGGAATGAATTTTACATAAAAAAGCGAAATTCGCCAAATGCACAAAATATTGCAAGTAAAATGAAGCTAAATTGTTGACCGTATGTCTTTATTGAACTAAAAGTATACAACAAAGGGTATACGAGTTTAGAAATTAAAAATACACAGCCTCAGGACTGTTAATGAATACTTTAATCACAATTTTAATGTTGTTAAATACTCAATTTTTTTTACAGAGAGCAGAACTACCCTTTTCCCAACGAAATTGTGAGAACGAGGTTACCAGTAATATACACCCAAGTTTAGTAACTCTAGTTTAAAAATTGTGGAAACTATTTGGACTGGACATTAGTTTAAAGACCCTTAAGGAGCGTTAGTTGTAGAATTGTTGGAGAAATAGGCTTTAGCGAATAGTTAGTGCGGTGTGACTGGCTGTAGCGTTAAGCCAAAGGCAAAAATGTATTTTAATTTGTTTGCCAGTGAACAGAACGTTTATCTAGTTAAATATTTCTTTGTTAATGAACCGAATGAGTCCCCTTTGAGATCTATGTAGTCTGGTGTTGAAAATATTGAAAAAAAAGACAGAATAAAAGTATTATATAAATAGACAAATAATAATAATTCAAATTATAATTGATTGTTAGTAGTAAAATCTCTTAAACTAATAATTATATATATTTTGTAATTGAAAGCTTATGATTTATCTTAAAATAATTTAAAGTCATAATTATAAGTGTATACTTGTAGCGTAATGAAGAAAAATCATTATCATCATCATCAATTTCAAGAAGATATAAACCTTATAGAGTCTACGACGTTTTTAATATTATATAAATCGGTAATACAAGAGAGATCAGAGCTGAGCTACTTTCTTTTCAGACAAATTTCAATCAAGGAAGACCACATAGTTGGTTCTTACGATGAACACAATAAAATTATTCTGATTTTTGGGCGGAAACAGTTTTATGCAGGTGACAATTAAAAACAAAATATTTCTTCAAAATTGTGCTTTAAATCAAGTAAATATGTGCTAATCGCGATTGCCCGACGGGAAGATAACCTGTTCAAAATATTAAATTGCGTAAAAATATGTTCCAGCTCTCTTGCCAAATTGTAGGAAGAGTAAGTGCACTTCAAGCGCTATAATTTTTTTTGCAACGTGCGCAAGTAGCCAAAAATGTCATTCACAAAACTAAATCGTCAGTCATTAAAAACCAGTACGAATCCACTACGCAAGAGTTGTTGCCTTACTATATTTATGTGTGAGCGTATGTTAATATGTATGTATTAAGCTATGACATTGACAAATTAAATAAAATTGCGTGTGGTACACTCATAAACTCATATTCCAAAATTGCCTTTCTCAGACAGGCAAACTGATTTGATACGGTTAAATCGGTTCTGCTATTGATGATGATTAAAAATGCATATTGACTTTATCGTGACTTAAACAACCTTTTAACCATTTACAATGGGTTCAGGGTAAACAAATCCCTGGCTTGCGACAAATTCGTGCCAACAATAACATTTTTTTTACCTACCTACGCACATTTATATATTTTGAGCAATAGTGGATTGTCTAGAACTACATAGATTCCTGTTTTCTTCGCACACATTCATTGGTGCATTATCGTGCTACTCGCTTCGCGTACATGCATTGGCGGTTGTATACAAAAAATGCTTGCTGTGTGGTTCGATATGAAAATTTGATTCCAAAAAAAGTTTATATTCATTATATAAAATTTAAATCTGATCGATACAAGACAGAAAAGAATTTTTATTTTGGAAGCAAGTCGAAAGCTGATCGAATGAAAAACATTTTCCCACCTTGATGATAAGTTTTCCACAAAATAAAGTCGCGTTAAGTTTTCCAAGAGCAGATCAGAAGCTCACTCGAAAAATAAAACTATCAAAAGATCAGATTTGTAGCTCCGCTGACTTGAGCGGTGCACTGCTTCTTATAATTATAGTATATATTTGTTACATTGTAATGTAATACATTATGTAATTTTTTTAATTCTGGTTTAGTCTCAGAATACAATGAATTTGTGCATGCCGTCGCATAAATAGATGGATTGATTCAGGATTGGCACATCATTTGCTGTCAAAACATGCCAGACTCTTCTCCCTTCCGTTGAAAATGAACTTAATGTTAATAATAAAATATTTTTTTTTGTCACTGATGTATGTTTTGTTGTATTACAGAAAATAATCACACTAAAGACAAAATTTACAATATTAAGTTTCATCAACACAGCAACCCACAGGGTTCATAGCTTTCAAGTCACTTTTCTGATAGTATAACTTTCACTTTTTGCATGAAAACTGTGCACATTTAATTCATTGAATTTGAGTAATTGAATTACCTTTCCAAAAAGTATAGACCTGAATACGTGTGTCTCGTAGGCATAAATAAAAGATTCAGAAAAATGCTACATTTATGAATTAATAGTAGCTTGGTTTGTTTTAATTAAATGTAAGGTGGTATAGAGTTTAAACACCAAAACCACAATTAAGTTATCTGATAAAGAGAAATTATACTGTGCAAAGTGCTCCATGGCTCTTAGAGTTTAGACTGTGAGTTGATCATCAATCTGACTGACTGTAAAAAGTAGTACACAAGTAATTAAATGCAGTTAAGTAGTCACTTAAATGCACCTTCGACCGAATCATTTTTTTTTTTCACGAGCTTTTTGCATTGAAAACAATTAAGGGAGCTTGAATCGAGAGTGGCAGACCCGGCTCGCAGCCCTCACATACACACATAGATATTAATATGTATACTTATACAGACAGTGGTTGTTTATAGTTAAAAATCATTATCTAACTCTTGGTTATTTAATCTTTAAGTTGATATTTATTCTTTTTTGTGGCAAAAATCAGGCTCAAGAAGAGATTTTCTTGACTTTGACTTGATCGAGTAGAGGTTTCAAAAAAGTAAAATTGGGAGTTTTAAAAAAGTACAATTTAATATCTTAAGTCCTTTGTAGTAGTCTATAAAACCAGCTAATATGTTATTTATTAAAGCTAATTTGTATTGTTGTTTATATAATACCGTTTCAAAAGGAATATATAAGCGTAAAGACCGACTGCCGGGTACATACATATATAATACATTTATATTTAGGGTCCTAATGAATTACAAAAAATATATATATTTATTGGACTTATGGTAATGGGTGAATTTAATTTAGTTCAATTAGAAAAGAGGCATGTTTTCTTCTTGAACTTTTTTTTTCAATTTTACCATTGCTGTCAACGCTATGTATTATCTGTTTTCATTAATTAAAGTTAGCCCAGCGTAGCGGATTTACCAAGCCGCTCTATGTAAATATAATGCTGAATATACAGGAATATGTGTGTGCCCCAAAATGTTTTACTTAACAATCGGAGCAGCCTCGCACAATGGGCGGTATTCTGCCGTACAGAGGGGTGGAGCATAAGTGAAGTAACCGTGTGAGACCTGTGATTGGTCAATTTCCAGCTACGCCCCCTCACGACTTGCAACGTTGCAGCCAAATATGAGGGTATGAAATAGAAACATCGAGCATGAGTACACAATATATAGTAGTGTGCGAGTCCTACCTAATTTAATGTATACCAACAGGAGGAAAATATCATATGTATATATACATATACATACATACATACATATATATATATATATATATATATACATATATATAAATATATATACATATATATATATGTATATATATATATATATTTATATATATATGTACATCTGTATATAAACCTAAAACACATTCCAAACTAATTTTGTTATTATTTAAATTTACTGAGGAAAAGGCCAATGCATAATTTTAGCCATTATTATTTCTAGACTATTTATTATGCAATTTTTGACTGGTGTTTAACATGTTAATTCAAATCGTTTAAACTGATGGGAATTCTTATTGTAATGCAATCGTCTTGAAAGCCAATTACTCGTATTTAATATCTTTTTATAACAATGCAGAAAAGTTCATATCTGCTGACTATATAGCCAGTCTCGTTTCTCAACTCTCAATTTTAACACCAGCTTGATGAGCATGTAGACTTGCCATAAATATATTTCTATGTGAAAAATAGTTTGTTTTTTACTGCGTTTTAAGGAGTAATTAAAATATCTCTTAGCCCATTAGGAAATATATTCTTTATGAGGATGGTTAGCTGAGTTGATATTATTAGCTATATCTGTATGCAAATTTGTATGGATGAAGTTATATATTTATATCCTATTTTAATCGATTTAATTTAATTAGTAATGCAGCAGATTTAATGAAGAATGATCTCGACTATGAGATGTACTGAAGTTACAAAAGAATGAACATAGTTTTTTACTGGATTTTCACAGGTGTGAGTAGCTTTCGAAGAGTTCTTCTTTGCATTAATATTAACACATTTAAGATGGAGGAGCATTACAGCTAAATAATATTACCTAATGTATACTTATTGGATATGTCTCTCTTATTACATTACACATTACGTGATTAAATTATAAAAAGCTCTAGAAGGAAAAAAGGATATGGAATTTATTTGACAATTGCCATTTCGTTGAGACATCTCGTCAGCTAAAAGTGTTCTCAAAAGAAAGCCCGAAAAAGAAATGAACAGTGCACATCAAGTTCTTGGAATATTATATATATATTATATGTGAGCATGATCTGCATTTTTTAATCGCTCTTGATGATCCTTTTGCAGTTGATCAATATTAAGATACATTATATGTGATTGGTATTGTGCTGTAATTAACCTTTTTCCTTTAAGCATTTGGGTTTGAATATTTTTTGATAGTTAAATTTTTTGGTACATTTTTACCTACTGAGTAGTGTTAAATTTATCTGTCAATTAGTAAGTCAGTAATTCATAGATACATACATCCAACCTTTGAAATTTACGTATATCGCCTAGGGAATTTGGTGCACTTCGTTCTGCAAGGGTATCTAGTTCTCGGCGTGCCTAAGAAAGCTGTTCTTTCTTGTATATACAGAAAATACGCACGTATCTTGGATACTATGAGAGGCACAGAGAAATTATAAACGCTGTCTTGTGTACGCTTCCGCAGTACAAGTCTAATTTTTATTGCCGTTTGCTCAATATCGATTTCCCACCCCGATTTGCGCGCATATCTTGAAAGAATATGAGGGCTAAAAGCATACAAATGCATGCCCTGAAGCTGTCAATGCAGCTGTGTGTTTTAATGACTAAAAATTCAACATTTTTATTTATTATAAATTTTGTATAATGGGTAGCATTCGTCAAATGGTCTGCCAATTTCAACATGCATACGTTGCTCTCGAAAATTGGGCAATTTCATCAGAGGTGGATGAAGTCCCTTTGCCGTGTATTGCAAATTTTACATAATTATGTATGCCTATGTGAGAAAAAATGTAGACTTAGCAGCTCAGTACTGACTCTGCAAATAATGGATATTCGAGAGGGCCGAACACGTTGAAATAGTTACATATATTTATTGATATTATGGTTGCCCCACACTTCTGTCAAATAGGGCCTCTAAGTTTCCGTCGGCTTGTTTCTTTTTTGTTTGTAAATATGTTCAATGCCAAAATTATTTCTAAATTTCTGGAAACTTTTATTGTTGTTCATTTATTAGGTACAATGTGTGCTTCAATATGTCACACAGAGATTGTAGCAATAAAGAAATTTTCTGTAGTAGAATGTAGCAGTAGAATGTATATGTTTAGATATTTGTTAAAATTTTTCAGAGAAGAGTAGTCTGGAAGAAAATGGGGAAAAACTTGAACTGAGCTCTTACTTGAAAACACAAGCCGGTTTTTTAAATTAAATAATCTTGGAAAAAAATTAAACAAAAATATTTAAAATCTGTTTTTTAATTATAACAATTGTGCATATTTATATGCATAGACCATGAATTTTATTTTAAATTAATTAAATTTAAATTATATATTTTTCTATATCGATATTAACTAAATAAATAAATATCAAATAATAACTATAGTTTCTTCTTTTACTCTGAATCAGAATAAATGTATAAAAATTTTAAACTTATTATTGGAAATATGATATTCACCTTAAGACTCAAATTAATAAATAAATTTAAAATTAAAAAAAAAACATCTTAAAATAAATATGATTTATTTTTTGTACTTTCTTTAGTTAAACATTTATTTAAAAACATGTAAGCCTTCTGTTCTTAAGTTATAAATTATTTCACCCTATTCAAGATATACCTAACAAACTGGCCCTTTTGGCAAACAAATTTTATTATTGGACTAGATAACATAAGAACATTGCTTTCCTTTGTTGTTTCTTATAAATTCCTCGAACTATAATTACAACAATTATTAATCAAAGTTGCTATCAAATTGGTGTATTAAAAATCAAAAATTGTTTATTAATTAAAAAAATTATTAAACGTAAGAAACAATTTCAAATTAAATGAATTACAGACTTGGCTTATATTTTTAATTAAAAAAAATTAATGATTATTAATGTACCAATTTAATATATCATTTTATTTTTAATTGTTGTAAACCTTGTTTAATTGAAAAGTTTTGGTTTTCTTTAGATTATTCGTCAGCATTTTTATTTTGTTTTCAAAAATGGAATTCTGTGTAAGCCTTATTTATTTAAAAGCCCCGTTTTTATTATTACTTTTGGAAGATAGACGTCGCTCCAGACTCCGGGGCACATTGAGAGGAGAAGACAACCACCGGTTGGCCATTCCACTGGATGTGCGAATTCCCATCGGCCGGCTCTCTTCACATAAATGGGTTTCGATGCGGACAATACATTGTAGTTCGTAGGCGTCGTCCTCCACTTTTTTGCAGTATAAATGTTTAAAAATCACAATTTCACCATAATCACGAGAGGGTCTTAGTCTAAACAGCTCTGTTTGACGTTTCGCTGCGTCTGCTTTAGTACGAGTATCGATGAATAACCTTTGCCGCCTGTTGATAAATCTGCCAGCTTAAGTGTGTTCGGCATTTGGCTCTCCTTCTTATCTATTTGGTATTACACTTTAAAAAAAATCTACTTGAATTTTAGAAGAAATGGAATGAAAATCGCACTGAAAACTATAAAGTTTTACTTAAAATTTATAATTATACTTATAATTTATTAAAATTAGAAACGATCACCTTAAATCGATAATCCCAAAAATATGGAGTTTTTACTGGCTCGGCTTTTATATTTGAGGTCATCTGACTTGCAGGCAATTTAGCCCAGTGGAACGTCATTCTGCTCGAGAACAAAAGGTCGCGGGTTCGAATCGCCTAAAATCCATTGAATTTATTAATTATCTAAAATACATATACATGTGAAATCTTAAAAAGCTGACCTTTATTAATAATATAAGCAAAAGAAAAGCTAATGCTGGAGTTGCTTGTTCCTTGTAATTTTTCTAAATTTCAGAAAAATTTATCCTGAAATTAAGAATATAAGCCCCTGAGCTAAGAACGACTTTTCGCTAAGTGTAATGATTTTAACTTGATGTTTTGGTCAAACTGAAAGTAAAGAATATTGAGTTAGAAAGAAAAATACTTGATACTTCATTTTGTCTTGCACGTGTCAAAGTGTCAATTACAGATTGTTGTTTCAAGAACAAAAACAATTCAGCTGAGCGAAAGCATTTCAGCCACCGGGTCTGCATCAGCATCAGTCTGTGGAAATGGTAAATGTTATTTTTATTATTTTCATACGAAAGCGATAATAGATTATTTGTATTTCATATTTTTTACATATGCATGTGTTTTTGCAGATACCTAAAATAAAAAGAAAACTGTTACAAACGACATTGTCTTTAGTTAGGATTATTTAGCTAACAAAAATAAAAATTAATAAATGAAACAATGAAAAATCTAGCTCAAACGGAAGGATAGTTATGCAATAGGTTTATAAGTTGCATAATTTTAAAATGTTCGACTGGGGATCGATGTTCAAAACTAAGTCTCTAGTTTGTATAGTCTCCATGATACACGTCCTTATAAATATATGTGCTGTTAATGCTGATAAAGAATATATACACCTTATGTAGCCAGAATTTAAAGAGGCGTGAAATTTAGTATCGTGGAGATTTTGGAAATTTGCTATTATCTTAATTCAAAGGGCCACTAACTGTATTAAATCTTCATATCAAATCCTTATTTTCATCCTTTATTAGCTATGATTCCCATTACGGATTTCAATTGGCAATTTGAGCCTTGTCGTCTAACTGCCAAAAGCTGCAGTTAAGCTCTTTAGGCTAGACAGAGATGGCTGCATAGCATTTTTCGGAGTCGACATACAACCCTGGCTATTTATAATACCGTTAGACTATCAGCGTATTTGAATAACCTTTTGCCTGTCCATATGAATGAAATTTTCTTCAACGCCGTTGAAGCTTACAACATATATTCGTCTATTTCCACGTCAGACAAAGAGAGAGTATTGGCGAACTAGTCCAATTGTTTTGTCTTTAAATCGATAAATCATATTTATTTAAAAACTGGGTGTCAAAATTAAATTAAATTCTGGTTCTGATTCTGGTACGTAAGATATTAAAATACCGGTTATTTTTCCAAACTATTTGACTGTAATCGGTTATGCATTGGTACCTGGATTTTAGTGCTACGCTATCCGTATGTTACCTGTAACGGGATAATACAAAAGTTTGAATTTTCTGCCATTTCAGCAATATAATAAGCAACTTTGGAAAAATTTATATATAATATATATCGTTATAATCGGAATTTTAAATAAAATTGAGTTGTCAGCAGGTTGAATGAGGTCTGCAAGGGTCTTCTATCTTCGGGCGTAAATAGCCCTTTTCTGATTTTGGTTGGATTTTACGGGATTATAAGGATAAAAACTATAATCTATACACTCGAAGATATATATTATTTTAATTAGATTCTATCGTAGCTTGAGACTTTCAATATGGTCTTTTCGGAACAAATTAAATCAGATCCGATATTTGGGTTTTTTTTAAATTTTAATTTAGGTTCTGATTCAGATATCGATCTGAATTTTAATAAACAATCATGTGGTTCGTTATTCGATACCAATTCCAGTTTAAATAATATTGATTTTAAGTTTAACAGATAGTCACCAAATAGTAAATTGTCCATTGGCAGTACTGATTCGAGGAAAAAATGTAAAATTAATTTTAAAAATTAATGACATATTTTCACATTTTCTATTTATGACTACTCACAAAAGTTTCTCTGGAATCTATCCAGCTTCAACATAATTACAAAAATGTATTTGCTTATTGTGTGTTTCAAATTTGCGGAAAATATACAAGAATATTCATATATAGCCAGTCTTATATCGGGATCATATAATACTTTCAACCAAGCTGGCTCTATCATCGACAGTTGTGAAGTGGAAAATCTACTCTGCCATACTGCAGTGATCCGATTACAACTCTATGTATATCTTTCTTGAATCTGTTTGCAGACTACACCAAATCATATACACTCGCTAGACCAATAATTCTAATCGGATAGGAAGGAAGGGTCTTAAATAAGGTCTTTAAGTAAAAAAAAGTAAGAAACTCGCTGGAATATACATATGACCGCTAAGGTTGGTCTATAAAAAGGGAGTTTAAATAACCTACTGAACTAATTTAAATTTTATTGAAATCAGACAGCTATTCGCATACTCGGCCTCGCACTTATAATTAGCATGTGTCTCATCTCACTCTCTCATCTCATCTCTCAGATGATGCTGTACGGCAAGATCGCGATAACACTTAACTGTAATTGCCAAGGTCAGAGGGGTCAGACATTCTGAATCGATCTGAATAGAATTATCAGATTTGAAAGATAGATTGCTTGTAAGCGTCTTCCAGCAGTCGGTAGACTAGCACTACCGACCTAGATTATTGACAGTAATTTTCTGTAGCCAAAGCAGGTGAAGAACTGACCTAACAATGGCTAAGTCAGTGGGAGTCACGGTGAGCGATCGGATCAGTCTTTGCACATGGACAAGAAAGTGTCGAAGAGGTCCACTAGAAGAAAGGGACGTCGCTCGGTGTTGAATGAACCCGACCCATTAGAGCAATCCGGAATGGACGCCGGCGCTACTAAGTGAAGTTCCCATTAGACGAGGGATGCAGCTCAAGTCCATAGGGGTATTGGGCGACCAGAAAAAGCATCTGATGCGGAGACTTTGAGTGCGAAGTAGGACTGGAAGCTGTTGATACCGGCATACTCTACAACTACTTCAGCGGCCAGCTCTCATGCCGCATACGCAGGCAAATTGACGCAGTAGCTGCGGATCATGTAGGGGTCGCAGAAGGTTCAACACTATTTCTGCGGTAGAAGAAGAAGTTAACAGAGCGTAAACAGTTTAAGAAGCAACCATTGCAGCTGAGGTCACTAACACAACGCTGGATCTGGACAGATCTCGGGACGTCCTGCCATTCTCAGAAAGTGAGCTGGTGCTGTAAGGAACAAAATTAAATTGTTTATTAGTCAAGGACCTCACCGTTTTTAATGGGGATTCATAATCCATTTTGGTTACAAGAAAAACATACGCAACTGCAGGGTTTCTTCAGAGCCATCAATCTCTGATCATAAAACTATTTTATTCGACATTAATGAGGGCTCCTTGGCAATATCATGAGAACAATCTATAATTAAATCTAAATAGACTATGGCAAAATAAAAGATTGTGTTAGAAATCCCGGCTGCAAGGAAACGACGAGAACCATATCCATAAGACATATAAATAAAGTAACTGAAGTCAAAGTCATAAGTCAAAGTAAGACAGTATATACTTAGCCATCCTTGCTAAAAGCTTGTAGTTCTAAAACGTCGGTTGGCCGTTAACCGGAGAGCACCTGATCGCCAAAGAAGACGTCCTTTGTAAACGTCACATTCCACGCAAAGTAAATAAACATTTGACATTAACATATAAATGCTAGTAGAAGAAGACATCTAACCTCTTTTGTTTTAAGTGTAGTGTTTTTTGAGGAGACTTTCTCCAATTTCAGGACGGGTTTCGAACTGGGCTCGTAAGGATTTCTCAGGAAATCTCCGTCGAATGCATCACTTCCGTTTCTAATCATCCGTTGGTAGCGCTGGAGAGCCGTAGTGTGGGGGATTTCACCAATCCTGGCGACCTTCGGAGTTGCACAGATACTAATAGCGGAACTCAGAAGCGAGACTAGGAGATAATGTGATTCCTCCAGTTGCACTAGTCCACAATGACCATCTTATGAAGTTCATACAGCTTAAAAGCTTAATAAGCTGGGACAAAGTTCGTCCTTTCGTTGGAAACTATCGTTTATTTAGATAACTATACCATAAGGACAATACCAAAATGCTCAAAGGGGATGTCGAAACAAGACCGAGGCATAGCGGAAGAAGTTCGTTCTCAAGGACGAAATCAGTACGTAGAATCAGAGAGATAATGTATCCTACTCAAAAACATGATGTCCTATCTTGATCACAATCGACAGTTAACTGTCCAAAGACGTGGCCTCAGCGAGTCATCTACTTTTGGAACCATTTACAATAGTAACTCTTTATTAATGATAATTATTATTGGGGGTGCTTCATGCACTGTAACCTCTCAGTTATGTTGTGCCCCTTCTGAGCCTATAGCTCTTCCATCAATACAAATACATGTTTCCCTAGAATACTACATATTTTTCAAGCTAAGACGACTTAATATGCTAGGATGTGCTTTGAGGATTCTTTCTCATTTTTCACAACATTTATGGAGTTCGCTGCTGACATAACCTAGTTTAGTTAGGTGACTTCTTTGTCTACAATGTCCTGGCAAGATACCGGTAAGTATTCTAAGTGTGTTCTTTTCCATAGCTATTACTTATCGGTTTAGATTATAACCACCTAAGAGACATTTGGCTTGTCTGGTTTTTTTGTTCTAAGTAGTGGCCGTCTTCTTAAACTACAAAACGGTTCTGTTATGGGCATCTCTGTGTCTTATTCCTTAAGCGGTATCTTACGTCCTCCGTAAACAAAAATAGCTTGTATGAAGATCAGATCACAAATACGCGTGTGGACGATAGAAATTATCGTATCGAGACTATCGTGTGTCCCATTCAATTATCACTTATATCTTTAACATACCAAAATCATAAATTATTATGTCAAAAGTTAAGGTTTTTTCTATATAAATAAAATAAGTTTTTTCAGTCGATCTGTATTAATATGCGTCTAATAGACTTAATTACTCGACCTTTGCTTCGGCTTCGTGGAACCACGACAACTCTGAACTGGTACTGGTTTTGATTAAAATCAGAAGAAAAAAATCGTTCTGAGTTTTAGAAATTCTCAACGTGAATTTCTGAAACTTTAATGTTGTGGGTTTCTTAAAATCAATGTTTGTATTTCTTAATTTCAGGGTGGATTTTTCTTCAATTTAGGAGTGTGTTCCCTCATAGACGAGTTCCTTTAGTAGCTTTTGTGTTACTTATATTTATAATTAAACATTGGTATTTTCAGCTTACAAATATACAAAAATTGTTCATAGTTTATAAAAATTTATATAACTTAATTTGAAAGAACTTGTTTAGTTCGAGAATTCGAACTTCCACTGAGCTATGCGAACTCTAAAATATATAGCAGCTAAACTATAATATAGAAGTCGAAAGAGCAAATTTCAGTACTATTTTCTAAATTTCCGAAACGATTTTTTCAAATTTTTGGAAATGCATTTCTTATTAATAGAAAATATTTAGAAAAAAATCATTTATTCGGTATTGTCGATTTAGGGCAAACCTTTCTAATTTTATGAAAAATGTTTTCTTATATTTAGATATTATTTCTAATAATAAAAAAAAAATCCTCATTGTTAGGACACTTTTCTAAATCTAAGGACTGTTTCTTACTGAGATTATAATGAATATAATAAGATAAGATAATAAGAAATCGAAGAAAGTAGTTGCGACACCATAAATTATATATATTCTTGATCAGCACTAACAGCCGAGATGATTTAGACATATCCGTCTATCCGTCTGTGTGAATACACCCTCATTGACTTCAAATTGTGAATATAAATTGTCGTATATTATCCAAATCGTATTCTCATATTGAAAAAACTATTCCATAGATGAGCCTTTTTCCAATGTACGATGAGAGGAAATGTGAGACACTATTTGGTGTCTTATCTGACCGAAACCTTGTTTGTCAACTAATTTTGAAGTTGAGCAACAAAAAAGTTGGCAAGGCGTTGACAATAAAATTGGTATTAAATTAAATTAGTTGACAAAGATATTGCATACATCTAAAAGGCCCAAAATTTGTCTGGTTAATAAATTATACTAAATATTTGATTAATTATGATTATTGATATCAAGTTTGATGCTGGAGATGTACACAACGTTCCTCAACGCAAACCAAAATCAGACTACCAATTTCAACTTGCATTTGTCGGTGTCAACTGCATCGTCAATTTGCAGTCAATGCAACAGTTGACCATATCTGACCATATTTGGTATATATTCCATTGGATGAGCTCAGCTTGACTAACTTCACTTTTTTATACTATGATACCAAAGGTATTAAAAGTATATTAGTTTTTGTGTAATGTCCGTCATGCTGTCTGCCCGTCTGTATAAGCGCAACTTTCTCCCTTAAAGCTAGATCCTTGTAACTTGCAACATATTCTTGCCTGTGCCCGGGTTACACGGAGTGCCAAAAATTATAGTGCCATATACGAGGAGGCTAGGAAATCAATAAAATCAATAATCGCAAATCGATATTCCACAAATCTCTCTCAATTTTAAAGATACAGTCATCAAATTTGGTAGGTATGTTGTTGGCGGTATCCTTCAAAGATCGGCATATGCCACGCCCACCTCTGCTACTCCCAGTCCCCCGCTCATGAAAATCGGAAATGGAAATATCTTCCGCAGCTTTTTAGTTAGAAGGCATATTACAAACCGCCCTTAAATATTGATAAAAACACATACCCCCATATTCGGCAAAATCAATATTTGTGAGAGTGTACATAAATAAACCGCATATGCTCCACGATTTTAGAAATAGAGCTATATAGCTTGCTGGTAACCTCCTTCAAAGATCGACATATACATTTCCAGACCATGCTCACCAAGGGTTTTGCTGTTAACACAAGATGCCTATGATTTCAACAGATATTATTCTATCTTACAAGCGAATCGCATTCAAGCAAGATACATATAATTACATATTGCCGATATTTTGTGCATTTTATTATTTGCATATATCTTATGAATATCGAAGGTTGAATGCCGAAGGACAACCTCAAACCTTTACACTTTAATCTTGAAATATATGTTTGTCTTTGCGTGAGACAAAGGGTTACAATTGGGAGCTACGGCCGCCAGGAGGCATCAACTCGACATATAAATTTACTGGTCAAATTAGTTTTACACATATTTTATAAACAAAATTTGAAAGCCGAAACTGTTAGACTCCCTTTTCACCTAGAATAACTTTGAATGTGTACTGGATAATAATATGCCTATTTTGTAAAAAAAAAAAAAAATTTGACATGTATTTAAATCGTCAAAAATGGTGTGCCTTATTCCAAAAGAAAGTTAAAACGACACCGATCTATATTAGATTATTGCGACTTTTCTGATTCCCACGTTTACCTCAGAAACGAAGAAAGTTTTTGATAAAACTACATAAGCTTTATCTGCGCTAGCACCACTCAGAAAAACTCGCCTGGATTTTATAAAACAGCCATACTTTTCAAAAAGTATATTTATAAAACGGAAAATTGAGTCTTTCTTAAAAGCAGCGCTTTGGTAACAAATATGTCTAATTTTCAGGGAGTTCTTTTGTATCTGTGTACACAGAATTGAAATTATTAATTTTTATTATAAATCTCTAATATTAAAATAATTAATTTTATGGAAATTATTTATATTAATTGACAGAATTAATATTATTTAAATTATTTAAATATTTATTACATGTGTACATCTATCAAAATATTACAAAAATTATCAAGCATGTGGGATCCGGTCAGCATAATTTTATATCTTGTTTTATTTATTTAGTGATGGCCATTTTTCATTATCAAAGTATGTCGACTAGCAGAAGAAATTCAATCTTGCCTTTGGAATTGAGCTTTGTGAGTGTATTTAATAATTGTTTACAAAGAGCTTTAAAAATGTGATTACAGCCAATTGGACGAGCATTTATTATTCACATATTCAAGATTGACCCCATATTGTGATCTCTGTGGGGTGGATTTAACGACCAAAAGGGAAACACGTTTCCAATGAAATTTCACATAGATCTCTTAATTCTACCCTACAAAGTCTCTGCAACGTCATATGAGCAAAAATAATGCGCAATCAGCAATCTCTAGAAATTGTAGGCATTTTGGAATCGATACATAATGAACTTTTGCGTAGATTGAAAACAGTGATATCAATATATATATATATATATTTATTTATTTACATTTTCATTACTAATATATCTCCGAGACACCTATGAGCGTCATTAACTGTGGTACAATTATGTTACTCCACAGGTTCAGAGATTTGCGTATCTTTTCTCTATTTATGTCTTATTCTTTTATCGCTTTTCCTTTTCTTAACGTTTTTTATTACAGTATTTATTTACTTACAGTTATTATTGGTCTGATTTGGATTATTTAGAGTTTTCCCAATTCTTGCAATAAATATTAGACCATTTACATTTTAATAATATTCCCAGATTTATCAATTATATGCTTAAATATATTTTTTTAAATTATATATTTTTAATATAATCTCTTTCTTTAGTTTTAATTTAAATTTAATTTTAAATTTTTATTCATTACAACCTTTTGTGTTTCCTTTTACTACATCGATAATTAATTTCTAAAGATGGATTCCGGTTTCGATTATTTGTTGTTAATCCCTGTAATTAAGCCAATAGTTGGATAAACGGGAATGTTGCCGAAATTGTCAATTTCATTATTTAAAATTTACCTGATTTACCCCAATGAGATCAAAATGTGTAAGTTATATTTTCTGAGAAAAATGTAAATCAAATTGTAGTTTGCATGATAATAATGATATAAATTATTGTATTATACATCTCTCCATCCCATAAGTGAACAAGTCTCACGTTTAACTGTTATTAACCTTATTACCTTATTTTATATATAATCTTTAATTGTTTAGTTTACTTATAGTATGTATGTTAAGGAAAGGGTCTGAAAATACATTAAAACCTCTTTTTTGCCATTAACTCGTGGTTTGAGCATTAAAATATCCAAACATTCAGAAACAGCAAAATTAATGATTTCTGATTTTCTTGTAAAGGTTTTGTAAGCAAAGCATTTGTATTTTACAAATATCTTAGCCACCCTCACGGACTCAGTGGCTAAAAAATATATACGTATTGAATTTGTACTAGAGTTCTATAAATTGAAGATTTAATACCAAATGCAATCAAATTTCATTGATTTGTGTTTCAAGCTGCTAGTTACTTTTTGGCAAGATGGGGCCTAGGACCTGTCAGATAACAAAACATATCGCTTAATTGCCATAGGTAATTCTGATATGCTGTATTAAACAGCATATTCGAAATATACAAATTGTGCAGCTAAATTTATATATTTAATATATATATTTATGTATATGACAGAGTGTTAAGTGTATATTTTATTTAAGATACTTCACTTCTTTTTTTATCAATGACATTACAAAAATACTGTCAACCCAGACCCATCAAAAATTTCTACACGATTTCGAGTTGGTACTTTTGAAGAGTGAAGAGTGCGTGGACGCATTGTTGCGTTGTGTGAAAATACAAGCTTAGCAAGCAATTCTATTGTTCGACCGTGAGGGGAAATTTACCAATTTAAGAATGCATTTAACATTCCTAAACTAATTCCAGATATGCGACCTCAAGCAGAATGGGGGTTGAAACACACACTCACTTTCCATTGGTCAACACACGCCGAAGAGTGACGCAGCAAAGAATATTGTAATAGCTATATCTTTCCCTTTCGCGCGCATTGGTCTGCCGCCTGCGTTCTAAAGTGTGACTGAGACAAGTATGCACAAAAAGTGGGCTGGCATTATTTTGAACGGTCCAAAAGCCAGTTAGCTGTGAATGGAATTCCAGCCCAGCGTTGTTTTCGCCGATCTCTTATTGGTTGGTATCGTTGAAATGAATAGGCAATATTTTGATGTTTGTTTTGTTCAACGAAGTGTGTAGCCAGTACCAACAGTACACAGTTATCGTTAATAGGAAAAACTTATTCGAGGGCTATCCAGAAGCCATCTGAGGAGTACTCGTCAGTACTGTTCAGACCTCTTATTTCATTTGACGGAATCGTGTCGAGTGGATATTCATAATAAATTCACTGACGTGGGCTTATATGTCTTTAAATTTACATACTATACATATATTGTGCAGCAGAAAACAAAAATTGTGTGTTACATATTCTAGTGCTTTATCAAAATAAAATAATGGCCCTAAAATATTGCTTACAGCTTAGCCAATGCTGGTGCTAAGATAACTTAATGCCAAAAAGCTTCACATTAGTTTAATCATTACAAATTATAATCAAGTGACAAACAAACGATTCTTAAAAGAAACCAATTATTTAAAAAGTGCACCAAAAATGAGTCAAGTAAGAATTATTACGAAAACATTACCAAATATCATTTGACAATGGATAACGTAAAGTTTTATTAGTTTGTATTATTTACGCTTGCAATGTTCATTCAATCTAAAGTCCAAGAAGTGATCAATTACAATTACACACATTTGGCTAAAATCCATTACATACGTGTAATTAAATAGTATGAAATATGATGTAAGCAACGCATTAAGCTCGACTTGGAGATACCCTGTACTATGCTGTATTCTACCTGTTAAATGCATTCGGACAACTTTAGGAGTCAAAAACTGCTGGGTATAAATTTATTCATTTTTGTTTTGTGTACTATATTTACAAAATTCATTATAATTTATGGTGTCATCGAATCGATAACCAAATTGGAATATCAAAAGAATATTTATGAGAAATAGAGCACCCACAAATCTGAAGTTAAACGTAATGCAGATCTCTCCAAAAGTATCCGATTTCGTATAGTTTCCGGTAGAATTTTCATGCTCAAATACAACACAGAATCAAGCATAGATTTTACAACCCCAATAAAGTTGCAAAAACTTAAAAACTTAAAAAAACAAAATGAAAGCGATGGGCGCCATTGCAAGTTAGTCGAATATATGAAATGTGGTATCTATTCTGATATCTAATTTCTTAACTAGATCTGACAGTTGTGCACTATTGTACTGAAAAAAAAACCTAATTTGACAGAAAACTGTGCGATTTAATTCAATTGGTTTTTGATATCGACTCAAATTCATATTTTATTTTGGAGAAGTCCTTCAATAAACTGTAAAATTTTCAAAATAAACTGTCAAAGAAATAATTTAGTGACATAAGTACACTTTAAAGAACCTTACCATAATTGCAGTTGCCAATTTAATTCTGGACTTTAAGATAAGTTGGTGAATACCTAAACATGATTGTAAGGGTTGAGTATCCCTAGTAGCGTAATTAATAACCCTCTTCATCTACTTCTTTCTTGTGCAATACAGTTTCTTTTGGGTACTACGTGTATAATTATGCAGATTCGACTTGTGGCTTTTACTTAAAATAGTTAATTTTCAAAAGAGGCAAATACAAAACCCAATTTTCTTTGCGAATTGCAACTTCAGTTTTTACGTAGGCTGCCAATTTTTTGTTTTTGGTGCAACTTTGCCCCCTTTTGTCCACTGAATGGAAACTAATCTAATGCAGTCGCTTGTACTCTTAATTGTTTATTATCAATTATAATATTATTTGTGCATAAATGTATTAAAGTTTATATACATAAATAAAATTATTTAGAGATTAAACTGTGCAAATTGATGTCGAAATAATCCACACTTAAGCGTATGCGAAGAAAAATCTCGTTTGTGTATCAACTTTTAGCCAATCGAAAAAAAATAATAGTTTATCCACAATTGTCCAATAAATTTGAGTTGAATATAAAAATATTTTCGCCAACATTGAATTAAACTTTGGCGACACATTCTTTAACGGTTACGCAGCAAAATGCGGACTTGTGCAATGCGTAACCGTTTGATCGCTAAACCAAGATGACAAATGTTGCAGTCACTGCAGCAGTCGGGGCTCGGCAGAAGCAAGATGTTCTTGCCTCGCTTCTGTTCCTAAGCAGAGTGCAAAAGTGTCGCTGTCTCTTTTCGTTGTATGTCATTTGCTATGAGTTGACACGAGCAAAACGAAGCAATGAACAAAATAAAATGTGCGCTGTTGTTTTGCAAATGTTTCTGTCCCGTTTCGTTGCGTGTCTTTGCCTATGCTGCACTGCACCGAAGTTGAACCATGCACTCTTCTGCTGCTGCTGCTGTTGCTGTTGCTGTTGTTGTTGCGTTGTGTGTCGTGTCTTTGATTTGCTTTTTTATGGCCCAGCCGATCGAGCGGCGTTGAACTAAATAACTGTAATAACAGTTCGTAGCCACAATTGCAGTCTGGTTCTCATTGAGGTATGCGTTGGGAGTGTGTTTGTTTTGGCTTCTTTGTCAGCCTTTGGCTTGCTTAATTTTTAATGATGGGACTATGTGCAAGGCTTTGCAGCTGATCCTCCCGAAAAATAATTCGACTTAATGGGTTAGCCTTCTTATGCCGGGCAAGTAAATCAAAGATTGGTCGGTCCTCGTAGCACTGGAATCTACCTAACAATATTCATTAGTCCGGCGGAACAGTCAATTGACAATAGCCGAAAATTGTACAGGTGAATAAATGACCAAAAAGTGCTCTAAAAATTATAAGCCAACAACAAGGCTGTTGGCAATGGAGATACTCGACTAGGAGAAACTCTGAACCAAAGACAAGAATTACCAAGATTTAATTATTATTATTGAATAAAATATTGTTATTCTTATTTGTATGTCTTTATTATTAATAATAATATTCTTATTATTATAATGGGAATAGTGTTCTGCGAATTAATTATATCTGCTTTAATCCCTTTTGAGCATAGGTCTCCCAGATCAGCCCAATTTCTTGTATAATTGTAAGAAAGAAAATGTTTTCCATATTTGTTCAAATACAAATAAATAAACCGCATCAGTTTTATGTATTTTACTTTGATTTTTTTGCTTAGTTAATATTTTTGTGATTAGATTAGATGTAGATTACAAAACCATGGGTGAAGTTAAAATTACAATAGATTATTTAAAAACAAAATACATTTATTTAAATCATGAATTCCAGAAGTTGTTATGCAATTATAGGAAAAAATAGCCAATTTTGTCTGTCCTACTTTTTTTTATTGATTTTAGTAGCAATTTGTTTAGTGCAAAAGACGAGCTCTCGCGATTTAGCGTTGGCAATAAATAAGCAATAAAATAAAAATAAATAAGCCATATAATATTAATACACGATTCATTTTAAATTGAAATTAAAAATTAAGCTTTTCATTGATAAATGTCACTTGTAAATATTTGCATTGGGTTTTCTCAACATTTAGCACTCGGCATATTTTTCCATCACGTTTGTAATTATTAGTTCAGTTTACATTATATACTGTTCGGGTTACATTATAAACTGATGAACAGCTTCCTCAGGCACACTCAAGATTCAATATCCTTGCAGGTCTGAGTCAACCTGCCAACATAAAATTTCACTTTAGATTTAAAAAACCGACGGACTGTTTCTATGAAACTTTGTATACCGGCACAACATACACGATTAAATACATTTTGAACCGTCGAAAATCAAAATAATAATAATAATAATAAAATAAAGTTTGTTTAACACTTTTTCTTATTTAAATCTTGTTGATGGAAGAATTTCATAATAATTAAAAATATGCAAATATAGTAAAGAAAAAACATATTTAAAAGGTCCAGGAGTAGAAATATAACATTTGCAACTTTCATGCCAAGTTTCTCAAAATAACAACTGAGATTTGTTACTAAAATTTAGACATTTTAAAAATGTATTTAACAAAAAACAATTTGTTTTTAAAATGTATACAATTTTAGTACAAGTTAGCGAAATCCGATTGCTTATATTTAAAATATTGGTCCCGGTTGACCTTTCTTTGGAAATGCTATCCAAATCAGACAGCAGCAGGCAAGCATTTCGAGGGTGCACTCACATTCGCACACACACACACACATCCACATACATACTCACGCACACACATACTCACGCACACGCACATATACATAATGCGTGCTCAATTTGAATATTGTGAATTGTATTGCTTTTGTGTTGTATTCATGTGCTGTTTGCTCAAGTTGAAGTTTTTCCAGAGAGCGTAACTCAAGTGGGCTACAAGCCAGCCCGCAGGTCTGGGGCTTAAATCATGGTTGGCACGATTTGAAAATGATTGGCCGCAATTCTTAACATTTGGGTCGTTTTGGATATCATTCGTTTTTCCTTTTTTAAAGATTACGTTTTTATACCTGATTTATATTTAATTTATGTATATATAATATTCCGATCAAAAATTAAATTTAAAAAAATTTAAAACTTTTGCATTATTTTTTTATTTAGCTCATTTATTAATTTAGCTAAAACAAAAAATTGAAATTGAATTTAGAATTAGAAAAATTATAACAAAATTTAAAAATAAAAATAATTTAAATTTAGATGCGTCACATTTTGAAAAAATATGTCAGTTTGTTTGTAAATCATGTTGCCAACTGTGCAATGCATTCTGAGGCACAGCTTAACACCAAATATATAAGAAAACAATGAAATTAAAAATTCCAAAAAAAAGTGTTATCATAATAGATCAGATTTGAACAAAATGTGCAAACATCGGAACGCAATGGTGAAAAAAGGTTAAGAAAATAGGAAAAACTTGAATTAAAATTTGTAGATTCTTTCGTACATTTTTTTCTGTATTTATGTTATTTATCTGTCCATAGATTTAAAACTTAGTTATTTTTTGAATTGAGCATTCTTTTTTTTGTTCGTTGCTTTTTATTTACTTATTTATTTATTTTTGGTTTGTTATAAAGTGTACAATTTCCGTCGGTAGCTTAAGCTACTTGGCTACGCCGCAGATGAATCTATTCCACCTGATTTCAGCTATTCTTTAACTGGTGTTAGAGTATTATATAGTTCATTTCTACGCCTGCAACATTTTAGATTATGCTGATGTGCAACAATTTCAAGTTGCTTTTTTTTCTCTAATATTTCTAAATAGACTAGTGGATATTAGGTTGACACTTTGACAAACATTTTTGAAATTTGAAGTTTCGCTTTAACCTATAACAGTTAATAGGTGTTCATTTGATGGATCTAAATTAAGTGAAAAATCAGCACTATGCATTTATAAGAAAACAAAACGATTTGTTGTATGGACACAGAAGATATCTCTATCAAACTTACCATTGGAAAAATTTATAATATAATAAAATTTCATAGCAGAAATCGGCCTAAAACTGGTGTTTATATAAACAACATTTTTTCTAGAGCTCTTAGACTTTATCATTATAATAACAACATTTATGAATCGGCTCAGATTCTAATAGACATTATTATGAATTCAAAACCATTTTTTTGCTCAAATACTCATGAATACGTATTTTAATCGAAGTATATTGTTAAGAATGAACAGGAACAGTCCTAGTTTATATATAAGCACTAACTTAGTTTTCGGATGTTTTGAACATTTTGAGTCACTAAATATATGTTATAAAATATTAAAGTAGAATACATTTTTAGTGAAAATGCCGAGAACATAAATTGTAACTTTTCAACTTGTTGAGAGCCACAAATTACTTTTGTAGCCCATCAAGTGTGGGAGTCAAATTGCCCTCAGACAGGACTTTGAGGTATTCTTTTACAACAAGAGTTTTGTGCAACTAGCCTTTGAGGATAGTGCAAGGCTCCCTTTGATGATGCCGTTATGAAACAGGCGCGAGTTAAATAAATAAAAAGCTGCATCAATTTTTTGAATAGTGAAAAGCTTTCAGAAAAGTAACGCCGGAGATAATGGCTGCCGGAAAATAGCCAAAAGAACAAATAATTATTGTCTAATTGTAACTTCTCAATAAATTATATTTTCATTAAAATGTGCTACGAAAGTGAAACCGAAACCGATCCAGGGTCCTTGGTAATAGAAAGCGATTTAAGAAGTAATTTTGTTTATACTCCAAAAAAATGTTATCTTATGAAATATAATTGGATTAAACCACGACTATGGGGTGGCCTGGATAATGAGATGTTTACAATAGCCAGAATGCATAATTGAAATTATATTTAATTCGTCATTATTCGTTGCTTTCAGTCGTCATAAATACTTGCGAAGAGTATTTTAATATCATTGGTGAGGGCGTAAAAGTAAAAGGCAATATTTTAATTTACTTGAGTGTCTAACCGATGATAACTTAGAGCACTTTACGCGAGTAACACTTTGGTCCTCCGTCCGCTGTTCCTCAAATGAATTGTTCAACTTGAAAAACCCAATTTTCAAATTTTGTTTGCATTTTGCATTGCGCTTAATCTGAATCTTCAAAATATACAAAGTTAGTTGATATATTGATTTGTAATTAGCTGAGAGATTGTTAAACATATTTTTGGAGCTTATTCGGATTTATTTAGTGAAATTAGTGTACATGGACAGCAGAGAACGTAAAATTTTTTAGGTGCTTCAAAATTAAATTAAATTTCTAGTAAAGTGTAGCATATCAATAAGAATGGTAGCATCGACTTTTGATGCGACTGCCACAAACACTGGTATCGAAGGATTCTAGAGCTATTTTGGAAGTGGGCTGACCCGAAAACTAATCATACCCTCTAATCTTGTTACAAATTAGTAAAACGGATATAATGAAGCTGTACTAATGTACGTCGATATCGCCCTGTCAGTCCGTCTTTATGAACATTTGGATCAGAGTATTTGCTTTAGACAATGTCTGTTCAATTTGAAAGTTGTGAACTGAATTGCATTTGAAGGCTTCTACGTTTTAGATTTATAATAGGTAAAGTCTTGGGTTCACGATATTTCACAGTCGACCTCTATCTTGGATGTCGTCACCACATTTATAAGATTGTACTTAAAAGTGCAGTTGTAGAGAAAAAGTTGAGAAGAAGCAGTCGATACGAAGTTTTCATTTTCTACAGAATTGCTGACATATGACTAAATATGAATTAAAATAAAGGAACAGATATCTTTGGCACATGGATGATAATATAATATACTCTTGGAGAACGGGGTCCACCTACGGACATCTATACTGCGTTATAAATTTCTATGCATTTCCATAAATGATAAATGCATAGTATGGCTTCGAGATCTTGTGAAACACCAAAGTTTTTCATCTTTCGAGCAGTTGTTTCTAAGGAAGCAATATAATATGGTAGGTTTTGAAGATCCTATTGTGCAGAAATTAAAAAAATAATTTAGAACTGATTATCGAATTGATATACATTGTCATCTTTTCAAAATTATTGTCTTTCGTGAAATGACTTTTATAGAACTTGATAACTTTAAAAATACATACATTTTTTTTTAGCTAGGCTTTACATTAATACGTGCTTCTTATACACTGAAGCTATTGCCTGCTTAATTCAGGTTTGAAATTTTTTTGGTCTTATTCAATAATTTAAAAATTGTTACTGTCATTTATAAAATTAACACAATAACTTGGTACGAGTATTTTTAACGCAACTGTATCGCTCGCTGCAGATCGAAAAGATTGAAATTCACTTTTTCTCATAAATATAAAATGTAGTATCTAATTTCCAGTGCCGAATTTCAAGCTATTTTAAAATTTAATTTAATGTTGTTAATATATAAGTACATTATTCACCTATAGTAATAGTTAGTGAAATAAATCTGATTTCAATAAGCTATTTATAGGTTTGAAAAGAAATCTTTAGAAATAAGCTAGTTCAATAACAAAATAACCCCAAAATGGGTAAAAAGGTGTGTGTAAAGTTGTGCAAAGTGAAGCAGACAGAACAAATGATCTCCGACCTCAAAAGTATTTAGAGACTTTGAATTTGGAATACAAATTCAGGAATTTTTCAAATATCGATCAAAATATATTACCGATAACAATAATACAGTTTTAAATATGTTTAAAATATATACTTTGACACTTGCTTGATCGGCAAATTATGCAGCAGCAAACGCTAAAATTGTCAAGATATAAACTAGTCCAGATCTCTCGACTAAACATTCCTACTTACTTCTGACGTCTTTTTGGGCTCATCAAATGAACGTCGATCAATGCTGAATTCTGCAAACTCCACAACATTATTTATTATATTATATTTATTAAAGTAGACGATCAACTTATCTCGATTCTTAATAATATAAAAAATCGCATATAAACGAAATGCTTATCACAAAACATGTTCAATTATTTCAATAAACGTTCTAATTCACCGAAACTACTTTGCAATATTTGATTCTCGATCGTAACAGCTGGATATATCCGGTGTACACAGATGCTGCTTATTAAATTCTTCTTATAAAATTTCCGAAATGTATCAGAAAAAATTTTAAGAAATCTGTTTTTACATTACTTGTCATTTTTCTAGTAAATTTATTTTGATCTGACCTAGTTATAAAACAATCTTCAAAAATGCAAAATTTTAAAATTAAAGAGCTCCCATGATAATAGGATTAAGCCGAGTTAATTTCCGATCGAAAGGAATTGACTTAACTAGTATATAATTCAAATGTTGATGATTCAATTGGTGTTAGTGTGTTGAGAAGAAATTTAAGTATTGGAGATGATCGGATATTGGAGCCATTTTGTAAACATTTTTCTCGACTATACTGAGTTTTTATAGTAAACTATTTTATAATAAATTTGTTTTAATCCATTAACTTAAATTTTGTCTTTATTTGGACAATGTGAGATGTGATGATGACTTTTATTGTAAACATTTATCGAATTCGATTGCTTTTTTTATGAAGACTTCATAATGTTACTAAAAGATAACACTGTCAAATGGATACAGAAATCCACAATCGGATCTTTTGATCTCCGACCTTGATATATATACGAGTAATTATGTTGTAAATTTGAAGTCTTTAGCGCTTATTGACTCAGCGATTCACTTGTTCATACAGACGGACGGACATCGCAATATCGACTTGGCTGTTGACGATCAAGGATATATGTAAATAAGTTCATGTGTACATTCTTGATCATCAACTGAGACTGTTTCGTACACTTTATTATACCCGTATCGAAATATAAGTTATGTTTGTACCGATCTTTTGATAACGTCACCAGCAATTTACCATTCATTTGGAACTCTAGACTTTTTTTGACTAGATTTCTCTGCCGTCTAATGCCAATACCACCACATCAAATGTGGATGTAGACGTAAAATATATTCCTAGTTTCAAGCTGTAACAGTTTCGAATAAAGCTATGTTCATACAGAAGGACGGACTGCATAAATGCAATCTACTTTGTTACCGCCAGTATTAAAATATAAAAGAGTTTGTGTTCTCTTACCAGGAGTTTTTAATGCTAATTTTGAGTAGAATTTTATTTTATTTCTGTTAGATAGTATTATTTAATATATTGAAGATGATATGTCTGACCTTATAAAATATAAACATAGAGACCAAAGCCGTCTCTCCGATTATGAATCTGGCTGTCTAATAACTTTTTATTTTTTTCGGCAATGTTTATTAATTTTTGCTATTTACGTCATTTTGCTGAGGGCCACTTTATAATAAAACTGACTTACAAACAATCAGTCGAGCTTTGAGTTTTTGCATAAAAAACCTTTTTTTAAAATGTTCTGGCAAAGCTCGCCAGAAACCAGTGTTCTAATACTACCATATTCTACTATAGGAAATATCCGTTGGTGTTAAAGATAAAATTGATAATGATCTTTTGTGTACAAAGTGTGTATAGTCTTCGGCGTCCCGAAGAAAGTTGGTCTGTCTCGTTTCTAAGAACAAAATGATTTAACAAAAAATGTTTTTCTTTATAATTATAGATTCATTAAATTTGAGTTAACGCTTTGATTAAAGATTTTCGTATGTCAGCGTCAAATTTAATTGATCCATCACTTAATGAACGGCGATGCTTTCGAGCACTACCAGATGAACAGGAGACTAATTTGGGTAATGAAGCGGACTTGGTTATGAGTTTATCTCAAAAGGACTTACTTATACCAACAGCGGGTTCTCAGCAGCACCAATTGGATCCACTCTCAAAACATAATATAAACGATATATCGA
Organism: Drosophila glabriapex; assembly: GCA_035042305.1. Taxonomy (NCBI): domain Eukaryota; kingdom Metazoa; phylum Arthropoda; class Insecta; order Diptera; family Drosophilidae; genus Drosophila; species Drosophila glabriapex. Next base: position 42,117 of record JAWNLN010000060.1, read on the forward strand.
CACAGAACACGGTTACCGCTGCAGCCGCTGTCGCGGTTGCACATCACCACCATAGTCTGTCTAGTATTCAGCATCTGCAAAACCTGCACAGCCAACATCAAAACACTTTATTCAACAACAATCACTCAACACCGTTCAGTGTGACCGATATTCTAAGTCCAATCGAGGAGTCATACCGCAAACTGGAAATAAACGGCAACCCGCCGTCTCCGTTTCGGTAAGTTTAAGATTTTAAGTCAATTATCTTAACAAATATTTGTGTACTTAATGTTCTATATATTCCATTCATTGATCAAGTTTTTCTATGATAGAGCTTAAAATATTTCTTAAGCAATTATAATCAATTATCATGTCAGCATATCAGAATTTCTAAATACCAATTCAAATTTCTTCACTCAGATGTTGTTTATTTTTTTATTTAAAAAAAATTGTTTAAAAAAAATGAAAAAAATGTTAATTTAATTTGAAATAAAAATTGAGATCCCTAATAAAATTATAAATTATAGTCAAATTAATAAAATAATGGATTTAATAATTTAATAAAATATTAAGGCGATATTAAAACAAGTAAAAGTCCTTTAGATAAGGAAACTCGACCAGGAAATACCCTAAGCTGAGTTGTGAAACATAATAGTTCGATTTAACAACAGGCTCTATTTTTATTACCAAGCTTTCTTCATAAAAGGCTTTGCTCACTGCAATTTAAACAGGAATTCGTGCAAATGGTGTTACTATGCTTATTATGGCTGACGCTGATACAGAAGAGTTACAAAGAACATGATATGCAGTGCATGCTTTTCTTGAGAAACCAAACACAAAACAAAACTAAAGAAAAAACGTTGTCGAAAGACAATATTTTTGAGCGCCCACTTAAAACTAAGTGGCAGACTCATGTTAAACCATTTTTTTTTAATAGTAAGAGCAATATTATTAAGTAAAAGTAACATAATTATGCAACTATTTTTTAATAAAGACTGAAAATGTGTGTGTTTTCTTTAAGAACACTGCATATACAAATGTATATATCTCAATACATACATAATTATGTATACAGACAGATATTTTAGCAGCCATCACTTAAGGAATTATCATACTGCTTGCTTCATATCAAAGATATCAAAAACTGTAAAGAAACTACTTTAGACTATTAGAGATATTACTTTAAAGTCTTTGCTGATATGTATGTTGGAAAACAATATATTAAAACTTGTTAATTTTAAGACAATCAGAAATCGTTTGACATCGATATTCGAGAAAGAAGTATGAGACTAGATGATATAAACTTGATATGATTATGGAACGTGAAATTCCATTCAAAATGATATTGATTATTGACTCGGCTTATAATGCCGATTAGATCAAATATGCTTCCTGCTCTCTTTTACAAACTTACAAACTTTACAAACCTTTGTACATAGTCCTTATAGCCTTTTCACCCATTGAGTTGTTTAACAACGTATTAAAAAAAAAGAAGTAAGACCTGTTGTGAATTTTTTGATTCAACCATCTTTAAGGCTTCCAGGAAAACTTTGAGCTTGCGAGTTAGCTTTTAGTATGTAATGGAATCAAATGGATTTCACACGTTAAATATCTGCCAGGCTCTCGAAAACCTGACTAAATTCGTTCGCTTATGCTTATACTGACTTTCCCGAATAGTTGAAAAAATGTTGTAATATCCCCAAATATTACTATTATTATTCTGCGTATTTTTAATTTTACATTTCAATTTAATCATTCACTTTTAATTTAAATCATTCAATTCATTAATTGAATTATATATTCTATATATTAAAGATTATATATTCTCATTCATATTCTTATTTATTAAAAACATTTGGGCAATGAAATTGATTCAGGAAAATGTTTAAGAAAATGGAAAGTTACATTTTAATAGGAAAGGGTTAGCGTATTTCTATTTACTAATGTGAATGCTATAAAACACCAGCCCTGAGTAAACAACATCTACTATCCAAGCTTTCTCGTCAGGAGTATTCTTGTTTATATTGACTCTTGTGCTTAGGACGAAAAATTGTATTTGAAAGTTTAGTGTTTGCTTAGGATGTACATTTTGGTTGCGTTGTTGTATCAAATTGTAATTTTCTTGGAAATATTAAATTAATTTATTGATTTTACTCATTTCAGATCCAATTCAAGTGGTAGTAGTATTAATTCTCCTGGAACAATAACCACATCAACCATGGCGAACCCCTATGCCATGGGATCTCTGTACCATAGTCCAGGAGTGCAAAGCTACTGCGGACCTACAGATAATCTCTCATTGGCGGGACACTACACAGATATGAGAGGATCAGCTTCGTGGTATGGATCAACTGCAAATGATCCCAGATTTGCAAGTACGTAATTAAAATTAAACAATATAGGCGAAGTATTTCTAATATGAATATGCACAGTTTAATATTTAATTCATGGCACTTTTCATTGAAATTAATAAGTGCGTTTATTTAAGCATATTTAAATTGGTCAGTTTCTTGAAGATATATTGATAAAGTTTTTAGTAACAGAATCAGTTTTCGACAGATAATCAAGATGATGGTAGCGGATATGTTCTTTCCGAGGCATTACACATTCTGTGACAAAATAAATATTTATTTATATTGGATGAATTTAATTAATATTTGCCTAATTAAATTTATAGCAGCGTGACTGAAAAGCTAATCAGTATGGTTAAGTAAAGCTAAATTTATATGATGATAACCAAGTATGGCATCAAATTTGAAATTTAAATTATTTATTTAGATGTGTAATATTTTGTTTGTTTGATTGCTTGTCCCTTTATTTATAGTTGATCCCAGTACGCGTATTTTCTAACAGTGTTAGTCATTCTTTTAGGGCTACAGTTTTTAAGCTAATCTTTAAAATATACACTACTAGAATGGAGATAGACAGCGAGATAGAGTCACAGCCGTTCTGATTTGTTTGCTTTAAGACCGTATTTCTTGTTCTAAACTGCAGACTAAATCATATAAAAAACAAATGAGGCTATACACAACTATACTGCTTGAGAAGATCTTCGTTTAGATTCAATGTCCTATTATTTTCGTCTTTTATTATTGAAGGGAAAGTTATAAGCGAGCACAAAAATCATTAATATTGTAAGGTTGGTTAATGGCAATAACAATAAAATAAATAATTAAGTTAGTTAAAGGGACACATTTTTAAACGCAACGGCCAAATAAATTTAGTCGAGTATATTAATTGCAAATTTATATATAATGCATCAATTGTTAAAAGACAATATTTTATTTTGTTTTTTTATGACATACCGACGCAAGTAACCCATTAACAAAGTCATATTGTGCTTCTTGGGGTTTGGCAAATATTATCAACAGCGAATTTATATTTTTCAACAATTGAGTTCTTACTGATATTTCAAGAAGTTTTTAAATTACTTTATTCATTAATCGGCAATCAACTGATGTTTTATGTTGAACACCAAAATATAAAAATAGTTAAATTTCTTACGTAGGCCAAGAATTTTATATATACAGTGTCTCACAACTCGAAAGACTCAGTGCCTAGCAAAAAATTTAAAGTGCTATAAGGTTTAAACAAAGAAACGATCGCAAAATGTTTAAATGCCAATTTGTTTAATGTTATATCACGTTTGAAAAATAAACTTTAGTTTTTATTAAAATATTAATTAATTAACGAAAATAAGTCAAAAACTGAAAACATGTCCAAAATGCATGTCAAAGCTCATTTGACTCAGTCTTAGAAAAGTAACATATTTGGCGTATAAAAACTTAAATAAGGTTGTTAATACTTAGTATGATATCCTATAGCCTTAATAACTTCCCCTATCCTATTATTCATGGAAGATACCAGCTTCCGGGTTGTTTCTGGACAGATTTTGCTCCACTCATCCAGCAGAGCAATTCTGAGATCCTGTTTGCTGGATATGTTGTGATTCCGGATGTTATTTTCCAGCAGAGCCCACAAATTTTCAATAACATTTAAATCTGGAGACTGGGCCGGTGGAATTATCATGTGGGGGCAGTTCCAGATAATCCAGGACTGTACTATTCCGGACTTATGCTTCGGGTCGTTGTCCTGGTAGAACCGGAAAGTACGTCGGATTCCTAGCTTCTCGGCGCTTTGGATTAAATTTTCCTTTAATATATTGAGGTACACATTCATGTCCATTGTTGTTCCAATGAACACCAAATTTCCGACGCCGGCTGCCGAGATACATGCCCATACCATGACACTTCCTCCGCCGTGCTTCACTGTTGCCTTTAGGTGTTTCGGATTCATCTCAGTATTGGGCTGTCGCCACACATAATTCCGTCCGTCCGAGCCAAAAATGTTGAATTTGGACTCATCTGCAAATATGACTGTGTTCCAGAACTCCAAATCCTTGTCCAAGTGGGTTTTGGCGAACGTCATCCTAGTCCCTTTATTTTTTGCGCTTATAAAGGGCTTCTTCCGTGGTACTCGGGCATTAAAGTCATGGTTGCGCAGAACCCGGCGCACAGTTTCCACACTGCACTTTTTCTCCATTTCATCCTGCACCTGTTGAGTCAGTTTTGGAGCCGATAGCTTGGGATTTGCCCTTATTTTCCTGATGATCCTCCGCTCTTCCTAGTCGGTGAAAATCTTGTTTGATGCCTTTCTGCCCTTGTCCTCTGTCCGATTTTCATCGACGAAGCGCCGAATGATGTTGGTCACAGTTGATTTGTTTAGATTTACCATTTTAGCTATTTGGCGATGTGAATATCCCATCTTGAAGTGTTCCAGGATGAGATTCCGTTGGTCAATAGTAGTCCATTTGCCCATAGTCCTTGTTGGCTGGTTGCACTCAAGATGCAGTATATAACTAAACTGACTACGAAGGATTGGTCTATTTATACCGAAAATAATCAACCTGGCGTAAAAAATCCGGGTTTTATGGCACCCAGGTGTCCATAACGCCCCTGGTCCAAATTCTATGCGACCATAAATTAAGGTACTTTTTTACATAATCCGGCCTAGCCGGTGGGAAAACCCCAGTTTATTGGGATCATATATTCATTATGGTGGTTAATATATGTACCTGCTATCAGTCTTTGGAATTTTTGAAAAATATTGGATAATTTGTTTATGGCAGGCAATTAAATTTTTTGCTAGACACTGAGTCTTTTGTGCTGCGAGACACTGTATATATATATATATATATATATATGAAGTATATATGAAGTCCTCTAGCTCTTCATAAGGTCAAGCATTATTTACTTTTCGTGTGACTTACATTTGCATAAATTTTGAATTAATTTGTGATTTGTATTTGGAGTACTGGAGCGGAGCATCTGTGCATGTTACATCTTTTATTGCGCTTCACAATTTCGTATTTTACAGTGTCCAGGTGTGTATGTACATATGTGCATACATTTGTATATAGTTTAGAAACGTCATAAGTGCTCAAAAATAAATATCATCTTTTCATTTCTAAAATAAACAATGACAACGAAATAATTTAAAATCAATTATTCTCACGCATACCTTTTCCATATTTAGAAAAAATATAGCATGAAAGAGAGCCTACATTGATTGCGTGACTCAGCGCAAAAATCATTTACGAATATCTTTACTTAAAAGTAAAGCAAACAGTTTCAAGTGCTTAGCGTGAACTTTAGTTTTCTGTTTATACTTCAATGTGTCCACAAAAATTTCCTTAATACAAATTTATTTACATACCTTCGTATATTCATATGCATGTATATATGTATGTGTATATGTATGTAGAAATGTTACCGTCGTTACCGATGTTGTACACTAAATGAAATTTAACATAAAAGAACAATTATCTTCAAGCTGACGAAGATCAAATGCCCTTGCAGAGAAGTTGTAAGTTGCAATAGAATAATACCTTTTTATATAGCAACTTTATATCTGGATATTTTGATAATAATAATTGATTTTGTTTTTTCTTTTTAACACTTGTATAATTTTATTGGGAAGCCAAAACCGCAAAGTATATATTTTTTCTAGATCAGTATCACTTTCCGATTTGATATAGCCGTGTCCGTCCGTCCACCTGGAATATATCCGCCTTCTTTCTACAGGCAGTAAATATGTTTAAGACGAACGGATTGGACTTCTATACATGCCATAAGTACAATCGATGGAAAGATTTACTCTAAGTTGTGGAATCGAAATAGGCGCTGACACACACCAGTAGATATAAAATAACAACACAAATAGAATATCAAATTGAGTAATTATTGAAAAAAAAAAATAAATAAAATATTAACTTTAACTGCGGACTACATGTTAAATGGTTAATAATACTTAGACTCGTCTGCAAGGGTATTTAATCTTCGGCGTGCCTCAGATGCATGCTCTAACTGGTTTTCTGGTAAAAAGTGTAGATGTGGGGGAGACTATCAGACGTGGCCGTAACAAAGGAACAACCAGCGTCTAGTACAATTAGAGAAATGCTGATGGCATGGCAGTCTGGGGCATCACCCATTAAACAGCATCACCCCAATCAGACAGTGGCTAAACGCGCAACAGATTTATTCAATGATAATACTGTGTCGCATTTTCAACAAGTTTTGAAGCGTTTTCAAAGAAGAAGATTGTATATATATTTAGAAAAAACTGAATATAGGATGAACTAACACAATCTTCTTCTTTAATATATATATATATATTAATAAAATATTGAAAAGATGAATATAAAACAATTTTATGAGCAAACTTTTTACCCCGACTTAAATGAAACCATAATGTAACCATTATGGCTATGAATGGAATGGTTAACCGATCCATTGTATAATAAAATTAAATTTAATATTGCTCAATTTTTTCTCTTAGTTAAGCCAATAGTTGCCTATTTTTTCTTGATATATTGGAAAACAGATACAGTGTTCGCTGATAGTTACATAATACGATTGCATTTAAGGTTTTTATCAAAATTTCTTAGAAAGGAAGGTTTCTCACTTTGCGCAGGCCGCCGGGCAGAGAGACTTACCGATCTTACCGACAAAATCTTCGAACCAGTAAATAAATTATAATTCTAATCAGGACGAAAGCTATGCCAATCTAGCCAAGTGTGAATATTCTCGATCTCGTATACAAATTTCCAATTAATCATCAGCTCCGTGAATAAAACTGATAAGCAAATATTTCAAGGCCCACGGGCTTTTATGCATCATAGAGATAATAAAAACTCAGGTATTTTTTTTACATTTTAATAATGATATAGATTATGCAAAAACTTACCCAAGTCGTAAAATATAATATAAAGTAGTTGATAGTGAGAGCATTTATTATTTTATTAATGGGATAATAAATTAATTGTGTAAGCATGCATCGCTTGTGTGAGGTGTTCTTCTGAGTTGAAATTAGTAAACAAAAAAGGTTTTCGCACAAGATCTCATCTCTCGATTGTTACATTATGATCTTTATGACATAGTGATGAGATGCGGCCAGCTTCGCCGTATATGTTTGTTTAGCTAATATACTGATCAATCTAAATAGTCATGCTACTTACATATTGCCAATAAATATATATTGCAACTGTCAATTATTTAGAGTTAACCGCCAATATTCATTATGAATAGAGTTTCCAATAGCGACGTGGTTACATACATAAATATTTTGTGTGCCACACAAAACTAAAATTTAAACCAAAAAAAAGTTGAATTGTTTCCAATATTGTTTTTTTTTTTTTTTTTGTCTGTAAATCATGTGTTTTTTAAATAGATCTCTTCAGAAACACAGTTACAAAAAAGTGCAGTACACACTTGCACACAAAATATTTTAGAAATAAAAACATAGATAGCGTATAGGCGTAGTTATATACATAAATACAAGAATATTAGCACAAGTCCTGCAATTTCATTGTTTCAGAGAGGATAAGCCTATCTCCAAAGCACTCACACGTCGTTGCTAAGGCATCTATATGACATAGTGGTCCGATTCGGTCAACTCCGACCTATCTATTGTCATTAGCAAAAAGACGGATACCAAGTATCATCAAGATTGCCTTTAAGTTGACAGAGTTTAGCGCATATAAAATTAAAAATATTCGGACAGACGGACATGGCTATATTGACTTGGCTAATGATTCTGATCAAGAACATTTGCGGTCAGAGACTACTTTAATGAGTTGAAAAATTGAAGACAAAATTAAAGTACCCTCTGCAAAGGTATCCAATTATATAACAAATATAGAGGTATATCGGATTTCTTCTCTATATAGGATATATATTCTTCAATTTTGCAGTGAAAGTCATCTAACTTGGATCGTTGATTAATGGTATCGTCTATCAAATGTCGAATAGAAATTTAAAGGTTCATTTCCGACGGACCAACAGAGACACCGCACCCATGAATATATATCGTAAAATATGAATTTACATAAAAATCAGATGGTTGTAACCCAACAAATGTTGAAAAAAAGTTATGTTGCTTATTTGGACAACGCTGCTTGGGAAGTGTGTAGATATGAATTGGCTCACTTTATGTCAACTTTACTTCATTTCCTTGCAGTGGTATCTCTAACTTAGTCACAAAGTATCCTCAAACTCATCAAGAGTGTATATTTTTAATAAGGAAGAGCTCTAGGTGAAGATATCCTATGCCTAAGTCTTCACATAAGATAATTCGTACACGTACTAAATATTCAAACACAAACGTTTAAAAATTCAAATTTTAATTAGTGTTGCGAAAGCTTAAAAAAACAAAACGATATATAAGTATTTTATTTTGATTCAATTTTATTAAACATACATACATATATACATATGTACATATATATATTTTAAACTTTCAGTATCGCGCCTTATGAGCTCATCAGCTGGTGGATCGATGGGTCACATGGGCAATATGACTGGCTTGGCTGCATGTAGTGTAAGTGATGCGAAACCATTGCAGTTTCCTCTGGCACAAAGACGAAAGCGACGGGTTCTTTTTACTCAAGCTCAGGTGGGTGATATTTAAAATTTAAATGGAAGTTTCATTTCACTTATAAAGTTTAGCTTGACTTAAACCAAATTTAGCAATTGTATGCATGGTATTTATTGTATATTTGCTCCCATCAGCATAAGGCAATGCCTTGTAAAGTTCTTGAGAGTTTTCAAGCAGGTCCATTTTGACCCAAACCTGTTTGGAGACGAAGTCTATTTCTATTCTGTGAACCGAATCCCAAGCCGAACCAGATAAACAAAATCAGCGAACCTAAACGAAAGTCAAGTAATTTTTTTTATGATCAATAATTATCAATAGATTCTCAATATTCTCAAGTATTTATCCATGCAAATGGTTGCCATTTTAAGATGGAATATATATTTTTTATCTATGCACAAGTCGTTTAGGCATGAAAAACTGTATTTTTGTTTGTAAAATGTAATATTAGGAAACTTCTATTTAACCCGTTACGTATAGAAAGTGCTGTATGTGTATCTATAGAACATTAAATATCGCTTTAAAACCCAAAGCTATTTCAAAATGGTTGAGGTAAGCTCTGAGTTGTTATCTAAGTGTGCTATTTTCGAACAATCGGAAATATTTTTTTTTCCAGACTCAGTGGCTGCTCAACAGTCTGTATATATGTAAACAAGCATCTCAGATACCACAAGAGCGAGAGACTGAAAATTTAAAATGAAAGCTATCAAATGCCAAAGAAAGATCAAGATAATTTAATTATCATATAAATCTAATTTCCATGTTGACCGAAAAAAACTCTGTTCCAGTGCAACTTGGAAATAACCTAAGCAAAAAAAATTGCGTCATTTGATGTCGACGTCAATCCCAGAGTGATGTATAGCTTCGGTCATGTACATCCCACCCATTGCAATATGCAGATGCTAAGCTTTATAGGTGGATTATATGAGCCCGAATAGGATCCATTAATAAGCCGAAGGATGTCCGTTGTAAGTCCGAATGGCCTTCTGCCAGGGATTCACCGATGCAGATCATCTGTCAGCACTAACCGGCTATTTTAAAATCATATATCAAAAGTTAAGGCATTATCATAAGTAAACATAGATAAATATCTTTTAAATTAAGTAGACTAATGGAAATAGGATTCTATAGGATTCTTCAGGAACGTCTACATGCCATTCACTCGATGAAAGATTATCTTTCTGGATAATAGCTACTCCGTCCTTATGGAATATACAGATCTTTTGTTACACATGCTCTGTATTTGGATTGAACTATCTTTCGTATAAAAACAAATATTCGTCAGAATATATCAAGGTTTTAATTAGATTTCTGACGCCTGGCAACCAATATTTTTGGATGAGAAGGCTCCGTATTTCTTGGTTAAATTAGATTTGACGTGAGATGAATACAGAATACTGACTGATGTCAGTAAGAAGAAAGAATGAATAGATCACGATTAAGAATGTCAACGGAAGATACAATCAATTGGTTTTTTAGAAAACATTGATACACCTGGAATATTTTTTTATGGGCCTTACTTGGTACGTTTCTGTTGAGCCCCATTTGCAAATTAAGCGTTCGACATCTGACATCGCTTATGAATCATTTTTTTTAGAAGTATTTTGAATTATTAAAAAATTCATTTCCAAACTGCTACTATCCCCATAAAATCGTCAGCTTGTTTCAATTTAGTTAAGCTGTTTAAAATATATTGTACTAGTAACGAAAAATCTAGTTTAAGTAACGAAAAATCTAATTTTATAGGCATATGTTTTCTAAACTTTAAAAAAGATTCGCAAAAAACTAAGATATGTTTATTAAGTAATTTACTTCCTGAATCATAGGGTAAGGAAACCTTACCCACAAAACCAAGCCGAACTTCTAAAATGAAGTGCGAATTTTTCTGAGTGTAGGCACACTGCCTTTCAGAGCGGCTGCGGTGTGATCGCCCCCGCATACTATTTTGTCTTTACTGTCTCCTTCATTATTACATCAATTAATTTTACGAAATGTTTTTCGCATTTTTGGGATGTATTTTATGCGATACTCGCTGTTGCGCTGCACTGCTGAAATTCTTTGAAACCTATTAAGCAAATATGTAAGCGCAGAGACTCAAATCGGATATGTCCAATTAGGTGTGGATGTTATGGTTTAAGTTCAGTTATATACGTGTCCACATATGTAAACAGATGTATTTGTACAGCTGCAGCTGTTGCACGCACCTGCGTATAAAAATGGCTGCTGTATGTCTGTCTATGACGTCAGCAGCAATCATGGCTGCAAACCTGAATTGAATCAAAACAGCTTTTTTCTTACTCTGAACCGTTTGCCGTAAGCCAACCAAAAAAAATGAAAAAAAATGTTTTTTTAAATAAATAAGTACAATACTTTCTTTTTGCGAACTTCTATATTATATACCTTTTAATCTTGTAGAATCTAGCTGTAAAACTGTATGAGATATGAGATTTTGTCGAGTTAGGGCGTGGCAGGGAATACTTTCAGCCAATCTTCGTAGGAGTTTACAAACAATCTAACTTCCTTTCTAATTTTGTAACCTTAGCCCTAAAATTGTAGAAGATAAAGAGTACAAAGTAATTCAATCCGGGTGAGGAAACCACCAACTAATATATATAATGATAATAAAAATATGTATTTTGTAGTCATCAAAATATAAAGAAATAAATGCAAAAAAAGAGAGACTAGCTATGTTTTATCAAATTTTAGTAACTGTAGCTTTAAAACCGTTGCAAGCCTATGTTTTATCGATTCATAATTCGAGAAATGTGTTATCGATTATACATTTTTTGAAGGGGATTACTGGCAATTTACAATGTTAATATCTCTGTATAAGTCGGGCGGAGATACTGATATTTATAAGATGTATTTTGTATTATTGATTATACAAAAATAAGAAAAGCATTTACAAGAAATCTGCCATTACATTTCTGTGAATATTACTTTCAAACTGAAGAAAATATGTACGTTTTATCGACTTTAACTTCGAACTATATGAAAATGATATCGATTTGCTGGGTTTCAGTGTATAATAACAATACATACGCACTTACAAACGTATCGTAAATAGACTTGTCTGCCTTTCTGACTGAACATTGGGTGTAATACAACACCAAATGCTTTACAAGCGAGACTCTATTTAATGCCGAGAGATGGTGTGTAATAATCGTAGAATATACCTCTAAAGCCTTGCACAACTTCGCAAAAGCGGCAGTGAATAATTGGATAATTATTAGCGTACCTTTTAAATTTTTCGTGATTCTAACTACTTTTTAAAATTGCATTTCTTAATAATAGAAAAAAAGCAAATGCCATATTTTTGGGATTGTCGATTTAGGTCAAGTTAATCTAATTTTAAGGAAAATGTTTTCTTTATTTATGAAATATTTCTAAAAACAAAACCAAACTTTCTAATTTGTAGGTCGATTTCCTACATTCCTTGTTAGCCCTAGTATACGTAACCTCCCAAATTTTAACCCTCTGTCTGAATACTTTCGGCATCAGAAAATAAAAAGATCACTGACTCACTCAATGATACCTCTGCATTTTACCCATCAAGTATGTTTTGCAGTTATGCACAGCAAATGTGCTCAGAACTGGTTTTTCTTGCGATGTGGGCTGCAGGCCCATGCATATTTAATATTTATGTACGATACGTCGGGGCTGTCGAAACCCTCGTGTAGGCCCCATAAGATTAATGTTAGCCATTAACCTTTTTCTGTGCCACCTTGGAATTATTACACAATCATATTTCAACTTGCCTCGCTAACTACGTTTTCTAATTGATTGCCAAAATGAACAATCAAAAACTTTGTAAATGCCAAACAGTCCTTAAAAATATATTTTCAGCGATATATTTTTGGTGGCTTGGAAACTTTTAGTGGGTATAGCCAAACTCGAAGTATTCTTAGTGGTAGAACAAGCTTATCTCTGCTGAATAAATAATTGATAAAAGACAAGGATAGAGTGTTGCTGATATCTTCACACACATCCAATGGTCTGCGGAATCCGCTAGCAACCACTCTGCTCATACTCATAACCCTTTAGGACCTAGTAGGACAAGTTGGTGCCTGCTCGCACCCACAGACCCAAGAGTCAGTTTTTAGTTGATTTGACGCCGCCGAAAAGTGTCAAAACCAGTTTTTCGCACAATTTGGGAGTTTGGCAAAACCTTTGAAACCTTTCTAAAAAGTCGTCAAAGTAAGAACATTATTCTTGGAACTCGCATTTGCATTAATTAATTACATTTATTAATATAAAATGAAATTTGGAAATTGACGTCCGGGTTAAGTGAAAATTTGTATATCCTGAATATATTAAAAATAGGCAGAAGGAAGCATCAGAAAATAAATATATTCATAAAGTAAATATATTCATTATCAGGATCAAAAGCCGAGTCGATATAGCCATATCAACAAGCGGATCTCAGAGACCATAACAGGTAGACTTCAAATTTTGATAAGCTTTGTCCCCATTTCAAGAATACATATGTATCTATATATCGATTTCCGATAGCAGTAAATGCCACAATTTTAAGGACACAGCCTTACTGATTAACCATACAAAGATCGAATAAGAAACACCCAACTTATAGTAGCAAATGTATAATTATATTGATTGCCGCAAACATTTTCCGTTTATACAAATGTGTCAGCGAATGAGTGAGAAAGGGATGGCGTTATAATCGAAGCGAGCGTAAATATGTTTGTGTGTATTCTGGAGAACCCCGTTATTGCGTACATACATACACACATACATTGTTCTGTTCGGGCTTGTGCCTTAATTTCTTTTTACTCTTCAACTAAAGGAAATCAGAGCACTTCCAATCATGCTTATATTTGAGAGTGAAAAACAAGTGAGTTCAGGGTATATCGTAGTCGACTACAGTATTCTTACCGGTTTCGCTAGCATTAGCGCTAGTGTAGCACTTAAAGAAAAATATTCTTAGTCCGATTACGCTAAAATCTTAAGGATAAAAAAAAAATAAATAAATAAATAATTTACTTCGCCTCGCTTAAAGCATTTATTCCATCATCTTATCGCATCCTTCGTAGTTCGAATTAGAGGGTGCAAAATCATCAATTGATTTTCTTTGCAAAAGGTACGATTTGAATATATTAATTATAATAAAGACGTAACAGCTATTAATTTCGATGATATGATACAGATAGTGCGTAAGCTGAAGGAAAAAATGTAGAATTGCATAGCCTCTCTTAACTTCTTTACAAATGATCCTAAGTCAGAAACCCCCATTGAAAGGCGCTTAGGATTCAAGAATACTTATTCAGCAACCCAAAATAGTATGGTGTTTGTTGGCAGCAGCAGCAAACAACTTTAAATTGGTTATGAATTGTTTACATGCTTGCATTTGGCATAATATAGCTTATTGTTAGTCGTATTTACATATCCACATTATGTTCTCATTGTACAGCGCTCTATCCCTCATTAAGAACATTTGATGATCCGCCGGCTGCTGCAGGTAATCATTCGATTCGCATAACTCTTGCATATCGATCGTTTTAGTTTCTCTTTTTTTGAGAACGTTTAGTAATTAGTTTCAAACCTTCATATAAACGAACAATTGTTGTGAATAAAAGTATTGGCTTCTAGCCTCAATATCTGTTGGCAATAAACTTTAAAACGTTTCGGAATTAACATTGTGCTATTAATTCAAATAAAGCTATCAAAAAAACTGAGAAAACAAAGATTTTCATATCCAAAAATGAATATATTTTATTTTGCAGATAATATTTACATTTTATTATAATTAACCTTAAATTTTTTGTTTATATTTAAGCCCTGCGGTCAAATTTAAGCAGATAAATGTACTTAAAATATAAACACTAATTAAGCCTCTGGTAACTTTCAATAGCAGCGGACAATTGAAAATAGATTAAAGGGGTGTCCTATTCAAGTGGCGCTGAGTGTATGTATAATGTGTGTATGTATGTACAATATACATAGTACATTCATTCGACCAATCGGCGAGTGTTCTTCTTCTTCTGCAAGGGCATCAAATGCCAGCAATTCTCTTGCAGACGGAGATGTTTCCTTCCGCTTGTTACACTTTCTTTTGCTCAACTTTATTATACGCTTTGTTAAACAGCGGGTAAAAAATGCATTTGTTCTTATCTCTGCACAAAGGCATAAATAAATGCATTCATAGACACAGATGTGTATGCATATGTGCACAGCTACAAATTAGCTACAAATGTGTGCGTGTAAGTGAATATGCATTGTCGGCTCCTTTTTGTCGCGTGTCGCAGCGAGTTCAGTTCACTGTGCCTACACACACACACATAAATATACACATATTTCTTACAGCCGAACGCAATACTTATGCACGTATGTATGTGTGTAAGTATGTAGACATCCAGCCTCTTCAAATACAGTTACAATAAGCACGAACGATGCAAGCGACGATTGTAGCGTTATATTCGTTACCTGAGCGCGCACTTCGGATCCATTCGGCTGTCTACTGCTGATGTACATACATACATACGTATAGATGTGTAGCATATTCAACGGTAGTATTTGTCGAACGGCATATGCAAACACACACACACACACACACACACACACACATTTGTGCAATGTAAATATACTCCCAAAAAGTTATTTATACATGCGTACATACATACATATGCACATATTTGTTGAGTTAGGAATTGAAGTGCATTGTCAATATGAAATTCGTCTTTCATTAAAGCGTTTATAAAATAAGTATGTATGTATGTATGTACAAATATGAGCATTCATATATATACATATATATATATTTATATATACATATATATATGCACGTGAATTTATCGCATACATTTACAACTAAAGAGGCACAAGTCAAAACTTGCAATTTTCAAGGGATAAGCAGGTGTGAAATAATTTTGAACGATTCGATTTGCAGTTCATCTGCTCAAGTATGGACACTCAATATTTTAGTGAGTGGTCTACTTATTTTAAAAGAAAACATTCTGTTATCACTAGATCATAATGCCATAGAACATATTTGGAGAATACTAACAAATAGTGTTAATAAAAAATATATTCAAATTTCAAAGCAATTAAGTATCACAAAATAACTATCTTGTTTGAATGCATGAAAGTCGAATCCGAATTGTGGGTGAATCGCCCAAATTCCATTGATAAACTTTTTGATTCATATATGTATGTATTTTTGTATTATACTTCTCAAGAAAGGTAATGCATTTGTAAAAAAAAAAAAAATTAAAAATACACAAACTTTTCGTATTAAATTAATGCATATAATTTAAAAAATAAATTCACACATAATTGAATTCAATTATGAACTTAATTTGATGCAAGTATATATACATATATATCTTTATATATATTCTTTGCTGCTGACTGCCAGCTGTAAAAAATAATAAAAGCCTCTAAGAGCGAAAGCAAATTGAAGTATAAAAATGTCATATTTTAAAAGTTAATAATATGAAATATTTAAAATTGTAAACTTAGTTTAGCATTATACATGTTGCAAAAAAAATGTTGTAGCTCTTTGTTTTCAAATATAACTTTTTGCGTTGCCCCTCAAAAAGGTGAACTGAACACCTCTTAAAAATACTTTTCCAACGATAATAATCTGTATCTTTTGTGGTTTAAAAACTGTGGAGATGTCCGCTTTCATGAACTGAACTGTACATGAAGAGTACAACTTGCGATAGGTAAATATTTGGGTTCAGAGTATCTCCTAGTCACACCCTCTCAACTTGAGCATTCTTTGCTGTTTTAGGTATAACAATACTTTATATCGGAAAATAAATGTGTTCGGGATATTGACGCAGATTGTTTTTATGTATGTAATGGCAGCACTGATGAATGTAAATAAATAAAATATTATTAAGATTAAATGCAGATGACTCGGTAAAAATAAGATAGTAAGATACACTCGCTTTTTGGACACATATACAAAATTTTAAGTTAGGTTTGTTTAAGTAACCATTTATTTATGCAAAAAATCACTACCTTTATATTAAGTTCACTAAAAAATGCACATACCAAATTTCGTACATGACTGTGCGTGTGAACAGACCAAACAGGTCAGATTCGCAGACGAATCTTATTTCGTGTCGTGATTGAAAAATCACTCACGCGTTCATCTCTATCGAGGATGTCACATCACATATTTCACCACAAAATTGATTTACCCTCATTTCCCGTCATTGGGGTGGGTTTTGTAAATCACGTACTTAAACGTTTTTTAGGCACAGCTTTGAAATGAGTTTGAGGCCAATCGAAAGAAAATTGAACTTTGACCATACCATTTTGACCACCTATTTTCCACCCAATGAATTTTCACAAAACTGTATACTTTGAATGCATTTGACATTTGTAGAAATTAATGCAATTATATTAAGAAGTACTGGCTGAATTCGAGCATGTTTACTTGATAATGATTATAAATACGTATTTTACTTTTTTTAAGGTTTATGAGCTCGAGAGAAGATTTAAGCAGCAACGATATTTGTCGGCCCCCGAGCGCGAACATTTAGCAAGTCTCATCCATTTGACGCCAACACAAGTAAGCAACCAAATAGATTTCCTTTCATTATTTTTATATCTCGTTGAAAAGGGTATTTTAAAGTTGCGTAAATGTACAGTCGCTCCACCATATATTACAAACATAATGCAATTTTTAATTAATCAATACCTAAAATTTAGAATTAACTTAACTGTTCTTTATTCACAGATTAATTCATAATTCACTGAGAAAGAAAATAAAATTTATTCATCAATTTATAGAAACAGCTCATTTGACTCTCCACATAAAATTACAATTGAAGCAATGTTCAAGTACATTTCTAATATTCGTAGGATTAGTTTTGGCTGTCTTCAATTTTAGCTAATTATGAATGAAGGCCACCAATTTTTGTTTGGGGTTTCGAAAATGATTATTGTTTTTTTCGCCTTAAGGGCACTCTTGAGATCTTTTTTTTTTTAATACTACACTTCCAGATGTTTGTGGCTTGCAACATTCTCTATTATATTGAGATCAGGTGACTATGCTGGCAGTTCCTTAAAGTTGGAATAACTCAAAATAAGTTAAGTTTGGATTGTTGAAGTCACTGTTTAAATAAAGCAAACTTTTGCTTATGCCAAGCTGCTTGTCATGCTTATTTTTGAGAATCTCAGGGATATTTTATTTTTTTCATTGTCGATTCGCAAAAAACACATTTGCAAGGACTCCAGCTTCTGGGAGATTTAAATGTTTGCTGATAGGTCAAAACATCTGACTATGGAAAACCCTAAATTACCAAGTCAACCTCTCAATCGAAATAATCAGTTATTTAGTTCTTCAAAATGATTTAAATTTTTGTTATCATCGTTTAAACAGGCATCCCAGACTGTAAATTGCATACATATAAATATGTTTATACTTAATTTTGATATGTACGTGGGGCCTTCTAATCGAAAGATGTCAGATACAACAAAACCCACACAATTCAAATTCGGAATATTAGTTGTAATTTATCATCAATTTATCAAGCAATCAAGTCTGATTCGTGCTCAAGGTCGAAGATTCAGTAAACTCACCCATCTACTGCAAGTAATTTTGCATGTTTGCATATTATTTGGAGACCCCTTATTATAATTTTATTATGCTTTTTGCTGGCTCCAGATCAAGTGTTTTTCTATTTTTTATTCCGTTGGCGTCCACTCAGTAAGCAGTGAAGCTTGCAGCTTAATTGGTTAATTTATTTTATTATTTTTAGGTTTTTAAATGTATTTTTAACGTGCAATATTTTTAATCAATGCACTTTATTTCATATCTAAATAGTTAACAATAAATATAAATATAACAAAAATTAACTAGAGTCCATAAATAATAATACTAATAATAAGTTATGTATATGATAATATAGGTTCAACGTCGAGCTATAATTATCCACAGATATACATTTACAGTCATCTAATTTGAAACGTAGATTACTATTACAAACTTCAAAAAATGCGACAAAATTAAATTCATTCGCCCACCCTGCCAGGCATATCACCCGTAGTTTTTAATTTAGAAACCGTATCCGTGGATAACCTACCCTCTCAGACCGAAGTCTACCTGACGACATCTAAAACTATTTATTTAATTATATATTATAATATAATATAATAAAGTATTTAATATTCTAAATTTTGTAAGAAACATAAAGAAGATATCTCTATTTGCCTCTTCCTTGCCACAACTTCGAAATCACGCCACAAATTGGTCCAGGGTTTAATAATGCAAAGTATATTATAAAATATTATATATTTTATAATGCTGGCAAATGAATTATACTTTTATTATATCGAATAGCCTACATATAATACTAATAATGTAAATGAATCGAATATCAGATGCAATGTTTACACTGCTTAATGCAGGTCGTGGCGATAGCAATTTCTTATACTTTAAATATAGTATAATTGTCATTAGGTTAAGCAATTACTATACTGACAACAGCTACGGGGTGCGACGTGTTATAACAATAAAAATATTTGAATTGTGCATTGTCACCCTCGAGTTTTATTATCTGGAAATTTCACACAATGCCTACCCACCTAAACAGGAGTGGTGATTACCTTAGAATAAAGCAGCTCTAGAGCACATTGAATTGAGTATGTGGACAACAGTGGCATGTTTTTGAAAGATAAAAACGCATTAATGAACAATGGGGAAAAAATAATATATTTAAACTCACCCTAAAATTTGTATTGAAATATACTCATTGTTTGAGCATGCTCTCTGCTATAAAAAGGGTCTTGGCATTGTATTCAACGCAAAAGTGTTTGGTGTAGTAAAATAATCTAAAATAACTTATGAAGCGGAATACACATTCCCTTTATAAGTACTTTCTACCTACTACATATGCTTGTGCATTTAAGCATACTGCTCAAGAGCGCATTGACTATAGAAAACCACAAAAAATAACTTTGTTCCTTGTGTGCAGTAATTATAGCTCATTTTAAAAGAATTTAACACAATTGATCATCAGTTCGTTAGAATGAATGCCCTCTATCTAAAAGGAATCAATCAATTGGCATTTATGTTTTCAAATCAAAAACATCAATACATTGGGGATTCGCATTAGGATAAAAAGTAATTTCAATTTTTAATTAACTTATATTAAATTTTATATTTTTTTCCGTCGACTGTTATTAGCCGGCATTAAATAAGTAAATAAATAAAGTTATTTTTTGAAATTTTAGAAAATAGCATTATATACTTATATGTGTATTTTAGTTACTATTTATCATTCTTGTTCTTATCGACTTTTTTAATTGTGAATGTGAATTGCAATACGACCTTTAAGGTTGCAAGTCCTCTAAGATGTGCTCAAAAATCAGGTGTGGGAAAGCCAATGGAAAACAAAAAGAAAATTATATACTCTAGCAGGCAATCTGCTGGCATCTTAATTTCATTATAATTTTTAGAAATCGACACATTTTATAATGTCCATGTTGATGAAGTTTCGCCCAAATTTTATAAATATAATTACACAGAGGACTAGTGAGTTTGGTCCAGATATCTGGAGAAACAAAAAGTTTTCATACATTTAAAAAAAAACGAACTGAATTTAGAGAATCGTAAGATTTAGAAAAAAAAAAACATTTTAATATAGAAATCCAATCAACAAATTATTTATTTAACAAATTAATATGTAAAATATTTTAAAAAAATAGGGGCTTGCATTTTACTTTTTAAAAATAATTTCTTTTATTAAGAAATATTTATCCGAAAAATATAAAAACAAAGGTTTTCAAGTTTTAGGAAATTTTTTTCGAATATTTAAAAAATATTTCAAATTATCAGGGTGATTTTTAGTTTGGGCATTTTTTTCCTGAGTGTACAAGAACCCTTCTTTCGACCGATGGAAATCTATATGATATGGTAATCACATCCACACTGCTTTGAAAAATACAAATTATTATTCAAAGTCTTATTAAGATTTCTAATATTATTATATTTTTTTAATATATATGGTTATCATCAAGGTAAAATACCTAGAATTGTTTAAGTACCTTGAGCTCTTGACAGTTACAGATATATGATATACGATATGCAATATATGGCGCTGGTCAGAAAATGTATGGCAATCTTCGAAATAAACAGTAATCGACATTCCAAATTTGGTGACTTTGGCGCTAAAAACGCGCGATTTTCAAAATCCATAAATGGATGGCTTGTCAGTATTTTTTTTTTTTTGATTCGGGAGACTTTTAGTACTCAGTATATAAAATATGAATTGTGTTTATTTAAGATATTCCAAATTGTTTACTAATGTCTCCAGAATGACAACAGTGAAAGCAATTGCGTCTTCACTAAAAAACAATGTCACCCACATATTTGTATACATAATTTTATGATCCGGTTCTACTGGATCACAGCCAATAAAAAGCAAAATAATCTCGAATTGAGTCGACGTCATCTGGAATATTGTTTTTAGAGAGGACGTGTTTATATTCACAATTTTCCTTGTCAGATTGTGTGTAAAAACTGAACTTAGTTGGTTACTTATTTCCCTTGCACTGTCTTCATAATTGCAATATGTGCCATGTTTTTCAATAATGTTGAAAGAGTATATTGGTTGGTATATTGATTAGAAGAGTATAATGGGTTTGTGGAATGTCCTTCCGGCAAATTGTCCGTCCGAAAACCTGGAACTCAGAATACCTGCGACAAAGTTGAAAACATAAATTCTGAGTAAACCTCGCTATTCCTGTAAGTCGATAAAAAATGTGTCTTCGATATTAGCCAATAAAGATCCTGCACATGCACAGCAGGTATGTTCGTATTAATTTCTTAAGTCCGTGTTAGTTTCAATTTCTTGTTTAACAATATCTAATTTGTTTACTAGATTTTTCTCATTTTTGGTGTTTTTTACCAAAATTTGATCAGCTGTATATTAGAAGAAAACTTGGTTGGATTCTTTGGAATTGGGTTAATCGCAAAACCAATATATGCTTGTACCTTTGTTATTAGAAGAAAAAAATATTTTAAAATAAAAAAATAATTAAAAATGCAGTCGAACGTAATGCACTATCTAACAGCTTATCTGATTATGCGTTAGATCCCCTTTTTAAAACATACTTCCTCAAGAGCATCCCCGCAATGGATGGAAGAGGATTACCGACTAATTAAAATATACGCTAAATTAACTATTCCAACAAATGAAGACGTTGCAGTTGGGCGTAACATACTGCGAAATACTCTGTCACCATCTGCGAAATAGGTGCCATAGAACAGTGTAGGTGTAACCAAGAAATACCGATATTTGAAGAAGATCTTTAGTAATCAAAAGTTCAAGTTTGCTTTTAAAATTGAAGTAGACATAGGCTTTTGTGAATTTTGATAATTATTTTATATCTGAGCATTCCACTTTGTTCCAATATATGAATATGGTTATATCTGCATAGCCTAAGTTGTAGAAATATGGTGTAAAGCATTTAGTTATTAGTCTTAAATAACAAACATTGCTTACAGCTAAATAATGTAATACAAATATCAAGATGGACTTTCAATCTTATTTCCAGGTTAAGATATGGTTTCAAAATCATAGGTATAAGTGCAAGCGACAAGCAAAGGAAAAGGCAATGGCTGAGCAAAATCAACATAATCAGGTAATTACACAAAATATTCGCTTTTATACATTGCATAATAAATATGTATTTTACACTTACACAATAATTATCATTATTATTTTAAAACCATAATTCTCGGATGGCATCATTGTTTTTACGAGATACGTTTTAAAATTATGGATAAGTTCGCGGTATTGTCGAAACTTTTGATTAGATTCTTTGATTTTTAACAAACGTTCGATCCTGTTTGGCATGTTGACCTAATTGTAGAGCTTAAGCGAAATTTCTCTCCTTCTATCATTTGCGACGTTATTGGTATTAGAAAGTAAATTAGCTTTCAAATTTATCAGCTGAGATCGCCCATTCTGAATAATGATACTATCTTCAGGTTCTCTTATGTAGATTCGCTTCTCACAGCTCAGATATTCATTAAGTCGTCATATCCTGGAACAAAGCTTGGATCACCGCTTTATTTTCAACTAAATCAGTTCACGTATATTTTATCAAGAAGTTGAGAAGATGAGCCTCTTTCAAGATCGTTGGAACCTTGCCATTAGATCATAAATATCTTGAGTTAACTGAAGCCGAATTACTCACTTTTAGACAACTTATCAAGGCAATGAGACCATCCATGAAAGCAGTACACAACACGCTTTAAGATCCGAAACTTTATTCTTGAAAGCCATTTTTATGCCTATCTAGATTTATGTGATGGTCATTTGGGGCTTTATAGCAGACACACACATTATATCTCACGCGTAATATCGTTGGATCCCATATTTAATTATACTCTGATACCGATGATTTTTCACGCAGAGCCATTAAATTTGGAAAGTATAATTCGGGAAACCGCCTTTGAATATCGATAAAAAATGTATGGCCAAAATCGCTAAAACCTATATTTCAATAGTATAGATTGGTAAAACCGTATATCTGCTACCATTTTAAAGATATATGCACCAAACCCCGAATGTGGCTAGCTAGTAATCTTCTTTTTTGCATATACATTTTCTTACCATGCCGCCCCAAGTTTGAAATAATCATATCTTCCGCAATTTGTAAGCTACAGGTTACTGGTAGCTCCTTCGAAAGATCGATAATAATTGTTGGGCGACCACGCCCACTCCGCATCCCAAGACCAATCTGAAAGGGTAAATCGATAAAGGCATGTGTCTCAAACTATTTGAAAGCTAGAGTCACCAAATTATCTAGTAACATGTTTCAAAAATTCGGAAAAAAATTCGCTGATATAGCTGAAGACTACCTACAAAGTTTTAGAAAGACTTCATTGCAGAAATATATTTTAGAACGATTAGTTTATATGTCTGACGTTTGAGAATTTCTAGATCCTCTAAGATATGCGCTTTACAATTTAGACGAGGGATAATTGTGTTATATAAAAAAGAAGAACTGTGGTTGCTGTAACTGTGTTTCACTACAATTTTATATATTTAAGAGAACGATTATCTTTCGCCAGAAGCATCTTCTGGTAGACTACAAATATTTGCTATAATTTAATTTTAAACTTTTGTCAAGTACATATTTTAATCTTCGTTTGAGTTCGCGAACCATCTTCAAATGATCACGGAGCTGTAGACCAATGCAACTTTGGACACTAAATAAATTACAGGCCATTTAGCATAACAATCCAAATCTCATGTCTCTTCCCATATCCACCGTCTCCCATTACCAAATAATTCTACAATTTATATTTATATTGAATTTTTTCATTTAAATTTTCAGTCTGCAAGTTCCCCAAGACGCGTCGCTGTTCCAGTTTTAGTAAAGGACGGAAAACCTTGCTCTGGAGCAAGCAACGCAGCTCAACCACAGTCGCATACAAACAGCTCCTCAACTTCTGGCAACAACAGCAATAATAGCAATGGTAATGCAAATGGCGTTACTGGAACGTCATCAGTTACTGCCAATGTACCGAACGTCCTAAATCTCATCCCAGGAGATACACCCAGCTCACACTCACCTGATACATCGTCGTCTCTGATAGCAAGCTATGGTGGGACAGTTGGGGGATCTAATGCGTCTATGTTACAACAACCCTGCAATAATGCTCTCATGTCGAATAGTTTAGCGATGGCATATCGAAACCAAAATAATTTTATTTCGAACGGGCATCAGCAGCAGTGTGGAGGTTATCTACCACTGCAAGGTAGAGCATGGTAAAATCATCATCATCATCTTTATATTCTTTTGGTTCTGTTGAAGTGTACTCAATTCAGTTATGTGTATATCAGCTGACAAAAGAAATTTTGAAATACATACAGCTATATTTGAGATCAATTTCATAAAATGAAATTTTTGCTTTACATACTAGCAATAGTAAATAAGTTCTTAAATAAATATACATACGTCTCCAACAACCTCGAAGAAAAAAACAAATTATTAGTAATAAATGTATATATTTATAGGTCAATGTATTATACAATAAACTAAAAACTTAAATGTGTTCAAATGTTTCATTAATGTACTTCAGCTATAAGGATATTTCACTGAACATATTTGCAACTTATGGTGAGTGCTATAAAGTATTTGGAGTAATATTCTGTAAAAGAGAAACACGACATTGTAAAATTAACATCCGACAACTGTCACTTCGTGGAACTGGTATAACTGGAAGCGCTATAAGCACTATGCAAACAATATTGTATTGTCTGCTTAGTGTTATAAGTCATATTTACAGCAAAATTAGTTTTGAACATATAAAATGAAGCTAAAACTATTTATTCAGACCGTTTTCCCTTCAAGATGTTATAATGAAGTTGTGAAAGTGTATGTAATTGGGAGAACGAAGTATTTCAGACCCCCTAAGGTAAATATATTCTTGATATGCATCAAAAGCCAAGTCCATCTATCCGTTCTAGTCCACCTTTTTGAAAGCGCCGATCTAAGAAACTGTAAATGGTTGAAAATTAAAATTTACTATTTAAGATATTTTGGTTTGATATCATATTACAATCTAGTAGAAACGAATTTGTCATAGTTTTAATTAACTGAATAAATTTCATTAAGATAGGGCTACATTTACATTTTAGGAAAATTAAATAAAATTTATATGATAACTTTTCGTTTTTAACCAGAGGAGATATTAATTTTAAACCAATTTGAGCCAAATTTGTAAGCCCTATGCGCATGTGAAAAGTTTTTTAATATTCAGTTGCTCGGGTCTGAACCGATTAGTTGATCAGAATATAGAAAAAATGATAGTCAATCTGAACCGTTAACAGCATTTGATTGATTGATTCAGCATAATATTTTAAAGCGAAGGTAATTAAAGTAGAACTTCTCTGATTTGCTGGAAATCTCAATTTAGGTCTTGAAGTGCAAATATAAGGAATTGAGTTTAATTCTTTTGTCACATAAGTATTATCTAACAACGTTTGATCTAATTGAGGTATTGCAGTGAAAAACTGAAAAACTCTTGAACGATTTCTATTAAAATATTGTTAAACTCCTTGCACATTTTATTGACAAAGCTTTAGTAAGCAAAGTAACTCCGACTATTTAAACATTAAGTAATAATATATTGCTGTAGTAATATTAAATATTTTATTCGAAATCAATATATAAATAAATACGACACAATTAACGATATTGGCGGCGCATAGTGATACAATTTTGACTAAGTAAGTATGGGTTCCAGCAATGGGCGCAGAAATAGAAAAAATAAAGAGTTTGCAATTTATTTAATTATTTAATGTTAACTTTTTACAGTAAAAATTTGTTACAAAAAGTTAAAATATATAAATTTATAAAATAGATATGAATAATTAAATTAAAAATGCAAATTAAAAGATTTAGAGCTAAACAAATTTAATTGGAATTAAATAAAAATTGTACATTTGGAAAAACGAATCTGTTAAGTGGTTATTTCATTTTGAATCTGAATATCAAATGGAACACTGAAAGAAATCTTGCCAAATATATTGAACGACAACATGAAACAATTAATACCAAATTTACCTGAAATATTAGCGTGGGAAGTGGGTTTACATACAAATATATATATTTTTTTCAGTTCTATTAGCAGGTGCTTTTAAAACTACGCTACTGTTCTTTAAAATAGGAGTGGGCTCATTACCATTATTATTATTGCGTAGAAAATGATTTGAAGTCAATAGGTAGTAACTCACCAATCAGTTGATTTCTGTGATGCCCATATCGGTATGAAGGACATTTGCGACAACTCCCAGGATTAGAATCAAAATGCAAACACGTTCCTTAATGCTGCAGTATCCTTGACAGGATGGGTTTCAAGTAGTCATAAGACAAATACAATTATGCCAGTCCGTAAGTCACCTTTATGACCCGATCAACTAGTTATACTCAATGTTACTTTGCTTTTTTATTTGCATATATTATATTCAGCAATTAAGCTTCAAAACACCTTTTTCAAACGCATTTCGAGAAAATCATGCTTAATCATTTCTTATAAAAACTAAAATACCCACTCCCATATGCTTTCCAAAAATTATCATTACTTATATTACTTACTGACATTGTAGGAAACGAATTGGTGTACAAATTATTTTTTGTTTTTAATCCTGCGATTAATGGCACAAAAGAAATTATTTATATGATTGAATTTTGTTAAAAACTGACAATTGATACAAAAAAAGTGCAAAACCTGTATTTTCATGATGGGCTGTAAGGCCGACTGCTTTGGATTAGAGAAATACCGAAATTATAGCGTTCAATTCGATTCGAATTACTGAAATTAAAATACACTCTTACTTTCTGATATATAAATATTAATAAACCATCAAAATTGGTATGTAAATTATTTTTGGCTTATATGGCAGACATAATGATTTATTTACTTCCCTTACATTGAAATCAAAACTTAATGAACATTCAAATAAATAAAACTAAAACTCATTCCGGTTTACGTCTTTCATTGATATCTGTATTCGAAAAAAACAAGGAAGATATAAAAATTTTATTAATTATCGCTTACATTTTACTTATCGGTATCTCTCCTAAAATTATACATTTTTTTGAGCCTTGAAACAATAAAAATCATTCTCATATTCCAAAATGAATGGACAGCAATGCATTTAGATGTGTTTATATATTTGTATCACGGCTAACGGTAAAAATTATTCAGATTGTTTTCAAACATTGTGGCTACGCCATCTTCGATACTGATAAAGTCGTTAGTTGCCGAAACTAGTGCCTCCGAATTTGCAATAGCTTTGGAACTTCTGCCTAAGCAGTCGCTAACATACAAGCTCTCATCTGTGATTTTTGTATCCTTTTTGCATCGGCTTCCATTAAAGAAGCTTGAATTACTTTTCGCACTTATTTCGACTGTGTCAGTGGTTTCTATTTTGTGTTCGGGATCACTGACTAGGTTATTACAAGACTGATAGCAGTTATCACAAGATTCTTTGTTAGTTGGAATAGCGCATTCCGAGTTATTTGAAATGGGCGATGAAGAAGGTTCATATTTGCGAGGACGACCTCGGGATAAATGACGTCTTTTTATGAATTCATTATCATCAACCATCCAAAAAGAGCCAAAGTCATCTTCGTAACGTACAAAACATTTATGTAAAGATAAATTCGTTCGAAGAGCATTCTACAGTTAAATTAATTTTTTCATCAAATTTTTTACATGTATAACATGTTTTTTTTTTTATTAATCATTAGTAGCCAGGAAAGCGATTGTTTGAAATGTTATAAGGAATAAAATAATATACGTGTTATAATTGTTGGAATAAAATACTTATAATAATATATGGAAGAAAAAGAACATTTATTTGACTGTTGCTTGTAAAAAATATAGTGTGTTTAGACGCATTTTTTAACCGATGGATTTCAATATTTTCAGTTGATCAATGTTTTTTCGAAAATACGGACGGACAGACAGAAAAGACTCGAATTCATAAATTATATGGGGTTAGATTGCTTCCTTCCGGATGTCTCATACATTTGCACAAGGTACACAAGAATGGGTTCAATAATCTGCAAATATGGAATCATTAGAAGAGGATGCAAATTTACAACAAACAAAATAATCAGAAAAGCAAAAGTCTGATTCGGCAAAACTACAAGTACAACGGATCATCACCAGGAAGAAAGCTCGAAACTAATCTGACTTACTATCGCAAAAGAATGTTGAGGTGTAACACATCCGCGTCTGAGAGTGATATTGACATCATACAACAGGATATGAAATTGTCTAACGCCGTCCCTGCCAGGATTTGACAGCAACTACACGAAGGACATTAGGTTATTGATACTTGTACACTTAGAAAAAAATCACCCTAAATTTTAGAAACTCGCCATACTTTCTATTTTAACACATTTTATAACCTAGACCTAAGGCAAGAGAAGCTTTCGCTCGCACTATCAAAACTAGCGGAAATCGTTAAAGCTGTGAGGCTAGCTCTCAAATCACGACATTAAAAAGGAGAGCTGATGATAATAAGGCAACCGGAATCCCTGCAGGTTGTTCGTTAAATAGACACTGCCTGTGAAATCTAGCTGGCCAACAATATTGGACATCGGAACGTAGACAAACCTAGTTAGACGCATATATGCAGAAGATGAGCTCCTGAGGGAGGACACAGAAAGTTAAACTTAGAAAAATATAAATAAAATATATAAATCGTCATTGACTAACTGGGTGTAGTTAGTATGGTCCTTGTCCAAGGCTCAGGGTCAATGGTTAAAGGACTCGCAAGTCCAGCCAGTTCACCCCACCGCTAATCAAAAATAATCGCAATGCTCTTTTTCGAGCCAAGTTTAGCGATGGTGAGACCAGCATAGCCAACCTTAAACTGGGAGAAATCTAATAATGTCAACACCATCCTTATATTGGAAGGCGACATAGAAGCAGCACCGACATCGAAAAGAGTGGGTGGCTTATCACTTTATTTTTATTTTACCTCAATTGTAATTAAGGTCGTCTTTAAACCAAAGGCAAAATTTTATACCACTAAGTCCATCCCCTTTTCTAATACATTCTAAAAGCTTTTTCAATATTGGTGGACCCTCAGCCATGTTTAGCCAGATGGCATTTGATATGTTTGCCTGGAGCGTCTTCCGCCGCCTGCTTTAGCATCAGGGAGGTGTCCTTCTCTACTCTGTGTAAAGTGAACTTTTTCTTAAAGAATAACATTAATATTACGTAAATACCTATAGCGATAGGCAAAATTTCGTGGTGTAGTTTTAGACAGAATGCTACTTTGCAACATAAATGCTAAGAAAAATGTCATAATGGCGAAAACCGTTCTTTATGTTCACAGAAAGGCTATTGGCTTAAGATTGGATAATTGGACAGAGGTAATATATATCATAGAAGCCATAACCGGTCCGTGAAACAACAAAACAAATAGGGAAGAGTTATGTAAGACAGTCAAACGGCTCTCAAATAACTTGCAGCAAATAACAGTTTCCCTCGATGATCTCTCAACAAAAACCCAAAAAACTCAGTAGGGACCTCGCATGGATAGCTCTTCGGCTAAGGCTATGATGAACAAATCAGACGACCACAGGCGACCATCCAAATATAACCTTCCCGACTTCACGCCAACGATTTGCTTACGAAGCAGTAGCTCTGCCAATGAGTCTCATCTCCTACCCATTTTCAACTCTCATTGTGATGAGAGTCTCTGAACTGCCACCATGAAATGCACACAGTGTCTGTGGATGAATTCGTCGAGCACCAAATTGGTCCCATTTATTCGATAAATCAGGAAGTTAAATAGATTTGATAAAGATCGCAAATTTTGATTGGAACGTTAACACTCAAGATTGTCGGACAACAATCGCTCAAGGAATTAAGCAAAGTTGCCTCAATTATTTTTTATATAAAAACAAATTACTAACTGTTGTTCGCTAGCCGTTCGGGTATAGTCTAATTTAAAATATGGACAGAAATTTTGCAGCGTACTTAATTTGTTGTACATCATAAATCTAATTGAGAAGTGTTTTTTGTAGACGATATAGCCAGTCTGTTAGCTAAGTTAGTGAGTTTTGTCGCTAAAGCTACCAAACCTGGAAGGTAGATTACTAGAAACCTTTTCTAAAATTTTTTTGGAAACTTAGAAAGTCGATTACTAGGACACCCTTTCTTGGTATTACTTACGGCGATGCTCGATTGCAATGTTCTCACCTATTCGCATTGAAGTAAACAGAAAATTATACTAAAAACGCAACACTTAAGGGAAATCACAGTCATCTCTTATATATATCTCATATTAGCTTTCAATTCGTTCATTTAGTTCATTCATTTAAAACAGCTGCTTCATTGTTGGAGCCAGATTCTTGTCCGTTTTATTCATTGAGTCCGATTCGTTTTAATCGTTTGCCGTTATCGATATCTTTTAATACATTTGTTGACTACGGCGCCAATTCATTCACAATCTCAAAAAAAAAAAGAGTTCGTTGCACCTTTGACTACGTACTTACTCCTTTTTCCTCACACTTGGTGGAACGACAAGATCAGAAGGTGATCCAACCGGAAAGATTTATAACTAAACGATCTGCAATCGGACTTAAGCGAACTACAATGGGACTTAAGCAAACGAATGAACTTAATGACCGATTCGTTCGTTCCCCGATGATCGATTCCCAAATCAGCCATAGAACGGACGCTCACAGACGAACTGTCATACTCGGTTCTGACATTCTAAGAGGGGTAGCTCGAGATGGTTGATATTTGAGATGTTGGATTGCCCACCAGCGTAGGTTAGATTAGGTGAGGGTAAAGAGTGTGGTTCATTGTGATGCTGTATATCGCTAAATTCCAATATATTTACAAAGAAGGGTGACCACATTAATTAGAGCATTCTCCTCCTTCGTGTCAGAGGCGACAGTGACAGAGACTTATCGATATATCTTTTTCTTCATATTTTTTTCGATAGGCAAGGATAGATAGTACACGAGATCAATCTGTTAGTGAGTGCTTACCAATTCGAGTTTGCTTGGTGCTCAAAAAATACTCTCACAGAAAGTCTGTACCCCGTCTATTCAGCAGGTGAGGTGAGACAGTGCCTCGCCTGGCCAATTCAACCGTGACCTCCTTTCGCTGGAGAGAATTCTTGATAACAGATTTTATCTTATGGAGCTCTGCTCGGTAAATTTACTTTTCCAAAAAGTTTGAGACCTAAGAGTTGCTCGTTGCTTTTAGGCCAACGTCTTCTTGATCTGTAATCAGTAGGAGAGCTCTGAAAAGGCTCTCCTGACTTAGTCAGGTTTTGGGTTTGAGACTGAGAGACCATCTTCTACTAGGGGCTTATACGCTTGAAAGCTTTAAGCCAGTTTAAATTTCTGTGATTGAGCAAATGTTGCGCCGGATTCACCGCTCCACTCACAGCATTTGTTAGCGTTAAGTTTTCTAACAACCTGGGAAAAGCGTGATCACTGTTGGCTGTCCATGCTTGGCCTTAATACTGGACTTCGAGAAATTTTTTATAAGAAGCAAACTATTAAATTCATCCCAACATTGCAGGGAGCCAGCTCATCCGACTAGAAACAACAGATTGAGAGGTACCGCCAAGCAATTCTAGTCTCAGTATGAAATAGTTAAATAGTGGAGGATGCCATATGCAGGATCTGCTTCGAAAGGTACGGTTTGCATTAAGCAAACTGTTCGAAATAAGGACTGAAAGAAAACCTGATTGGAATCCACCAAGAACGATAGCTCATTTAACAAAGAGAGGCATAATGTATTCAAGTTATCGCAGTTCACAGAGTCTAACATCATATCACATGATCGTATCATAATAATAATTATGGACGAAAATAGGAAAAACACTGTCCTCTGCCAATGTAAAGGGCAAAGCCTCTTTGGTATATCAACTTCCAGCACACAATTTTAAATACCCGATTTTTTAATGTTTCGTTTTATAAATCATAAGAAAACTTATCAAGCTCCTAGAGAAAACTAGCTAAAATTAAATATAACAATTATTTTGTATTAATTATTATAATTTAAAAATTAAAAAATCCTGGTGGTAAATACTTCTTTTTGTCGCCGGCTATATCGGATTTCTACAATACTAAACTTATAGCGCTCATTTGTCCATACTTACTCAATTTAGTATACTTACGTGTGTAACTATTAAGCCGAACTTCTTTCTTGAATTACAGTTTTTAAGCCTGTGCGCAACTAAATGAATTAATTAATTTAATTCATATATAATTCCTTGGATCTGGAATTGGTGAAATGCGACTGTTAACAGTGCTTTCAGTTTTAGGCGAAGAAATTATCATTTGCTTTAACTCGTCAAGCGACAGATAAAAGTTGTGCCAAGTAATATTTTCAAGTCTGTTTAAATATTTATGTAAAAAAATGTTTACTGTTGTGTTCGAGCCGTTCTATTAAAGTCTGATTAAAAATATGGACAGAAATTTGTCTGTGCAATCCAAGTTATAAATACTTTGGCAAGCTGAAAAAGTTGTGGTTTTTGTATACAAGTCTACACAGCCATGTCCGTCTGTTTTTCTGATTGATATTTTTGCGCTTATGGTATAGACAGTACATAAGTCAGTCAGATCGGTCCACTATATCGTATAGACTCAGAAGCTAGAATTGATGAAAAATTAAGTTGTACAAGCTGCCAAAATATCTCGTTTTTCTTGTTTTTATCAATGTATTTACTTAAATTTACTTCCCAGTAAGCATCATATTCATAACTTAATACATATACTATTAAATAAATATTATAGTTCGATTCTTCGTTTACCATGCTTTAATACCTGCATCAGAAGTTATACAAATTTTATTAATTAAGTCTTACATTTCACTAATCTTTATCTCTACACATCTTAATACTCTGAATCAAAAATGTGCCGAATCCTAACTGTCCATTAGCTTGATCCTTAAACTCAGAGAATTAATTAATTAACTTATTTTACGCAATGAATAAACAGCAATGCATATAAGTGGGTGGATATATTTATATCGCGGCTAACGATAAAAATTATTCAGATTGTTTTCAAACATTGTGGCTACGCCATCTTCGATACTGATAAAGTCGTTAGTTGCCGAAACTAGTGCCTCCGAATTTGCAATAGCTTTGGAACTTCTGCCTAAGCAGTCGCTAACATACAAGCTCTCATCTGTGATTTTTGTATCCTTTTTGCATCGGCTTCCATTAAAGAAGCTTGAATTACTTTTCGCACTTATTTCGACTGTGTCAGTGATTTCTATTTTGTGTTCGGGATCACTGACTAGGTTATTACAAGACTGATAGCAGTTATCACAAGATTCTTTGTTAGTTGGAATAGCGCATTCCGAGTTATTTGAAATGGGTGATGAAGAAGGTTCATATTTGCGAGGACGACCTCGGGATAAATGACGTCTTTTTATGAACTCATTATCATCAACCATCCAAAAAGAGCCAAAGTCATCTTCGTAACGTACAAAACATTTATGTAAAGATAAATTCGTTCGAATAGCATTCTACGGTATTATCAATTATTTCATGTAATAAATAATAGTTAGTGTTCCAAAAAAATTATTTAGATGCCAGGAAAGCAATTATTTGAAAAGTTGTAAAATAGAATATAAAATACATTTCATAAATTATGGAATAAAAATGATTTCTTGTTATATAATGTTTTGAGTATTAGCTTTGAAAATAAACTACCTTAAGGGTCTTAAAATTTTTAAGTGTATTACATTCGGAAGTGATAAAAACTTCTGGTACGGAGAAGGTGGAGACTTCTATTGTTTTTTCTTTAAGGGGCCAATGTTGGAGAGTGGAGTTTTCTGGTCACTTGTGATTGCGGGAAGGGGACAATATATTGCTAAACTGTTTTTGGTCATCTATAGATCAAGTTTTGCACTAGTTGCCTTAGTTGGCGCTGTAAAGAACCACTATGGATAAGACCTACGATCTACATGATATTCTTGCTATGTACAACATTACCTTATCCTATCCTGAAGATCGTACTTTTATCAAGGGTCTGCTTTTGATTTTTATCTAACAAACTGTCAACTGACTCACTGACTCAATTATTTACGAAAAAATTGATTGGTTAATTTAAATTATAAAAGGCAAAGTAGTTTTTTGTTTTATTTTAAATTATAACTTTCAATTATAAGACTCTAATATAAACAGAAAAATTTAGTTATCTATGTTTCCCTGATAAGATCTCATATATTGTTAAACTCTTAGGCCAAGAAACATATCGTAAATTATCTCGATTTTTAACTGACTGTTCGTGTGATATATGTGTTATAAAGTTCTTGCAGAGGGTGCTGTACGTTTACAGTAAAGTGGGTAACACACTCAAGGAGATATATATATACATTTTGTTACTTATTTATTTATTAATGTATTAACCTAAATGAGGATACATCACAAATTACAACGGTGGGGATGATTACCTTCTAAGTAATTAGGCTAGTATCGTGCTATATTTAATGGGTAATCAGAAGTAAGGTGTTTGACTAATACCAGACGAATTCTTAAGCTTCAGCTGCTAACGCTTCTAAAGGATTATATTATGAGCGTTCGTTTCTGAAACATTATAAAATGGTTTCACTTGAGATTAAGGAGTGAAACCTTTTTAAAAGGAAGTTCCGATAACTTAAAGGTCCGATAACTTAAAGCTAGCCCTCTCTAGCTCTATGTAAAAAAAAAGTGCTGAAGTAGAAGAATTTAATTGCATTGTCTGACTGTTTTCGGCAAAAGCTCTATATTTAAGGATATAGCATACTATAAAAAAAGGATAGACGGACACAAATCTAAATAAGTCGACTATAAGGGGTAGGAGATATCTCCTCTTATGCGTCACATACTTTACTACCAAATGTGAATATTATATATATGATACCTATGAATACATAAGAAAGTAGATTTTTATTTGCAGAGACTATTTCAATTAGAATCAGGCGGACTGACTGAGTATCTAATCTGTATTTCAAACAGAGAAACAGATGGACATTTTGTATAAATTTAAACATACATACTTAAAAAATATAGTAGGGCAATCGATTCGATTTAGTCATATGTTTTGCGGCTTTTAAGCTGACTGGTTCATATATAAACAGAGAGGTGAGCGACAGGAGCACTTATGATGTTGAAGATATATCTTCCTATGCGTCAGACACTTCCCGGTAAAATTTAAATACTTTACGCAAAGGTAGAAAAAATAATTGTATGTAAGGTGTCTAGTTCGACCAGAAACAGACACACAGACTGAAGAATGAACGGACAAATGGAAACGGAAAATGTACATAGTCTGAGGGAATCAAGGATTCTTAATTTGTATTATTTTACATTATTTAATTATATGTAAAAAAAAACTTTAAGATATTCGCTAAAAATATGGCTGGAAAGCTTAACCAAATTCCTTAAATAATTAGAAGCAGACAGACGGACTTAGCTATATGGATTCAAGAATTTATGTAGAATATATACTTTAGAATAATATTGTAGTTTTATTGTAGTATGTGGAAAAAATTTGCTTTGATTTAATTAAATTTTGCAAGGAGTCGGAAGCATTTGCTTCTGCAGAGAATGGCCTGAAGTTTTTAAAGAAAAAAAGGATACGAATTACACCGACAAGATGGATGCTTGCAGCGAAGAATAGTCTAATTATCATAGCTTTTTTGAATTGAAATAATCACTAAGAATCCAAAAATAGAGTTTGAAATCGTAGGCCATAAAAGTATTTAATGAATCATTTATAATTTTATTTTTCGAACTTAATGGAAAAATATGTCACAACATGCAAAATGACGACCTTTGAACGAAATCCACACAAAATTTATATTGAAGATTAAGTTTATCCCAAGCTGTCAATCCACTCAGATCCAGTTAGCATTAAGTCAAGAGTATGTTCTTTATAATTTTTAATGAAGTAATAATTTAAAAAAAACTTGATCACATATAAAATTGAATTTTATTCTCTTTGCTTTTTATTATTGTGGTCGTCTGATCTGAGCGATTTATATTTACATTAGTACTATAACAGACGGATAGAAACAGACAGACGGACTAATAAGCGTGTGAAAGATTTCCTACTCCCAAATTATAACACTCTCCACAAAGATATAAATAAAGAAACAGTATTATGTCGAGAGACTAGTTCGACCAGAAAAAGACTCACGGACAGAAGGGCTGACGAACAGACACACAAAAATGAGTTCAAATATGTTATATTGCTACTGTTCACCAAGAGGGATGCATTTTAAAAGTAATCGAATCTGATAGGCTTAGATTGATCGTCATATTAATATCAGAGAAATTAAACAAAATTATTGTTTTAAACTTTAAGCATTCCGCTCATTTATTTTTTGACCATATTTCACTCTTACACGTTACTATAATTTAATATTTTATTTATTTAGTAACTTTATTTAAGAAATCTAAATTCAGGTTAATGTTATAACTGCTGCGGTCAGATAGGATTTACAAATATGTCCAACTATTGGGCGACGTAAGATGTTGATCTTTAGCCACTTTTATACATTAATTCTCTTGTTGCGTTGGAATTGTATTGTGTTCTCAAATTTATAACAACTGTACATGTTTTTTTTCCTGGTTTTGACTTGTTCTTTCATCTAAACATATTGATGAAGTTGTTAAGCAGCAAAAGTTCCCATCATAGGTTTCTCACACCTGTCATTAAACTAAAAACAGTGAACCATATATGAAAATACAAATGTTTCTGTTGTATTTAAATTATTTTGTTCAGTGCTGCAGGAATGATGAAGGAGTTGATGGTCAGCGAATTTGTTCGGCGGCTACATCACAAACTATTAGTTTGTTATTAAGTTTGATGATTGTGTTATGCAAGTGCTTTCCATTTTGGGTTGAAAGCCGACAACTCCAGTGCTTTTGCTTTATAACCTTCTCTTGTAGTCTTCCAGCGGTGTGTTGAAGTCCAGCTAGCTCTCAGTAAAGCGAAACTAGGCGGGCAGTTGACGACTGCATAGATAAAAATCGCGCTTCCAAATTAAATGCTTACAGCTATTTGTTGCAAACCTGTTCAGATGTTGGTGTCCAATGCCATCTCTAACTAGATGGCAATTTTAATGCAATGCATCTCAGATAGAATCATTGCGTTAATAAGTGTGGCCCATAAAAATGAATACCTTTTATCTAGTCGAAAAGACGCTCCTGATTGTGCTTCTGGATAAGAGTTGAGAGGCTATAAATGTATTCAGTACATTCTGTGCCTTTCATTGGCTAATCCGTTCTTTTAACTCCTTTTTGACTGGACACATTTGCATTGTGGTTTCCTCCGCAGATGCGCCATACTTGTGTGCTCTTTTTTGACTGAGGAAGACTTGGGGAAAGCGAACTCCTCGCTTCAGGACTTCGAAATCATAGTGGCCATGAAAGTCGACAACAGGCTGAGAATGGTTGGGTGCTTTTGCTCTGTGTTAGGCGTACTTTGAGGCTGGTATCTGAGAGTAAAATACGCAATGCTCTAATGCACTACTACGAACCCTAACCTGAACTTAGCTTTTAATGACATTCTAGTAATGTTTAATTTGAAAATTTTAAAGTCTATACGTTTTTAGTCTCTGACATCGGACAGACAAACGGACGGTCAGGCAGACAGATAAACGGATAGACAGACGAGCATGGCTATTTCGACTCTGTTGTTGATCATGGTCAAGAATTAGTATGGGTTCGAAGATGCTTCATTTAATGGTAGAAGAACGACCGATTGTTGAGTGTTTCTTGATATAGCAGTCCGATGCTGATGTCTTTTGTCCAATTATGGGTGGTATAATAATATATTTAGTGAGTTTATTTCGGATTTCTTAGAGGGGAAAAACATTCTTCTTTCGACCGAACGTTTTTTATATGATAGAATGATCCGGGCTGCTTCGATTTTAGAAATTTCATCAATATAATTTTAAAACTGAAGGACTAGGTCGCATAGGAACAGACAGACGGACGGACAGAGTGGCGGACGGACCAGATGGAAGGACGGACAGACAGATGGACGGACCGATAGACAGACGGACATGACTATATTCACTACGATAGTGATGCTGATCAAGAATATATACATTATTAGGTCGAAGGCGTCTTTTTCAATGCGTTACAAAGATGACAACAACAATGATCAATAAAATATTATCTTTTTATGTCACTTCTTAATTAATTGTACAAGTTTTGTTTGGGCACAACAATAACTTTCCATTCAACAAAAAAATATAACCTGCTAAAAATCTTTCGAATTCATAGCAGACACTTGTTTTCGCGGATTTTAGGTGCAGGAGTGGACCTGACGCGACTACCTTAAAGACGTGCGAAAGGAGATTTCTAAGAAGGTTTTTGTAGAGTCCGAGATCCGAGGGTTCATTCAGACGGACAGACGAATAGATGGACGGACGAACAGACAAACAGACTGACATGGCTATCTCGATTTTGATAGTACTGATCAAGAAGATATACACTTTATGGTATAGTCATCCAGCAATTCTATTATACACTTTTAATGGGCACAGGCTATAATAACATATTTTAAATATTTTTATTAAATACTATTTTATAAAATGAAATTATTTGTCCCGTTAACTATATTAACTAATCAAAATCACTTAAGTAACACTTATTTGCTAGAGAATGAGCGTTAGAAAAATATAAATAAATAGGGCATATTTGAAAACTGAATGAACAAGAGAAAAGAGGTAAAACTACAGTTTCCAAATAGTTTGTAGTAATTCGAAAGAATGGAAGCAAAAACATTGATGGGTAGTTTCCCACATACCCAAAGTTTAAAGCTATATAAAAATTATTATCCATCGAAGTTTTCACACTTGCTAAATTATTAGCAGCAGCAGCTGTGCGTTGCGGTCGCCTTTTGTAGAACTCTATTTCATCTACTGTCCAGACCGCTCCTTTAACATTCTCAACGCGCATGAAGCACTTATGCAGGGACAGATTGTGGCGAACTGCATTCTAGAGGTATGCATTTTGTCAGTTTTTTATTGATAATTCATTTTTGAATGTACTGTTTGCTCTAATTTGTACAATTAACGTAGCCTATTTCAGCCAATATCAAATTTCTTATTATTTAAGCAAGTTGATGCAAGATTAACTATGTATATCCCAAAACGACACTGCATTCTAATTAGTGACTGAGTTTTCTTACTGAAAATAATGTCAGTACTGAATGATGCTGAGTGGATTCAGATCGATTTGCATTGATATCGACATATCTTTCCAATTTGTCTAATCTTTTCCATTTAGTAATACGTGTATAATAAAGCTGTGCAAATGAATGTGGTAAATAAAAAGATGTACCTTTCACCCCTTGTACTACACTAGTCCACAGCCATTTCGTAGTGAGGAGCTTAATTACCCCCATTTTGAGTCTAGAGAATATCTAATATTAAATTTATATACTCCATAAGAAGAAGAGTTAGTTTGTGGAAAGAGCGTTATAATTTCCGTATTCCCATCTGTTTGATCTTTATTAGCCGTCATTGAAGTTATAGACTTGAACGCTGAAATATATACTTCATCAGAAAATATTTTGAGGTGAGGCCGCCACGGGCACAGTTGACAAAAAATCGATAACAAGTCAAAATACCTTGATATAAAAATATCAGTTTTAAAACCACTCTAAAAATTGGGAATAGTTTGTAGAACCACAACATTATAAATGTATTTTACAGGTTATCGCCTTCAAAGAACGATCGAAAATGATATGAGCATGTCCAAAAAATCGATAGGTTTGACAATGCAAGTTCATAAGACCTCTATGTTTTACACAATTTGAAAGCAGGAGTTATCAAATTTGGGATGTAGATTAGTAGTATATCTGCCTTTCCTTGCAAAATTAATTTCCATCCTACTGCAGAACGTCATAGATTGCAGTAAGATGGGAAAATATTGGACATCAAACTCACGCAGTATCCGGTTCCGAATTAGTGCACCCATCATCAGCGAGAGTAACAAACATGAACTTGCCTTTCTGCTAATTCGGCCATTTATATTGGGTCTTACGCGCTCGGAAACTAATCAAACAGGAACGTCGCTGATTAGCAGTTCCAATTTCGCATAACTTTAGAAGCAGTAATCTACGCTATCAAAGAGCAGCACCAAGCAACTTTACATAGCAAGGTTACAAAACAGTTACTACCAGCAAGGTTAAATAACAGATATCAATCTGCTAGAGAGAGTTTACGAAAAAAGGGACTATGTATCTTATCTATAACTCACGACGAATCGCGCAGTCCATCTCTGCGGCGAACTTTGAAACACCCGGCTATTGTTCTGATGGGATTGTGGATGCCATAGACAGTGGAGTATCAGCCTCGTTAAACGAAAATGTCGTGTAGTGGCGTGGATCACAATCGAAGATTGGTCCGTGGTCCTCATCAGAATTCATACAGGAGCGAACCGAAGTGTCTTAAGCGAACAGATAGCACAAAAGCCAGACCACCGATAGCATAGCACAAATACTCGTGCCGATGATTATCCTGCTAACTATCTTCACGGATTATATAAACGGCTTGCACTTCCTCTGTGGGATGAAAACCTTAACACAGAGTGTACAAATTCAACTTAAATTAAGAGCGCTCAGAAGCTAAACCTAATTCCTTGACCGGATTTCAAAGCTGTAATTGACTACGTACATCATAAACTACTGAGACACGAGCAGGAAAACACGATCCTATCCAATAAAAACTATTGAGCCAAACGAAGACTAGTGTTGTGTACGACCTGTACAGTCCTAAGTAAGCACAGAACATGGGACTGCAGCCGAATCACCCATCCAGGGAACTTCGTCGAATAACAGAGAATCAATAAGAAAAAGGGAACCACTGGCATCAGCAGAGGAAATACTGGCATCAAGAGCTGAACCACGGCTACTAGCAGAGCAACGACCGATTGCAGGAACAGCAGATGAGGGTCTCCTTAGTTTAATTACTGGCTGTAACGGAAGTAAGTAAGCCAAAATGCAGCGTTACTACCCCAAGAACTTGACCGTTCAGATTAGGTGGACAATCTGCTAAAGATGTCAGATTCACACATTATCAGATATAGGTGGTCGGAAAAAAAGGATATCGATTCCAGACTCCTTGACAATTTATCTTATGGGAAAAATATGGGAAATTCCAATAGATATGTTTCTTTTTAATTTGTTCCATCTATATATCCTCTATAAATCGAGAATGCCTGTATCTTCTACATTTTTTGAGCTAGGGCCTACACATAATGAAAACAAGTCCGTTTTATGATCATCAGTCTGTAAACCGATATCTCAATTTAAAATCTCGAATCACTACCGCCCACAAAATTCTATAGCTTCCGTAGTTTAGAGCTCTACCTAGTATAGTTTGTAGGATATTGGTGGTCAGACAAAAGGAAGGAAAGATGGACGGAAGAACGCATGGACAGATGGATGCATGAGCGCATGCACGGACGCACGAAAGGGACAACGGATGGACAGCCGGCCGACCGGACGGACAGGCAGCTTGCCGCACGGACAGAGAAGCTGACTAAGAATATATATACTTTATGAGGTCGTTATTTTTTCCATCTGCCGGTTATACACACTTGCACAACTTTATTATACGCTGCTTACCCATTTTTTAACGGTTAAGGAATAAAATTAAAAAAGTATACAAAAAATAATAATAACAGATATGTTGGGCACGTGGAAGTTAAATACATAGTATATCAGCCAAATGCTTACAATATGTTTCGCTTTATCACGTAACTAATGAGTTTGACTAAATTAGAAAACCAAAAGCAATCGTACAAGAACCCATTTTTCAACTGATAGTTTCTATGGGAACTTTGTGATACAGTGATACAATCCGGCTGATTCTATATATACACATACTTAATAGGATCGGAGACGCCAATTTCAGCAACAGAACACGACAAGAAAAACATTCCTTTCATATATACTCCTTGCAACATCTAAATTTAATAATTCAGAAGAGCTCCAATTTGCGAGAGCGAAATATATTTATTTATTTTTTAAAGGTACGGACGGTATTGATCTACCGGTTTCAAAAGTATTTGTAATTTTCATTTGACACAACAGCAGATGTGAATTTGAAATTATTTTTAATCTATTTTGCATTTTTTTTTTACAATTATTTTGGCGTACTTATTAATGCAAACTAGTTTAATAGGTCTCATTAATTAATTACGTAAATGATTTATCGGTTTAAATATCGAGGAAATACGGCAAAACATTACTGTGTTGTTTCTATGTCATCATATCGACATCTGTCAGTCTTATGGAAGCTCCATTTATTAAGTAATTTAATAATCAATTTATAAGTAAGTAAATAAATAATATTTCAATGGAAAAATCCCATTGCTTTCAATATAATCCGCAAAATGGTATTCAGTTTTCATTCTTTCTTTTTTAATGACGCCCCAGCATTCTTGCAAAAAACTATCTTTTTCGAAATACTATATCGTACGGCTCCAATAAGATGATTGGCCAGATTTTAAAATTAATTATTAAAATATTAAATAAGTAACTGACTCTAATCTGAAATCTTGTGCTATCTTTTTCGAGGTATATTTAATTCATGATAAAGTTGATAAACTGTGGTTGTTTAATGCAACTCTTACTGTTCAGAGGTTAATTCTTATTATATTTACTTATCAACACATACACATATACACATTTGTTTAATAAATACCTTCCAAGTTGCTGCATTTCTCCGGAAGTAACAAAATGTACTCTGAAACCAGTTATATATTTCGTTCAGAGTCAACTGCTTATCTGGTGAGTCAATGATAGCCTTGAATAAAATTAAAAGAATTGGGTATAAGCATAAAATGGATAAAATAAATCTAATATGTGTAGTTCGGAAGATAATCATAAAAATAACTTATTTACATCGAATTTTTTTTATTATTACGTCGGTGTTGTTTTCTCCTCTTTTAAGTGGGATCCCATCATATTTAGGACCGCCTTAATATAATAATATGTTTCTACAATTCGAATGCAACAAATAACACCGTCTGCCCAAATAAATTAACGACATTTTTTTATACTTACTTGTCTTATTAGAGAAGCATATGTAAATGGCGGACGAACGTCTGCGTTTTTGTAGAACTCTCTATTGCGTTGTATTTCTGTAAAATTAAAGAGAGATTTAGCATATTGAATAAAATAAATACTACTACTGAAGGAGTGGTCTTCTATCTTACAAAGAAATGTGTCTCACATCGAATTATTTTCAGTATTCGTCAATATAAAATTGGTTGCCCAAAAATTCCTCAACTGAACTGAATGAGGGTGCCGACAGGTAATATCATCACAGTGGTCCGAAAGGTATTGATGCTAGCTAAAATCTGTACCGGTCTCATAGTCATGTTCTTGGTAAAGGGTCAAATCTGGCAACGCTACAAAAGCAGATACTAACGATGCGTCCAGCCCTTCCCACGCAAGACTAGAGAGAAGAGGCCACATAGGGGTTGATGAATCACGTAATGGTGATTCTAAATAAAGATTCAGTGGTGCCGATTGAGGATGCGAAGAGTGAGATCAACTTCGGCTTCAACTCAGTCACCCTAAAGGTATATAAGTTGGATGCAGCGGCCGGTGGGGAGCCATGGTTTGCGGACTAGGAAGCAAAAACTACAAGCTCTTAAGAGCTCAATTTGAAGGTAAAATAAGAATCTGCATTATCCCAAAAAACACCATTGTATTTTTCTACTCCATAATTTCAGCAACTGCGACATCACCGTAGAAAGCTTGAAGCTACAACCAGAGCCGTATCGGGCTCTTCGCATCTATGGTCCTCGACAGCATTCAGGATCACTACCAGACGAGAATATAAGATCACTCGTTGCGGAATGCGAGAAGTGCAAAATTGGCCTAGTCATAGGCTGTGAAACAAATTTTCGCCACTCCCAGTGGGGTGAGGGGTGATTCACTTTTAACCTTCATTCTAATCTTCTGCAATTCGGGAAATTATCCCACTTTTATTATTAACCATTATCTCACATACCATTAGCCATCAGATAAAAGGGTGGAGAGTTTCTGATGAACACTCTTTCTATGATCACAGGTATATTGAATTTCAGCTTTCACTAAGCCTGCCAAGACCGGTCCACTTCTTGTATCAGAAGAAGGCGAACTGTGAAATTTTCAAAAAGAAAAGTAGACTGGAAACTCAATACCCAGCTACACGTA
This sequence comes from Drosophila glabriapex, assembly GCA_035042305.1. Lineage (NCBI taxonomy): Eukaryota > Metazoa > Arthropoda > Insecta > Diptera > Drosophilidae > Drosophila > Drosophila glabriapex. Next base: position 86,724 of record JAWNLN010000060.1, read on the forward strand.
AAGAAGGCATCAGTCACCTTAAATACTTGCAGGAAGTCCATTGGACTCAAATGGGGTATGTCCCCAATCATTGTCCGATGGCTATACTTATCAATCATAAGACCCCTCCTCTTATATGCCATAATGGTGGCCTTGTCTAAAAAGGCAAACAACTCAGAAATGGCTTAAAAAGTTTCAGCACATGGCTGAGCTTTGCATATCAGGGGCTCTTTACACCACACCAAATGAGATATTAGACGCCATCCTAGACATTCCATGTCCGGCAACACTTACGACTATAAGACTGAGATAATCCTTAGTCTGGAATACTCGGAATAAAGGCCATGCATCTATTCTAGTGGCTACTGTGTGCCAGTAGTACAACTAAAAACACTCTTTCGTACATACTTCCCCCAAAGGAAGGAACGGACTCACGATATGCCCGGTCCACCGGCAACTGTTATCATCTACACAGATGGCTTAATGCTTGAAAATCGGCGTCTACTCTGCTTAAGTCTCCTGGAACGGAAGTACTAGCTATCACTCCTAAAGAGATCTAAAGTTAGACCAGGCAATATAAATATATAGATTTATAGCCAAGCAGCGGTCAAATCAATTACCGCGACATCGACAAATTCTATATCCGTAACAAGCTGAAGCAAATCACTGCTCCGCAAAAATCCGTGCTCTAAGCGGCCACTGCCTAGATGGTATTCATGCCAACAGAAGCTGCAGAGACGAAGAGGATCTAGAATCTCCAGAACACTTCTTCTGCTTCAGCCATGCACTTGCCAGGAAATAATTCGTTACCCTGCGAAGCCACTATCTATCAAGTGTATCACAGAGAGAATATATAGAGAATATAGGACCGACCAGAATTGCGAAATTTATAAAGGCAACTCGCTGAAGCACCTCTTGATCTTAGTTCACACGAGTGCTACAGAAATGGAATGAGATCCCACACGGTATGGACTTGTGGTGGAATATGTGGATCGACCTTATGGACGGCAACCGTCTAACCTAACCTAAATATAAATTGAAAAACCAATTTGTTTACACAAAATAACAAATTTTGAAAATAAATGTGATTGAAATAAGTAAGACTAGCTAAGGCAAATTATTTTTATTAAAGTTAATAGCACATCAAATGGGTCAAGATACATTAATTCAATACATTACCATGTTGTACATCAAGTCCTGCTCTTTCTAGCATGTACGGAAGACCTAGAAAATAATAAGTAATTTGTAATAATAGATAATAATAATTTATAATATAATTAATTCTTATTTTTCCTGCAGGAAAATATGTGAGATATTCTTATGTTATGTGTGAAACAAAAATTGTCCGTTATCTAACTATATATATCTTATTTCCAAGGAATGTTGCCATATTTGGGTCAAGAAATGCTTATTGACCATTACAGAAGCTAAAAGCACTCTAGAACACCAGTCACCGCACCAAAGCCCATATGATTTCATCAAAAGAATTCAAAATAGTTAATTTAATGAGAATTAATTACAAGAATGTCCCGACGTTTGGACGACGTTATACAGGGCAAAGAAGTCACTGAGAGTTCATTATTTGAGGATCTTGAAGCCAATAAAAGTAATTTCGTCGGGGCTGGATGGCGTTTGAACGTTTGCCATATTTGAACTGTACTTGGAGCTATGTTATTTAACATTCATGAAATTTAGATATACTACAAGTAAATTATATGAATTAATTTCTTTTGTAATTCAGGTTTTTGAAAACATAAAGCCAACTGATGGTATTTACACAGACTTCAGAAAAGCCTTTGACTACGTATCTCACTCTCTTTTTATACATAAACTTCATCTTCTGGGATTTGGAAATAACTCAATTCTTTGGATCTCAAACGAATTCACATATAACACAGAAAGTTTATTTTAGAGGTTTTGTCTCAAAGTCTTTTCAATTTATTTCCGGAGTATAACCCATTTCAGATCTTATGGACCAGTTATCGATGATCTACCACGACTATTTATTCTATTTAATTTTAGTCTTATATATTTTTTTATTTTTATTTTTATCTAAGGAGCGACGGAGAATCCAAAGTAAACAACTCGCGGCACAGCTCCGCGGAGATCCAGGTACCGGACTCGAAGGGTCCAACTATCGAAGACAGCCCACAGGTTTTCGGAAGAGAAAGAAGGCTTCCTGTAGGGAGACGAGAAGACCGGCCTCGGTAGCTGTCTAAGTCAAGTCGGTGTCTGCGATGACTGTCGCTGATTTAAAAGCTAAGGCCAACTTAAAAGTGATAGATGTAAAGAAACAAGATGTCTTTGACAATTCTGCAGATAAACATCTACCATCAAATTAGCTAATTCTTTAAGATGGTGATATGAGGACTGCGAGGCCAGTAGCACCTTCCTCTTAATAAAATGCAATGGCAAAAACTTTAAGATTGTGAAAGAAATTGGCTTTTCGCAGTGTGGGGACAGAAATCTGTGAGACAGGAAATTTGTACATTCCCTTAATGTCGCTCATAAATTGTGTGAGATATGTGCTTTGCCAATTTTTTTAAGGGTCACAAAATTTGGCAATGAGCATATCTTTTTTGGCTCGGTCGGTGAATAAGCTTTTATTAATCCACCTTTTAAATTAGTTGACTTCAAATCTAAAACTGTGGGAGATATGGGTTATCGCGGTTTGTGGAGGTTGGTTGTGTGTTGGCGAAAGATTGATTTTAATCACGGGAAGCGATTGCTAATAATTTTTGGTAAAGTTAGCTTTAACATTGTGTGGGTGCTGGGTGGGTCGTCTTTTTCAGTTTTTGTCGAGCCATTTCCACGCACTGCAGATCCATCATTGTCATTTATTATCAGCTGAATTAAACTGGTACTCCGCATTCGGTGACCTCCCGCATTCAATCTCCTACTTGTTTTTCTTAATTTTTTTTTTTGCGTTAGATACACTTGATTTGATGAGTTGGCATTTCGAACATAATTATACGTTGAAGTTTAAAATTTAAAAATGAATTTTATGCTTTTAACATACTTTAGTCTGTGACTTACCGCCAGTTACTGAAAAAGTATTTTTTTCATGGTTCCTTTTTTTCATCGACGACAAACTACCAGAGTTAACAATTGGAAGATTTACAGAGCTTGGAGAATGTGACCGATATAGAGTTCGAGATACATTATTTATTAGGATTGGAGTTGTTGCACTGCAGAAATTCATATCATTTCCAGGAGCATCCTACAAATAAAATACGTAATTAAGGTAAGAAAATTGTGGGTGAAAATGTAATAAATGCACAAATATAAAATGAGTAAATAGGGTATATGAAATTGTAAACATATAATCTTAAAATTTTGAAATCTCCGATCCCATACAATTTATCTTCATGTTCTTAAGTCTACCAGACTAGACGTGCAATATCAATATGAGAAATTCCAATTTTCTAGTCATAACAATCATAAAAATCTCGCATCTGAGCGTGAGCGAAATTGAGCGAATAAATAGCTCTCTAAATTGAGTGATCTATTTTCTGCGGCCCTCAGTGCCAGAACGCCCAAATTATACACCTCTAAAGTAAAGATAGATGAAGTCCCTTTTTGAACACGAATATAAGGAAAGGGATCGATTCAAGCAGACTATCGACAAGGAGTAGATGCGGCTTGGCTATCCTTGCTAGCTGAGCCTCGGTAGCTGGAATAAACGTGTAAGTCGATGGACCATTTCGAACAAGCGTATAAAATTATATCCACCTACTCGTCAGGAGCACGGAGAAACAACTGAAGAGGCAGATAAGAGTGCGGGACAGGATAATCGAAGAAGATGGCTTCCACCTCAACATTTACGTTGTCGTTAGTGTTCATGTCTGAGGTCTACTTCCAAGCAAGTTTAGTCTATTGTCTAATAGGATGTTAGTTAAGACAACTTTCAGTTTCATCCTCTGAAGCTTGCTGCTGCTTTTGACATAACTGTATATTTTTGTCTGCGCACATAAAAGTTAGAATGAATCTTTACTCATGCGGTTCATAATTAATTAATTGCAGCTTATATTAAGGATTGTTAAGACGTGAAAAAATACCTTTCGATCCGCTTTCGATGGCGATAATAGCTGCTTTGATAAGTATAAGTGATGCATCATAGCTTGTAAGCGATCTCGTTCTTTCTGCAGGTGTGATTCCAATTGAGAAACAACTTGCATTTGTACCCGAGCTTGGGCTGTCGATCGGTCATCTAATGCATGCTCCGAATTAAGATGCCTACCAAAGAGATAAAAATATATACATTAAACACATTCTCTATAAATACAAGAAAAATAATATTCACATAAACTGCTTCGCAATCATAATTCGAAAAGTGAGTGTTCGATTTAGATATGCGCATACAATAATTTACAAATCTGATAGCGCCTATACCCATATTTAATGTACACGAAATAAATAAACAGATTAAAACGGATTCATTATTTCGGTAAAAATTGATTTCGAAGAATAGCAAAACAAATATATATATTTAGTTATAATTTTCAATCACTTACTTCACAAACGAGGCAATATCTTCTAAATCCATTTCACAACCAGGCCAGCGGCATATGCCATGAGCAAAAAGAGGATGATAATATTTGCGAATGGCAAATACATCATGTATGTGATTATATTCATTGCTGTACATATCATTCTCTTTCGATCTGAGCAACTTTTCAGCATCTGACAAAATTGTTTTTTCGGGATCAGAAATCAAATCGTGAAAACTGTAAAAGTTAATATCACCGCTGGGGGTCATTGTATAATTGTGTTGACCTTGAGTTACTTGTATCTGATTTCTAAACTCTGGATTAAAAGCCGATTCTTCTACGCTTGAAGCTGGCGAACTAGACTTTACAATATGGGAAGCATATGACGTATTAGTAGGAATTGCATCTTTTTGAAAGCAGATATTCTTAACCGTTTCTGGACAATATTCCGGAGATATTGGAATATGGTAATGCGATTTTGCAGATGTGTCTTTTTGATGATTCATTTCTAGTTGGGAAGATGCCTTATTGTCCTCGGAGAAATCATCCTCAGGAATTCGAATCATAATAATAAACCTGAAACGGGAAGAAATGTATTCATAGCTTTAACTAAACTATATTCTGAGAGATACTTTCTTAGTTTATTGTAGTCGTGAAGATAAACTTCCCTTCACTTAAATTTAAAATATTATTTTAATTTATATGAATTTTTTTAAACAATTTAGTACTTTCAGACATACTCTGAATATAAGTCAAACATATTAAATTAGTTCTTCGATATTTATCAATTTTTTTCGGTTATTAACACATTTTTAACACCTTTAACACCTTTCAATAAAATCATAATACTATTATTTTCATCAAAGGTGCTTTCCGCGGGACAGTCTGAAGTTATACCTAAGCTACCGACACCATACAACCTGATCTCAGTATCTCGCTGCTTTCCGTATGAGGCAACTAATTGAAGGCGTGAACAGTTTTTATCGGAGAAGTACCTCTAGTAAGTGGCCGCCCTGCATGCAAAAATAACTAAGGGATTTAACAACAACTTCACCATGCCCAGTCCTTGGCCCCCCAGCTAACACAATTGGCTCGTGAGGTATACGAAGGATAATAGAAAGATATAGCTTTGAGCGAGGCACGAGATGACCAACGAAAGGGATGGATGGCAAGAGGGCAACAGATGAGCGTTACGAGCTGTCCTAAACAGACAAAGGCAACAAATTCGAGCGTAAAAGAAAGGAAGAAGAGGCGAATAAGATGGAAGTGTGGAACTGTCCGACATAAAAATGGTAGAGCTAAACTATCGATGCCAGACGCCATTGTCCTCCTTTGGAGCAGTGACAGATGAAGTATCTGCACTTAATGGTATAATGAAAAAGGCCGAAGCTTTTTTTTGAACCCACAAACGCCTCGGATCACAATAATCAGATCATGCATGAATCAGTGCAGTTGTTTCAGGGCGAAATGACTGAAGTCAGATCCCTGACGAAGTTGACAGTAGACAAGATAAGCAACGACAACGAGGTAATCACGGAGAAAGAGACTCTACTATCACTGCTGACGTATTTCGGGGAGATATGGATAAACCGGTGCTTAAAAGGGCATTCAGACCTCTATTATCAAGCTATTATGGGGCAGTATACCTGATAGGAAGGTCAAGCTAAGCGGAAGATAGCACTAATTCGGCGAGAAAAGACCAAAGGGTAAAAAATGCCAAAGAGCTGAAAGGTATCTGCTTTGCGAGTAAGTGAACGATATCTCGGGTAAGGCGGTCATATCAAGTAAGCGGTCGACAGCTCCGCCCCTTACCAACAATAAGTCGCGGCAAAGCTTTGCCCGTGCTAAATTAAACGCCACCTTGCTGTGTAGCAGCTACTAGCCGCCGTCCGTTACTGGAGACGTCAAGATAATATAATGCGTACAGCATTTGCCATCATGCTCTAGCCCACGAGCATACCACCACTTATATCAAAGAGTCTTCCCTTTACCTAGCTAAAGATCCTTGCAATGATGGTTATGCAAACTTGATGGACCTTGGACGCAGATGAACAACAAAGTGTGTGTGATCATTTTCGACTCAAAATTGCACGTGGCAATGACACGAGGTCTGAAGAAATCATGGAAACTGCCAGATTTTAACCGCAGATTGGATTTACTAACTGTGCATCTTACTACACGATGCAAAATATCCCCTTTCTGCCATCGATTCCGATTCGGGCTCACGAAATTAAAAATAGCGGAGTGATTTTGAAACAAAGAGCATTAAGTTAACATAAATTTTAATAAATCAAATAATTTATTAACATGTATATGCATTTTTTAAGAAAAGAGCTGCTTCAAAATTGAAAACATTAAGTTTTTGTGTTTGAGAAATCGCCGCATCCAGAAAAACGAGTCAGAAATCAATTTTTGGATTCCAAAATATTTACTGTGCAGACGATTAATCAGGTCATGGACCATACAACCTCGTCAGACCTGTCTTTTGTGTTTGTATGTAAACTGAAATAGGACCACTTAAATGTGCGTTGGCAGGCAAAAGATGAAGATCACAACACAATTGCTTTGCTTTTGAAAACAACTGCAAGCGCCTTCACACGATATCAGTCTTTGGGATATGAGGTTAATAATGCCAACGAGACTTCTTTGTTAACAACAATAACAAACTACCAACCTCAAACGGCATACCAACATTGCAGTATAAAAGTAACTGTAGGGATTCTGGCATTTTTCCAGACATTTTTACGGTACTTGATTGGTCTGCAAAATCCTCAACTGAACTATCCACGAGGACGCCAATGGTCCGCAAGGTACTGATGCTAGCAAAGACGAATACCATGCCCTTCTGGCAAGGTCTGTCTCATAGTCATGTTCTTGGTAAGAGGCACATCATAGTTCGAGGTAACAGGCCGAACTAAGTTGCAATACGATCCGTGACGATAGTCAGCATGACTGGATTTCTGAAAATAGTCCAGTCTGTCACGGAGCATTTCGAATATCTGGCGACCTCCGTTATTATTAAGCAGTACCAGGTGGACGGTGGTGGACGGCCTTTCACCACTACGCGTGGAAATCACCTGACAACACTGCGGACTCTGCAGTTTTAGAGCATGACCAAAGTTCCAAACCAGGAAAAGCAGTCAGCGGACTCGTTTATCAAGACGTTGGTGGTAATTGCAATCCTTGAGGGGTCTTCTGCAGCTGAACTTCCGATTGGAGTGGGTGCCGAAGATTCTAAAGAGTCAAAACCCAAACGCGTCTGCCAGGCCATCGGTGGAATGACTGAACAAGGTAGAATGGCCCAAGAGCGTTCTACCCAATTTTTGTGACAGCCGTCCCGGGCAAACAGCGAATATGATTACGACAATCGTATCGACAAGGCGCCTGTGTTGCCGCCTTTAAAAGCATAGCCTCCCACATCCCCTAACCTCCCCACAACCACAACCTACCTTCATCACACCACCTCATCTCACTCCAGACCCAATCGCTCAAACCGTGCCGAGAGTCAACCTGGCTGAGGGCCTGGATCAACAAATAGCTCAGTCTCGAACGGTGGGCTCAGGCAAATGGTGACAGCCTGTTCTAATTAGCCTTACCCGGGTAATGCGGATCTCTGTCCGGGTGGACAATTACTTCGCTGTTCTCGTGTGAACTAATTTGAAGAGTAAAAAAATGTTAAAATACAGCAGGATCTCCCTGCTGAGAATGTCGCAAAACGAATGGAGGACCGCACCCTGAGGTGAGGTCCTCACATGTGCTAGACTATCCTCCACATCGTGCTACTCCAGCAACAAATAGGAGAGTGCCACTGACGCAGCAAGGGCGAGGTCAACAAGCCCCAGCTTTGAGGCAGAGTAGTGTGGTCGGACCATCCCGACCATCACGCCTGGCTGTGACAGGTTGGCAAGTTAGACAGCGACCGAGATAGACGGAGGAGTCCCTGCCACCGAGGGGTCAACCCGGTGGGCTGGATGACCCGAACAGAAGAAATCTCTGTGGTTCAAGGGTCAAATGGTATCTCAAATACCTTCGGCAAGGACTGATTCCAGAGGAGGCACTCAAAAAGGCCGTAAAAGACCCAGCAGCAATCTAACGCCACCGATGAACACCCCATTAAAGGATGTGCCCGGCGACCAAGTGTGTTGCAAGCGGTCCAGCAGGGGTAAGTACGCAGGCAATGAAGGATGCAGAAGACCTGTATATGCACCCGAGCACGGCACGTGCCGCCATAAAGCCCAGCTCTTCAGCACCCACTGGGCCTCGCCCAACATATGCGGCGATGGCTAATAAAATAAAGGTGGCCGTGTTGCCTATGGAATTCCACCAGGTAATCCTCAGTCACGGAGACTTGTCTGTGCTGAAAGAGGACATCGTAGACGAGGTCATTACGTCCGGTGGTTAGGAAACTGCGGTTTCATTCCCGGGCAGAAGCGTGGAACAATCTACCTAATCCTTGTTAGTTCTGCTGAGGAACCAGAAAAAATCGATACCGACTCGTAGAAGGTGATAATTAGGAGAAATGAGGGTGCAGGAGCCCTCCTAGTTATCGGGATAGCCAAAATATCCAGAAAAGTGATAGTTGAAAGAAGGCACCAGGTCTTTTTTCGTTACGGGACAATCTCCGGAAAAACGCAGCCCGCCCCAGCAGATGAGGTGGCCACTGCACCAGCAAATCCGCCCCTAGCCGACGGATCGGGCACTCACCATCATGTCGGACGACCTAGAAGAAGACGAGGAGTTGGCGGATGTGACGCTCTGCACCGATGACCTAGGGAATACGGATGACGAGGACATACCCAAGAGGATGAGCGAGAAGAGCAGCGGTGACGGGGTGCAGCTCCACGCCCCAATCGCCATGCCAGTTGGAACCGCTCCTATAGTAGATGACAAAGATTATCGAAACAGACAGCGCTAAGATTGTGTTCCTATAGCCGTACAGCCCAGTGGAAACGCAATCCCGATAGTAGCAGTGTCGGCATACTTCGCAGGAGATAGAGCCTGCCCACCATCAGAGATAGTGGAACTGGTGGAGTACTGACGACGAGAGAAGCTACCGATGATCATCGGATGCGATTCCATTGCGCACCACACTATATGGGGCACCAGCAACATGAACATGAGGGGTGAGTGCCTTGGCAATATCGGCTCTTCACCGACATTTGTAACTAGAGTCAGGGCGGAGGTGATAGACATTACCCTGATCAGCTGGACCCTACAGCCTCACCTTAGAGACTGGCATTTCTCTCCAGAAGAATCTATGTCTGGCAACAAAATCATCCTATTTAAATTACAATTAAATACGGATAGCAAACCACAACCCCAGAAAAAAAAAGCTGGGAAAGATTTAAGATTAACTCTGTCAGTAGAATATTAAGTATACCCAGAAATCCGCCTGAGCTAGAGTGGGCTGTAGGTAAGCCTAACAAATTCATAATCGAGGCTTTTAAGGAAAACTGCCAGGTAAGGAAAATGTACATGGAAAAAGATGCTCCTCGGTGGAACATAGCAAGAACACGTGATGGCGAAAGGCATGTATCTAAATGGACGCCTGACGCAAATTTGGTATTGTTACCTAAAGACAACTCGTTTACGAGTAACAACAGGCAAAAACTAAAACAAATTTTTGAAACGCAGGAAGTCCACAGATACAGCACTTTACCAACTGCGGCACTTGATAATAGGGAAGGAGCAATATGCGCCTTTTGCATATAGGGTTGCAATAAGGATTGCCCTCTTGAGGAGGGGTCTGGACCAAACCGCTAGCAAGTGGATACTCTGGCTGCACGGCATCAGTGCATGACAGCACTGTAACAGTCTTAACCACTAAAGGGTGTCCCCAAGGGGGAGTATGGTCTCCGCTACTCTTGAGTCTCTTAGTTGATGAACTACTTAATATACTTGCCAAAAGAGGTATTCAATATCAGGGATATACCGATGACATTGTTATCATAGCACGAGGCAAATTTGAAAAATCACTCTGTGACATTGTTCAGTTATGACTGAAAATAACGAGTGACTGGTGTACGGAGGTTGGACTCAACTTAAACTCTGCAAAAACAGTCATCATCCCCTTTACTGGAAGATTTAAATTACGGAGAATGGGGCATGGGGCAAATAAGGCTCTCAGGGAGCCTATTAGAAACAAGTAAGGAGGTAAAATACTTCGGAGTTACATTTGACAGTAGATTAAACTTTGGCACTCATGTTCAGAATACGATAACAAAATGCTCCAGAGCGCTTTATACATGTCTTAGCATAGCCGGGTAGTCATGGGAAACATCACCAAGTATAATGAGATGGCTATAGTAGGCCCATTGGGTTGGCAAAAATTCCTGAACTGCACCCTCCACGAGGGTGCCGTCTGGTAATAGCATCACAGTGGTCCTGCAAGGTACCGATGCTAGCTAAGACCCGAACCTCGGACATGAACTGTATGTCCGAGTCATGGTTCGCGGTAATGGGCCGGACTAAGGTGTTATGCGACCCGTGCCGATAGTCAGCCAGGCTGGGGGCCCTCAAATAGCCCAGTCTTTTACGGAGCATATCGGATACCTATCGACCTCCGATATTAATCAGCCTTACCTGCACATCGCGCATCTCTGTGCAGGCGGACATTCCTTTCTCCGCAACTCGTGGGAATCAAAATGCATTCTAACATAAACAAGAAAACCCAAAAAGAGTCCGGTACTCTCTCAAAACCGGCAGGGAGCAATCCCAGACATGTAGCGGAGGCAGTGGCTCGTAAGCCTGTCCAAAGCGGCAACATGACAAAAGTGGCTGAAAAGCCTGTTTGTCAAGCCAGTGGCGAGGGTGCAGCTGGTAAGAACCCCGACCCGTCCGACTCCGTTACAGGAAGGCAAAGCACTTTTGCAGCCAACCTGCCAGCCGGAGCGGGTGCAAAGGGCGAATTACCAACTACCACCGCTGCGGCTAAAAGGTTCTGTTATGCCGTCCGAAGAAATGCTGCAAGCATTCTATAGCGGCAGAATGCTAACACAGTGCCTAACCCACCAGCCGAATGGCAAAATAAGGTGGTGTGGGCCAGGAAGGTGCTGCCAAACTTCTGTGAGGCTCCACGCCATAAAGAGCAGAGCCAGGCAAAACGGCAACGCTCGCAAGAAACCCACGGATCCGTTGCAAAGCGGGCCAAGGTGCAGCAGAGAAGGTCCTTTGCTGACATTGCCAAGGAGAGAATCCTAATAGGGATCCTTGACAAGGGAAACAAGGACGACAGAATCCCGAGGAATCAGTGGAAGTGGATGGAAGGAGCCCTCGCTGTCCACTGCCTGAAACTACTGAGCAAGGTGCCTGGGCCACCACAGGTATGCAGAGATGGTGGGTGGTACCAGGGAAACACGAAGGTCATCGCCTGCCAGGACGCTCGCTCGGTAAAGCTTTATAAAGCTGCCGTAGCAGAGCTTAGTGAGGTCTACCCCGGGGCGAAGCTGCTCACTGTCGACTGGAGCGAAGTCCCGAGTAGACCTCGTGCCTCCTTAAAGGAACCGGACCAGGTGCTTAACCTTCTGCAACTATGTAACCCCTCTCTTTCCACCCATTACTGGAGGGTGGTGAAGATTGAGGCCACCGAGGGGCCAACAAATCAGGCTGTGCTGATCCTAAACAAGGAATCGCGGCTTCGGCTCCATTACCGTTAAGGTATATAAATCGGATGCGCCGGCCGGAGAAGACCCTGTTGTCTGTAACAAGGGCCCTCCTGCGGTGATCGGAGCAACCGATGAGGAGCTGGAGCCAGGATACACGTCGGACACGTTGACTCTGACTCGGGGCCTTGAGGCATTGTGTCATGAATTGGACGAAGACGACTTCACGCTGTCGGACAAGGACGACAGCAACAACATGGTGGTTATGGTGGAATCTCCGGATGTCCTTGAGACTACGGCAGATAAACCTTCACCACAGTAAAGCAGCATCCGCTGCTCTGATGCTCCGCCTGGCTGAAGGCGGAGACGACATAGTACTAGTCCAAGAACCTTGGGTGATTGGACAAAAGATTTGCGGACTAGGCAACAAAGATTACAAGCTGTAAGTAGCTGGCAATGAAGGTAAAAAACGCACATCTAAATATTTTTCTGCTTCATAATTTTAGCAATTATGACAACACAGCGGTAAGCCTGGAGCTCCAGTCAGCTTCGGTAAGGCTACTGTCTGTCTATATGATCTACGACAGCGCCGGCCCGCCACCAGACGAGACTACATGGTCCCTCATCCAGGAGTGCGAGAAGCACAGCATTGGCCTAATCATAGGCTGCGACGCCAATGCTCACCACACTCAGTGGGGGAGTACGGGCACAAATCCGAGGGGTGAGTCACTCTTATCCTTCATTCTTAATACTAACCTTTTAGTATGTAATACGGGTAATGAACCCACCTTCAATATTAAAAATAGACGAGAGGTCATTGATCTGACCCTCATCTCACAATCTATGAGTGACCAGCTAATAAGTTGGAGAGTGTCTGATGACCACTCCTTCTCTGATCACAGATACATAGAATTTGAGCTTCTCGCAAGCCATCCAGAAACAGTTCACTTAACAAATCAGAAGAAGGCGAACTGGGAAATCTTCAAAGCCAAATTTGACCGAACCCTTTCGGAACACCCATCGAAAGGCCCGGACAACTTAGCCCATCTCTGCAATCTCACAGAGACTTTCACTACAGCATGTAATAAGGCTTTTAAGGCAGCTTGCCCTATCAGTAAGCCAGTGCACAAGAAGAAACCACCATAGTGGACACCTCAACTAAATGTCCTTTGGCAAAGTTGCAGGTCTCTCTTCAATGCAGCGAAAGCGCAAAATAACGACCCTCAATGGTCAAAATACAAATGAAGTCTGGCAGAATACAAAAAACATACTAGACGTAGAAAAAGAAAATCTTGGAGAGATTTCTGCACGGATATTGATTCAACTACTGAAGCTGCAAGACTTAGAAAATTTTTATCAAAAACCACACCCACACTAGGTTATCTTAAAAAGGATGAAAACTGTTGCAAATGTTTGCAATGTAACAACCTGGCAACCCTCGATTAGCTTATCCCAAGTTTTCTTTGTCCGTTCCTTCGCATATACTCAGTTATTAATCTCTCAATAGTTCTGTACACACTCCGTTATTGACTGCCGAATGCGTCGCGTCATTAGACTAATAAAAGTGTGATTCCTGCATATCGTTATCTTGTTTATATACGCTGTAAAACTGTGCGCTGGATCTAAACGAAATTCCAACAGGTTATGGGCCCAGTGATAAATAAATAAGAAAACGTTGACAATAAATAGTGTAGCTGTGAAAAATGGCTGGCGCATTTATTAAGATTAAGCCACTGTGTGCGGAGAACTACGACACGTGGAAACTGCAGATGCGTGCTATATTAGTGAAAAACGAACTATGGCAATATGTCGATGGAACAAAAATTTGCCCAGAAAATGTGGCAGATCGAGCAGTATGGAGAACATACGATGAAAAGGCGCGCGCGGACATATTATTATCGATTAGCCTATTGGAATTGGCTATAATTGAAGATTGTAATTCGGCAAAAGAATACTGGTTGAAATTGCAGGAGACATTTCAATCAAAGGGGCCAGTGCGAAAAGCAAGCCTGCTGAAACGAGTGGCATTGTCGCGAATGAACGAGGGCGCGAGTGCGCGCCAGCATGTAAATGAATTTTTCGACGCAGTGAAAAAATTGAAAGAAATTGGTGTCGCGATTGGAAATGATTTGTTAGTAATCTTATTGCTATATAGTTTGCCTGACTCTTATGAAATGTTCAGATGTGCGATGGAAGCACGAGATGACTTGCCCCATCCCGATGTGCTTCGCGTTAAAATTCTTGAAGAGTCAGAAGCGCATGAAAATAAAGAGAATCGCGAAGAACAAAACGCAATGTTCGTTAATCGTCGGAAAGATGTAAAAAGAAATAGCAAAGAAAGAAAAAGCGATAAAGTGCAGCGTGAAGACAGAAAATGTTTTACCTGCGGCAAAGGTGGACATTTCGCGCGAAATTGTCGAAGCAACCCAAAGAAGAATATGAAACGCAATACGAATGAACAGAACAGTGCAGGTACAGCAGAAAACGGGGCACTTTCGCTAAACGCGTTAGAGATGGCCTTTTCTGCCGATGAGAAAAATGGCTTGTGGTGCCTCGATAGTGGTTGCACGGCACACATGAGTTCAAATAAGAGCATGTTCACCGATATTGCAAAAATCGAAAATACTTTACATTTGGCCAACAATAAGACCACACGGATTAGTGGCATTGGTAATGCTAAAGCCGCAGTTAAGAAACAACAGCAACGAGTTGATTTAACGTTGAAAGATGTTTTCTATGTATCGGATTTGCGCCAAAATTTGATGTCGGTTTCCAAAATCACAGACAATGGTTTTGAAGTTAATTTTCGGAAAAATGAAGCACTTGTTATGAAAAATAACAAAGTTTGGCTGCGTGCGAAAAGATACGGTAACTTGTATTACTTGAATGGCGAAGAGCATCAAGTGAATAGTGTAATGTATGGTGGTCAAAACGACCTTGATCTATGGCATTATAGAATGGGACATCTGAATGAAAGCGATTTGAAAAATATTGCTAAAAGTGGCAAAGCCTACGGCATGAAAATGTGCGAGAATGGAAAATTGTCGAAATGCGAAATCTGCATAAGCGAAAAGCAAACTGGAAGCATTTATAAAATTGGAAACGAAAAAACGTACGACAGAACTATTGGAAATAGTTCACAGCGATGTATGCGGCCCAATGAGAACGCAATCCCTGGGAGGATGTAAATACTTCGCTACTTTTATAGATGACTATTCGCGTTATTGTTAAGTTCACTTTCTTAAACAGAAATCATAGTTATTTGAAGCTTTTAAAGCATATAAAGCTACAGCAGAAAACTTCACGAGTAAGAAGATAAAAGTACTTCAGTCAGATAACGGGACTGAGTATTGCAACAAAGAGTTCGACAAGTATATGAAGGTGAACGGAATCCAGAGACGCCTTACAACACCACACACGCCACAGCAGAATGGCTTAGCTGAGAGACAGAATCGTACCCTGGTCGAGATGGCACGCTGTATGATGAAGCAATCCGGTGTGCCGCCATCCTTTTGGGCAGAAGCAGTAAATGCAGCATGTTACATCAGAAACAGATGTGTAACGCGGGGTCTATCCGGCGAGATTCCCCATACTTACTGGACGAAGAAAATTCCTACAGTGTCGCATTTACGTATATTTGGTACGAAGGCATATGCATTAATAAAGGGTTCAAATAAGGATAAATTTGAATCAAGATCGGAAGAATGCATACTGGTCGGCTACTCAAATACATCGAAGGCATATCGATTATATTTACCTGAGAAACGTAAGGTAATAGTAAGCAAAGATGTCAAGTTCTTGAATGTTCCAGGTTTCAAAAGTGAGTACGCAGAGTTCTACGAACGTGATCAAGACTCAAACTGAGGTTTCGACATCAATATCACGAGTAAACCTTGTGATGGGTCTACCAGCGAAGATAACAGTTCAGTTGAG
Source organism: Drosophila glabriapex (assembly GCA_035042305.1). NCBI lineage: Eukaryota > Metazoa > Arthropoda > Insecta > Diptera > Drosophilidae > Drosophila > Drosophila glabriapex. Next base: position 102,727 of record JAWNLN010000060.1, read on the forward strand.
CGACCCAAGCAGAAGCTAGTTGAGCAGCAGCGTGGCAGAGGGCGTCCCAAGATCGAGAGGACAGGCCAGCGTGGTAGGCCACGGAAAATATATCAACCACCAGCACAGGTGAGCAGCAACGACGAGCAGAGCAGTTCAAGCGAGACATTCGAGGAGTGCGAAATTGCATACATGGCTGCGACAGATGATCCAACTACACTGAAAGAGGCGAAAAGCCACAAGGACAGCGTCAGTTGGACAAGGGCAATTGAAGACGAGTTTCTGGCACAGGTACACAATGGAACGTGGGAAATAGTGGAACGCCCTAAGGATCGGAAGATTATAGGTTGCAAAATGGTGTTTCGGACAAAAGACAATGGCACCATGTCAGGAAAAAAGAAAGTTCGATTGGTTGCTAAAGGATATGCACAAAGGCCTGGAGAGGATTTTCATGAAACATATTCACTTGTAGCACGATTCACATCAGTCCGACTTTTGGTGGCCATGGCAGCGGAACTTGATATGGAGATACATCAAATGGACGTGGTCACAGCCTACCTAAACGGCGAGCTCGAAGAGACCGTTTATATGGAGGTGCCAGAGAGCTTCAATGATTTCATGGAAAAATTGGAATCGGGCAGATCAATTGGAACGAAGCAGAATTCACCCCGAGCAAAGTATATGAAGACAACAGCGGAATGGCGGGCAGCGCTGTCATCAATGAGAAGCCCTGTATGTTTGTTAAAGAAGGCGTTATACGGATTACGCCAGTCTGGTTTGCGTTGGTATTGTAAACTCACGACGAAGCTACAAGAAGTTGGATTAGAGCCCACAAAGCAGGATCCATGTTTGTTCGTCAAACGGCAGGGGAAGAAGATTCTCCTAGTATCCATTTATTTAGATGATTTGCTGTTGGCGTCAAATCATCCGGATTGGTTGCATCAGACCAAAGAAATCCTCGGAGACGCATTCGAGATGAAAAATCTCGGCCCAGTGACAACCTGTCTGGGCATAGAATTCAAGCAGGATCTGAAAGAGCATCGCGTATTCCTTGCACAGGAAAAGTACGTCGACGCTATATTGAAAAGATTCGGGATGACTGAATGCAAGCCGGCATTAACACCCATAGAAACGAAATTTCAACATAAACTCTTGGTCGGTCTCCAGTGAAGAGTCACTGGAAATCCTCCTTATAACACACTTCCCTGGCTGCTCTGAGCAAACCCCGACGTGCGCAGAAACCAACTGTATAGAGAACACATCTTTGAAGTCTCTTATACACAAAGGTAACATTAAGTGGGCAGTAAACAGCTTCAAGCCGTTCAAATCTCCAGGCCCAGATCAAATAAGCCCAGTCCAACTGCAAAAGGCGGGCAATACAGCCATAAACTGGCTACATGAGATCTTCGGGAAGATTCTGACGTGCGCAGAAACCAACTGTATAGAGAACACATCTTTGAAGTCTCTTATACACAAAGGTAACATTAAGTGGGCAGTAAACAGCTTCAAGCCGTTCAAATCTCCAGGCCCAGATCAAATAAGCCCAGTCCAACTGCAAAAGGCGGGCAATACAGCCATAAACTGGCTACATGAGATCTTCGGGAAGATTCTGAAGACTGGTCGCATCCCACCGACATGGCTCCAATCAAAAATAACCTTTATACCCAAAGCCATCGCACACCAGCGCCAAAGGTTTCAGACCCATCAGTCTGTCATCATGCTAAAGACCCTGGAATGACTTATAAGTCTCCATCTCACAGCATCCATTGACCCCAGGCTTATGTCGGAGTCGCAACATGCCTACAGGAAGGGCAGATCCACAGCTACTGCCCTTCACTCTGTGGTCTCTACTATAGAGAAATCTTTACTCTATAAGGAGTACACCCTAAGAGCGTTTCTCGACATTGAGGGCGCCTTTAACAACGTCACTCCGGCAGCCATAACTGGAGCTCTGCTAAGACTGGGGATTGACACCGGTACGGTGGGATTGATCAGTCAATTGCTCACTTGCAGGACTGTGATATCCACACTAGGGTCGTCAACTCTCTCCAGGTACGTAAGCAGAGGTACGCCACAAGGAGGCGTCCTGTCACCCCTACTATGGAACATAGCAATTAACAAATTGCTGAAATGGGGTATGTCCCCAAATATCGTTCAATGGTTATACACATCTATAGTCAGACCTATACTTCTGTAAGGCGTCACAGTATGGTGACCCTATCTTAAAAAGCAAACCACCCTTTCCAAACTAAACAAGGTTCAGCGTATGGCTGAACTATGCATATCAGGGGCGCTTCGTACCACACCTTGTAGTGGTGTACATATTCGCACTGGTAACGTTCTGGGACGGGACTGTAAAAAAAAAAAAAAAAAAAAAAAATACGATCAGCATGCAAGAAAATATGTAAACAGCTGATCGCCAATGATGCGATAGCTGAACCTTTCACAGCACTTATGACCTAATTAGCAATTCTGAATGAGAGCATCTGTGCGCAGCGACGGCTACATTAGTTGCTTCCGAAAAGTTTTTTTTGGGCTCTCGGCAACGGACACGTGTGCATTGATTATTGGCTGGGAAAAAACAACTTGGCGGCATCGCCATAGTACCGCTCAAGTATTGATATTCATTAAAAGAATTCAATATAACAGGCGGCGTAAAGTGCGTGCCCACCAATATTGGCTGGAAAAAAAAAAATAACTTGGCGGCATCGCCATAGTACCGCTCAAGTATTGATATTCATTAAAAGAATTCAATATAACAGGCGGCGTAAAGTGCGTGCCCACCAATATTGGCTGGAAAGTTTACGTCTTCCCGCAACGTGGTGGCTGCCATAAGCTAATTGTGCAAGGGCGGCTACACTATCACTCAAATTGTGATCGCCAGTGCCTACTGAAATTGAAGCGATCAATTCGAGCGCCAAGCGTATTGCTGCCATTACCAATTAACTTACTGTTAATCTGTTGCCTGTGCAATACGGGAAACTGTCTACAACTCTCTGACGCCGCATCGATAACGCACACGTGCAGCAGGCCCACCTGTTAAGGGCGAGTCACCCCTGAAATCTCGGACTCAAACATTTGATATCTTAGTGGCGTAACCTACACCAACTTGCACACGTATTGGAACACATGTGAGCGGCGGTGGACCAAATCATCAAAAAGAAATAGCAACTGTCGACTACTTAGAACTCTACAATACACAACATTCTAATAGGATTTTAAGGTTATGTTAATAATGAATGAATTTATGGAAAATTAGTTGTATTAATTTTGGTAAGGCGTTAACTAAACTTGGTATGGTACGTATATGTAATATCAGCTGCTATATTGTCTAATCCGTTTCGAAGTTCAAAATAGCAACGTCATCCGTCTTCAGGCCTGTCGACTACGATGGACTACTGCCGCAGCTTTTGTTAGGTGCTGTAAGTACGGCATAACCGCGCTCAGAAATTGTAAGTTAAAAAAAAATAAATAAATAACCATAATGACCACATAGCAGTTTAGATATACCTAGCCATACGAAGATACCTCCTTATTTAGTTGACACAGGTTACATACATATATATATACAGTCTTTATAGCATAAGTGTATTATCGAATGAATTGACCAAAATTTAAAAAGAAAAAAAAATGTAATGAATTATTAGCAATTAAGAAGTAGTAATTATGCAACCACTCCAAATCTGAAAAATGGAAATTATTAATTAAGTAAACTCGAAATATTAATGTTAATAATTATAATAATGGAACCAATCACCAATATGAAGTAGATAAGAATATAATAATGAATTAAAGTAGATTAATGGGCTCCTGACATAAAATGGTTTTGCATCCTTAATAGGGTAAAGGCACCAAATATTAGTCTTTACAGGTTGGGCGGGTAAAGAAGAAGAGCATCAACATCTCTGTTCTTCGATCTAGATATGTCACTCGTGAATTCCTTTAGCTATTCTATCTGGTTGTTTATTCCGTTCCTTTAGCACTCTGTCCACTAATTTTAGTTATGTGACACGTGGCATTCTCTATGATAATGCCAACGATGAGGTGGCCAGAAAATCATCCAGTTCCGTGGAGCAACAAGATGCGGTTGACAACAACCGCAGCCACATTGCCAGAACCATCCAACAAAATCGTGAGTCAGTTCCAATAAAATCTCGGCGGAAGGCAGCTTATATATGTCAGCAGTGCGCAGGCCTAACGCACCTCTCGCACAGCTGATACTCGAGTATTATGGACCTGGACTAGCAAAACAGTCCGACAGAGATCAAGGACCGTGGCCAGTATCTGCTACACTCGGAGAAATGGACCGATTGTCGCTTTTTGGTGGGCTCGCCGCCAAATCAACGCCTAATCGCTGGCCACAAACTGCTCCAGGCGATGGCGTCGCCCGTCTTCGAACGGACAAGACTGATCCGATCATCATACCCGACTAATATAGCACGCATCTGCAGTTTCCACGTGTCGTAGTTCTCCGCACACAGTGGCTCAATCTTAATAAATGCGCCAGCCATTTTTCACAGCTACACTATTTATTGTCAACGTTTTCTTATTTATTTATCACTGGGCCCATAACCTGTTGAAATTTCGTTTAGATCCAAGCGCACAGTTTTACAGCGTATATAAACAAGATAACGATATTCTGCAGGAATCACAATTTTATTAGTCGACGACGCGACGCATTCGGCAGTCAAAAACGGAGTGTGTACAGAACTATTGAGATATTAATAACTGTATATGCGAAGGAACGGACAAAGGAAAACTTGGGATAAGCTAATCGAGGGTTGCCAGATTGTTACATTGCAAACATTTGCAACAGATCCCTAGGAACCAATGAAAGTGGGTAGATCGCTAGCTGTCCACTTCTCCTAACTGCTGAATACACACAGCATGTACGGATGTTGGGTGCAACCAATGCAATACTAAAGTGATTGCTTGCGATGACGAGCGCTCCGTTGAACTTTATAAAGTTGCAGAAGCTGATGTTGGCGAGGCCTGAGGAGCTTAGCTTGTCGAAATCCCGAGTAGACCTAGCGCTCGTATTTGGATTGCCGCATCCCTGAAGGAACCGGATCACTGAAGAGGACTCTGTCGACAAGCCAGCAAGCAGCATCCTTCTCCGAAGACCGATGCGATACCTGGAGTTGGACACATATCCGATACGTCGACACTGACACAGGGACTATAGGCAATGTAGCATGAGATTGACGAGGAGGATTTCTCTCTATCAGAAGAGGAGGATAGCAACATAATTGTGGTGGGGGTAAAATCTCCACAAGTATCAAAGATTCTGCAGATAAATATTCACCGCTATAGGGCAGCATCCGCTGCTCTAATGTTTCGCTAGGTTAATGGCGGAGTTGACACATTAATATTCCAAGAACCTTCGGAGGTCGGAGACAAGGTTTGCGAAATAGGAAGGAAAAACTATAAGTTTATAGCAGCTCATATGGAAAGTAAAACAAGAACAGGCATTTTAGCTCCATCCAGATTTAACAAGAGATCTCGTCTTGAAGTGCAAGAATCATGAAATTTGCCTCATATTACGCTGTGATGTCAATACGACTACGAGGATTGACTCACTCTCTACTATCTGCAATAAAGTAAATAATTCCACCTTTATTAATTAGAATCGAAAAGAGGTCATAGACCTGATTCTTGCCTCACACTTCCTTAGTGATCAGCTGAAAAGTCTGCGACGACCACTCCTGACCACTCTCTGATCACATACACTTAGAATTTTAGCTTTTACTAAGCTCCCATCAATTAATAGAGATCGAATTTGAAAGCCTTCAAAGATGAACTAAATCGAATCGATAGAGGAAGGGCTACGAATAAATCGTGGAGAGTATTTTGCTTCGCCTACTAATGCTGCGAAGTTGAGGAGAATCCTTCCCAAACCCCCCCCCCCACACTTGGTTTTCTGAAAGAAAAAAAACGATACATCATGAACAGGCTCTTGTGGGAAGTCAGTAGATAGTAAGTATTATCAATTACCCAAATGATAAATAACTCTTCAGTACTAGAGAGTATCAGAAAACTAAATTTTTAAAACCTAGCTTGGGCTTAGCTTGGTCAAGCACAAGACCGAAACAGTTCTGTTAAGCAGCCAAAAGCGAGTCGAGACTTTGGTTTCACTTCGATTTTTAAAGTGGGGTTTAACGCCTGTCCCGCAAAAGCAGTCCCACTTCACACAGATTAATTTTTATGCTGTAGTCATAATGTATCCTCTGAAAACGTAAGCAACAGATAGGAGGAAGAAACTGTGTATACGCAGATAAATTTTTCACTTTATCGATAACTTCGTCCATTCCATCAATATCGATAGCAATGAAATCCACAATTCTCAATATAAAGAAATTTGATAGGAATATACCATAAGGAAACAATTGCACTACACATCAAGTTTGGCATAGTATATTGGTTATACACTTCATTCGCCAAACCAATCCTAATTTACAGTATTCTAGTATGATAACCAATTTAGAAAATCCGTCACCAGTCATAAAAAAAAGAGAGACTAACACCCTGTAAATGCTCCTAGCTACCTGTACGTTGCTTCTAGTTAGTTGGATTTCACGCGAGTAGATTACAACAACGATTTCTGCAGAAGAACTCTCCTTCTGCTCATCACTTGACAGAAAGAAACCAATATTTAAAGTTTTTTTTTTTTGTCGCAGACAAAGCGGCTAGGCTGTGACCCTTAGGAAGTTCAAGGAATCCGTTGGAGATTTGGAAGTCGAATATATTACTGTACCTGGAGGTACACTGGTTTAATAAAGGGACAATTTTGGAACGTCTTTTTAAATTACGAAAAACGTTTGAGAAGATACCATTACCCAACACCCAGAAATTTTAATGGATTTAGCATTTTTTTGCGATATTTGCAATATTTATAAGATAAATATTATTTTGTCAAATTTGAAAAAAAACCTTGATAATATCCGAATTCATTTTTCTCAAGTTTAAGAATACGCAGTAAGAGTCGACCAATTAAATGTAAACTTAAAGAATGGATTGCAGGACTTAAAAATCTTACAAAGTTCAATTGAAATTCATGGCCATCTGGGTGAAAATGAAATTTATAAGCCATACTCAACGATTGAGACGACATACAACTGCGAGTTGCCTTTTACTAGTCTGAAAATAATTTTGAGGAAGCTCAGAAGTTAAACATCTGACCAACTGTTAGCCGACCTATTACGAATTAAAGAATACAAAGGAGACATGTATTTGTTTGACAACATAAGAACGTTTCTATTTTATATGTATTCATTTGAGGTATTTCATTTTCTATTATTTATTTCCGCCGTTGTTTTTTTTTGTGTCAAAACAGAAACAACCATCTTGCTGATTATGAAAAAAAAAAAAATGATAAAAGCACCGTAAAAAATGTACTTCAAAGCCAAGCAAACCAAGGAAATGAAACTGTGAGGAACTTTGCCAATTGTACTCCACAAATCCAGGAAAAACGGTCGAAATATATCAGCTTAGTCAGTAAGATACAACTGAATGTATGTAAAACAGAAGAAAACCAATTCTTATACAATTTTATAAAAAATTTACACATTTAATTGACCTATAAAGTGAAATAAGTGGATTACTTGTTTTGGAGTTTAGTGGCTATTTCCAATTTCTGGGACAGAGATAAAATCTTTAACAAGATTTAGATTGTGGCTAAAGCAATTTAAATAACGTAGAACATCCGTCAAAGCCGAAACAAACACAATATTCTGCTTGTAACAAATCTTAATAATGTATGGAGACCCATGAAACTTCTCAAATTGGTGCAAATAAAATAGGGCAAAATACAATTTTCAACTTTTTTTTACCTGTCTAGATCCATACGTATTGAATTGATTATCTAAGGAGTACGACTTATTATATATATATAAACTGAGTTCAGGATATCTGCTAGTCGAGATCTTTCGACAAAAACATTTTTGCTTGTCAATTTCTTATCTCGCTGTGCTCAGATTATTTGTGTTAGTTTTGTGCAGTCGCCAAATGGTGTATGACTCCAGCAGCTATGTTTGTTATAGAGTTTCTTGGTAAATCCGGCAGGCGACGCTAGACTTAATTTAATTAAATGTATGTATTAAATGTTTGATCAAGCAGACTCCGATCTGCAAGGGTACCAAGTCTTGAGTGGGCACATGTTTTTCCTTTTTTCTCAAATTGTGTTCTGAGGGTCTTATACATAAATTGCTATAGGAAATAAAATTATTCGCTTGTCTTCTTGCATACATACATATGTATAAGCGTATACAAATGTATACAGTGTCTCGCAGCACAAAAGACTCAGTGTCTAGCAAAAAAATTTAATTGCCTGCCATAAACAAATTATCCAATATTTTTCAAAAATTCAAAAGACCGATGGCAGGTACATATATTAACCACCATAATTAATATATATTTCCAATAAACTGGGGTTTTCCCACCGGCTAGGCCGGGTTATGTAAAAAAGTACCTTAATTTATGGTCACATAAAATTGGGACCAGGGGCGTTATGGACACCTGGGTGCCATAAAACCGGGATTTTTTACGCCAGGTTGATTATTTTCGGTAAAAATGGACCAATCCTTCGAAGTCAGTTTAGATATATCCTGCATCTCGGGTGCAACCAGCCAACAAGGACTATGGGCAAATGGACTACTATTGACCAACGGAATCTCATCCTGGAACACTTCAAGATTGGGATATTCACATCGCCAAATAGCTGAAATGGTAAATCTAAGCAAATCAACTGTGACCAACATCATTCGGCGCTTCGTCGACGAAAATCGGATAGAGGACAAGGGCAGAAAGGCACCAAATAAGATTTTCACCGAACAGGAGGAGCGGAGGATCATCAGGAAAATAAGGGCAAATCCCAAGCTATCGGCTCCAAAACTGACTCAACAGGTGCAGGATGAAATGGGGCAAAAGTGCAGTGTGGAAACTGTGCGCCGGGTTCTGCGCAACCATGACTTTAATGCCCGAGTACCACGGAAGAAGCCCTTTATAAGCGCAAAAAATAAAGGGACTAGGATGACATTCGTCAAAACCCACTTGGACAAGGATTTGGAGTTCTGGAACACATTCATATTTAAAGATGAGCCCAAATTCAAAATTTTTGGCTCAGACGGACGGAATTATGTGTGGCGTCAGTCCAATACCGAGCTGAATCCCAAAATCCTAAAGGCAACAGACAAGCGCGGCGGAGGAAGTGTCATGGGTATGGGCATGTATCTCGGCAGCCGGCGTCGGAAATTTGGTGTTCATTGGAACAACAATGGACATGAATGTGTACCTCAATATATTAAAGGAAAATTTAATCCAAAGTGCCGAGAAGCTAGGAATCCGACGTACTTTCCGGTTCTACCACGACAACGACCAGGACAACAGCCAAACATAAGTTCGGATTAGTACAGTCCTGGCTTATCTGGAACTGCCCCCACATGATAATTCCACCGGCCCAGTCTCCAGATTTAAATGTTGTTAAAAATTTGTGGGCTCTGCTCAAAAATAACATCCAGAATCACAGATCCGACCTCAAGAATGCTCTGCTGGATGAGGGGAGCAAAATCAGTCCAGAAACAACCCGGAAGCTGGTATCTTCCATGAATAATAGGTTAGGGGAAGTTATTAAGGCTAAAGGATATCATACTAAGTATTAACATCCTTATTTAAGTTTTTATACGCCAAATATGTTACTTTTCTAAGACTGAGTCAAATGAGCTTTGACAAGCATTTTGGACATGTTTTCAGTTTTTGACTTATTTTCGTTAATTAATTAATATTTTAATAAAAACTAAAGTTTATTTTTCAAACGTGATATAACATTAAACAAATTGGCATTTAAACATTTTGCGATCGTTTCTTTGTTTAAACCTTATAGCACTTTAAATTTTTTGCTAGACACTGAGTCTTTCGAGTTGTGAGACACTGTATATGCATATAATGAACTTGTGAGTTTCCTAATCGCGAATGCAACCATCAAAATATACACATTTGGGATTATGTATGTACATCTTACATTTTAAAATGCGAAGTCCTTACGCGTATATGCATAATGTAAGTTATGTATGTACCCTTACTTGTGTGTACATACGTTCTTCGCAATTTCTAATTAATTTGTTCGTAAGCATTTTAATCCCTAGCGTAAACATGCATCTAGATATTTAAGATAATGCAATCAGTAAATTGAACACTTAAATCTCTTCGATTCGTAAAATACTTTATTTTTATGTACATGCATATGTATGTATGAAAATGCACTCCAGTTTTTTCACATATACATAAGTATATACATAATTACATGTTTTAAATATAGCACATGCATAGATAGTTTTGAATTCGTTTCACGTTGAATAATAAATAATGAATTAAATACAGATACAAAATATCAACGTGCCCAACAAACACAAAATAAATTATATATTTCGGTTTGTGAAAAAAAATTGAACAGCGACAACTTAGGATAGAGTGATTAAGGATATCGATACCAAACATCGATGTATCCTGTAGCAGACCAACATCAAGCGGGACAAATGGAGTTTTGTTCAAGGACCAAAAATGCAATTCTCATCATCATACATAATATCAATCGGAACGTATGGGATTTTTTCAATGAAGTGAAACACTCTTCACACTGGGAACACCAGCGTCAAGCATCAGTCACAGCTGCTATATGACTATAAAATTATTGCGCAAGTAAAATGAATATATATTTTCAAAAATTATATGTTACAGTTATTTGGCTTTACACGGTTTTGCAAGTTCTGACTGTCCATTTGGAAAAGAAAATAACAATCGATGCAGTGAATTCTAGGAAATTGATTAGGAAAGGGCCCAAAAAATATGCCACAATTAGACTTTAATTAAAAAATTGAGACGAAATGTAGAAAATGCGTTTGACAATTTGGCTACTTTCAACTCGAACTTTAAAGCTTTCAAGAGATTTATTTAAGGAAAATAATGACTGTTATGCTTTAGTTTTTACAATATGTACAATATATTGTGTTATATCACTCAGCAATTTAAGCAGGTTACTTCTATCACTAGGCAGACAATATTGTATTGACTGTTAAGTGATGATATGCGTCTTCATACGTCCTGTTTCCTATTCTTCTGTCTAAATGCCGTTCCAAGCGCCATTCAACCCTATTTGAATCTATAAATTTGGACCACAAATAAAAAATCTACATATACAGTTATTTAGGCACATCCCCTAGAGAATATTGCTTTGATTCACAATCAAGTCAAGCAAATGTTTGATTTTTTTTATAATTTTTGATATATATTAGGATATCGCGCGAGTTGCAAAAGCCTTAAATATAACTAGGTTAGAAATGAAAGTTAACATTTAAATATAGTATCCTATTTACCAAAGCAGATGGGAATCTGTGTAAATGAATTTCGCTTGGTCTGAGGTGTATTACCTCTATAAGCCGAAATACTCCTAATTATTGACCTTTCCAATTATTAGGGTAATTAATCGTCGTGTTTTTCAAGGTTTTATGTTTACAGTTAAATTTCTAAATGCTGAAATCGATTCCGCGTTACTGCGTTGCTGAGCACATTAATCTTTCCCTCTAGACCTACTCTTTACTTATCATATGTGTTTCAATTGCTTGTCTAGTATTAATTGTATTCATCGATTTAAGTCTATTTTTAATGCTTACGATAAAGGTCATTTTTTTAGGTAGTGTATTTCTCAAAATATAGATATCAAATTATTTAAAATGTTTACCTAGATATGAGTTTTAAGCTATAAATATATTTAGTACTATTTACATATTTTATTCAATTATTATATAAATCTCATTTTCTATATTTTCCAGAGTTAAATTCTTTGGCCTCGCCCTGAAGCTGACTCGTTACGAGAGCTGCAAAAGATCGCTTTCCCTGCAGCACGTTAAGAAAACCGCCGTTCTGACTGAGCAAGAATAAGTTCGTTTTGCTCCTCACATTCTTTGTGCACCAGTTGTAGCACTACCTTGAACGTGAGTCTGCAGAGAGTCCCTTAAATTCTGCACCGGATATGTTTTATGGTTTTATTTCTGCTTTCGGAGCAACGGTTCTAGCGGCTGATTAATTATTGTTTCATTTTCCGGTTATTATAGTACAGCGTTTCACATCTTTGAAAAATTCCCATATCGCTCCAAAAACTTCGATTAGTGTGAATTGCTTATTACGAAGCATCTTCCAAAAGGATTCTAAATGATGTGTTGCTTTGTGTGAATTATTCATTTAATTTTCATTTTAATCAGTTTGATGCTATATTCGCGAGATGGGGGAAGCTACCGAGTAAATTAAATTAACTGAATTTGTAGTTGTACAACATGTTATATGATTTGTGGAAAATATATTTCAATATTTAATTTTCAAGCTCTTATGGTCTTTCGCGATTGCCTGTTGGTGCTGATCAGGAATATGTATAGCTATATACATACACAATATATGCTTTCCTCTGTTACAGATATTTGTTTTCATATTGAATTTATTCAGGGAATATAGATGATACTTGGGTATTTTTGCAACCTAAATATACGGTCACACTGAATGCGGTACAACAATTAAAAATTATTCAATTTGTCCGATATGAGAGTAAAAAAAGTTGATTTTCAAAAGAAATACACAAAACTGAAAAGTCGAGTGAAGAATTTCGTGTCTGTAAGTCAAGCAACTATACATGCATTTATTCAGATATATATATACACATGCACAAGTACATATATTAATGCAACTTAAAAGTTGGCTGGCGATTTAGTTAATTGTTTATTTCTAAATTAAAAGAAAATTAACTTTTTACAGGAAAACGCATCGATTGTTGATGAAGTTTGCGCCTTACAAGCGGAACTGGCGGCAGCTCGCTCCGAGAGACTGGCCCTAATTGAGAGACTCATGTTCCATGAGGGACTCGATAGAAGTTCAATCACACAAGATCATCTATTGAATGAGAGTCGTGATAATACAAAGAAATACGTCGCCTCAACTCCGAATAATTCATTTGAGAAAAAGAATGAAAGTAAATCAAATAATATAACGGCACTGCAACAGAAGAGCTTTCCCTTGAAACTAACCAACGTTCTCATACACTCCATTGGCGAGATTATACCCACAAATCCCAATTTTCACACAGCACATTGGATATATCCCGTGGGGTATGTGGCAACAAGGATATATGCGCATCCCAGAGACCCAGTGAAGAAGTGTGTATTCACGTGCAAGATCCTTAACAATGCTGGACTTCCTCAATTTCAATTGATTCCCGACAATGATTTGGATGGTGTCTTTTTCGGAGAAACGGCCAACATATGCCACCAGGAGCTGCTGAATTGTATTCAGAGCTCCTCGAAGCAGAAACCTGTTCAAGCCAAGTTTAAAGCGAATGGCGAAGTATTTTTCGGACTGGCAAACCAAAAGGTGCAATCGCTTCTTCTTGCAGATACGAGAATTAAACAATGTACGAAATTTAAAGGATATTTATTGGAAAATAATAAGGAAATTCTTGAGAATGACGATCCAACATTATCTTATACGAGTCTCCAAACTTACCTTAACCAATGACGTTCTTGTTCGAAATAATCTATATGTTTTGCCCTTATAGACTCATTATACTGAGGGTTATATTGCGGAAAGCATCGGATTATTTCAATTAAGTGAAACGTTCTTGACACAGGTAACGTTAGCATCAAGCATCTGTCACAGCTCTTAATTGACAAAAAAATAAAAATAATTAAAAATGGATTTTGAGAAGTTAAATGTTATTGCTATTTTTCTTGCCTTGCACAGTTTTATTAATTTTTATTTTGACATGATAGAAATGTAGCCGCAGATTTTAATTTTGCATTTTTAGTAACGGACAATTACAATTTGGACAAAGCCACGCAAGCTGAAAAAAATTTACGCAACCATAGGTTTATTTCTTAATAATAAATACTTTTTAATGTACTCATGGGTTTTATTAAAAAAATAAAATGACATTTGTTTTTTAAGTTTTTCCATTTATTCACGATTTTGGAGTCTTAAAAACTTCCCCTAGTCAGGTGGATTTCCTAGTAAATGCAAATAATTGGTTGCCTTCACTAAATACATTTACACGAGCGCGTATCATAGGAAAATTTATGGAACCCCGACCAATACCGATCACACAGCCGGAACCAGTGCGTGCAACCCTTTTAGGTTACAGTAACATTGGCTCGTTACATGCTACAATCCAAGGGAAGCGAAGCAAGTTCGAGAATGGAATTTTCGCTTCGACGGGACTACAAAACCTTTGGAATTTCTAGAACAAGTTGCGTGGTCAGCCGATACAAGTTCAACTTGATTCCGAGGGCTTTTTCCACAGTTTTTTACCAGGGACTACGTCGAAAGCTTGGCCACTCCATTAAAATGGAAATGCGCACAAGCGTATCATGAGCGAACCGAAGCCGACACGAGAGCCAGGCCAGCCCCGAGGACGAGACGAGACGAGACAACATACAAACACATATAAGCAACCCAACGAGGGTATGTAGATTTTGCGGCCAGGAGGGACACTTTGCAATTGAGTTCGTATGTTGTCCATCGAAAAACGGACACCGACCTCCCCTACCGTGGGGCGAAAGGAAGCCTTACAGGATAGCCCAAAGACTCTGTTCAGAAGCACTTAAGGACGAAAGAGCGCAACTTACAGCGGTCGTAGAGATCGGCAACTGTCAGTACAAGGCTACAATTGACACAGGGGCCACGAGTAGCTTCGTTAACGAGGAGCTGGGACAAATCAGCGTAGGCCGACGAAGTGCAACCGGACGTCGAGTTTGTATGACAGACGTCCACACAGCGGAGTCCGAGAACAGGTCAGCTGCCGCCGAGATACGACTGAATTTCGGCAAACAAGGCCTTCTACTTATTGGTGAGGGTATCCCAAACGATTTTGGACTACTAGAAGCACTAAATGCAGTCACGCTGCCTGACAGCTTTATGCTCAAATGCAGTGGTGGTGATTAGAGTTAGAGTAATGCCAAATGATATTGACTCTTACAGGACAATACAGAGTTTGTTTACGTATAATCGAATCCCGTTTCAATCGTATCAATTAAAAAAGGACTGCATCCATCCCTGCAAAAAGCTAATCGCCTCAGAGATAAACTGGCCAGACGTGGACACCTAATGTGCGGTCCAAACTATTGTAAGCCGCGTCAGTAAGGAGCTGAATCTTTGTTACTTAGAGTTGGAGACGGCTGCCAACAATAAAAAGATTTGCAAACTGCGCTCCATCTCTCAGGTGCGCATATCAGTTGAATCTACTGACCTCCATATGGACAAGAATTTGGCTATACAATGAAGTATTGCCAACAGCTGTATCAGTGTGTAAAGTGTGGCTCAGCTCACGCAAGTCTAATTTGCGAAGAACCGTTGGATGCAGATCCGCAAACTGCGGAGACAGAAGCCATATCAGCTAACAAAACAGCCTTATCTGTATCATGAGCACTCCCAACACCAGTTTGAGAGTCTAGAGTCAAATTTCGACAAGTTGAGCGAGACACTTCTGGACATGATGGGCTTATTACACGCTGCACTATTCAATATATGAGCCCTATTGGGCTGCGCATTGGTGTGTGGAACGCCAATTGCCTTGCAAATAACGTCAGCAGCAGGGATCATCAAATCTTCAATACAGCATTATGTAATGAATCCATTAAGTTGGCTCTGCGCACAATGTGCTGCCGTTAAAGTCTCTAATGATGAAGGCGAAATAGTATTAGTGACTGTTTATTGCTCACTACATTTTGTGTGGGCATTAGAAGACTTTAAGTATCTCTTCCGAAGTTCCTTATTGCTGGAGACTGAAACTGAACTTTAGACATAATCCCTGGGTTGTAACGTGGATTGCACTTACGGATTGCCTGAGAGACTCCAACCATTAAGTACTGGCTACGGCAGGCGCGAGCGGATTGATACTAACTCCGATCACATCTCTTTGATCGTTGAGTGCAGAGAAGCTGCGACTCTAAATGCTCCCAATACATCTCTTCTGCCACGCAAGGTAAACATCAGCCAATTCCGGCAGGGGAAGAAGGCTTCCCCCGCCAAGAAAAACGGTAATGATGGTGCCTATACTGGTGTATTTGTGATTAATAGTGGAACACATTGTTCTGTTTTCTCTTCGTCTTAAATTGAATCAGACTTTTTGATGACGCACCAACAGCACCAAGAACAGCACATAAGTATTTTTGGCAAAATACGCGAATTGGGAAAGAAAATGGATACATTACTGAATTTGTTACATTTGTTTCTCTCTAATCAGCATTCCATGCCAAAACTGAGCTTGGAACCAAAACATTTACCAGTAATGATCATTGAAATGTATAGTTTGTCCAAAAGTCCCGCCAGTCCACAAATCAACACGACTGTTAACATAACTGGGGCTATCAGCAATAGCTCTCTAGCGAGAAAGACCACTCTTGCTACTTGGCTTACTGCCAACTTTAATGTCTTGATAAAAGAGTAACTTAAGTCTTACTAATATTAGCGGCAACTAACCCGTCAACTCTTTTAAAATTGCGTATTGGAATGATGCTGGAGTTGACGTTATGATGATTATTGAAACCCGCATTGACCCTGGAGCTTGTTCAACGACAACAGCCCTGAGTTCCAATACTTTGAGTTTATGTGGATACTCTACCTACTCGTCAATTAACCCTCAGAACCACAGAAGTGGTGGTGTTGCCATTCTATTTAAGAAAGAAATAAGACATGCAATGCGCCTCTGTAGCATTAATGCCTGCAAATACAAGCACAGATTATTGTCGTAGCTCCAACATACTGTACTCCTCAGTATAAATGGTATACACTACGTATTTCAAAGCTTTACAACCATGTTGATATGTTAGTTTAGGTTAGGCGGTTGTCGGCCCAAATAAGGCAATTTTTGGCCTTTTGTGATACCGTATTCGGATTTTGGTTTTCCCCCGTTCCTCGTATTAGTATTTTCAAAAGTTTAACCAGCCGGTTGCTTTTATAAGGTTTGCAATCTTGACTGGTCCGAAGTTTACTATCTTGACAGATTAGGCAGGAAATGACAAAGTGGCGAAAGGTTTCCAGGCAAGCGCAGGGCAGATGCAGAAGTGCTCAGGTTTTTACTCGGCCTCTTCCTTACAGCTTCTACAGAAGTCGTTGTAGAGCAACTGAAGTCTGTTGGCATGTATTCCAACAAGCCAGAGTCCTGTTATGGCGCGGATTACTGCAGAGCAGCTTGTGCGACTGAGATTATACAGTTCTCTGCTGTATTATGCGATAATGTTTGGCCACGTCTGGTGGGCTATTCGACCATTCGACCACAGTTGGTATTTCGCCATGTGTCGTTAGACCTGGGTATATAATCTTCTTTTATTTTGAACTTACAGGTAGCCAGAGGCATACATATACCTTCCTTATCAGTGAGGAGGGGTAATAATGTGCCTCTCCGGGCTTGCAAGTGTGTTTCGGAAGGCTAGTGGATAGTTGTACATTAAGTTATTCTGAGTAGATTTCTCCGCCTATGCGATTATCCAGTTTTGAGCCGTGTGTGAATAAGTTTAACTTTATTAAGTTGTTTTTTTTTTGTGGTATTTTTTTTTGGAATGAACAATAATTGAGAGCATTCCCCATTGGAGCCTAATGGATTTCTTTCACGTGTGTTAAGTGACTGTCGCCTTTCTTACCCCTACCTAGGTTCCAATCGAGTTTTCTATCTAGCGTCAGCCCTAGGAAGTTAGCGCTGTTGCTAAATGACAGTAGTATATTATTTAGTCTGGATGGGATCAGAGGAGAGATTTTATAATTTCTTGTGAACAGAATAAGTTTAATTTTAGTGGGATTCACACTTATACTAAATTCTGCCGCCCATGATGACAGTATTTTTACCTACTATCTACTTTAAATACAATTTAATTTAAACGTTACTGTGTAGTGGACTCTCAACCATAGTGAGTCCACTTAACTATGGCACTGAAGCCACGGACGATCAGATAGGCGATAAGTATATTATTATTATTATTGGGGAAGTTGCGACCTGTTGGATCTATTGTGCCCCCTTCTGAGCCTATAGCTCTTCCATCAGTCCCAGATCCCGTGCGAATGCTAGGATCGTTGTTGGGTTGAGGTCTTCTATGTCTCTAGAATTCAAGACATGCAACCCTAGGATGCTATATCTTCTTCTAGCTAGTGCGACACATTCTGCTAAGATGTGTATCGAGGATTCCTCCTCTCTTTCGCGAACCTGCAGAGATCGCTACTATATATAACCAGTCTAATTAGCTGACTTCTTAGTCGACAGTGTCCCGTCATTAGACCGGTAAGTAACCTAAGATTATTCTTTCCCATGTTTATAACTTGCTTAAATCGCTTAAGATTATAACCACCTAGGAGACATCTGGCTTGACTACGACCAGCTCTGCTGCCGCATCTGTTTCTCTTCATTTTTAAGTACCAGCCGTACAGTGTGTCACTCTATGCCACAATACGGTTCTGGTCCTATCAGCGGGATATACCCGCTATATCCCTGTGGCCCGGGACCCATCGCAGGGCAAGCCTGTTGTGAGTCCCAAGTAGGTTTAGCTTTGAACGAGCCTCCTGGACTATCTTTGATGTTATTTTAGTCCCTGTTATTGCATTTAATGCTTCTTAACTATCGGATAGGATGGATATATTTGTATTCCGATAGTTACGTTTTAAGTTAAAGTCCGCACATCTTCCTATCGCACATACTTCAGCCTGGAATATGCTGGTGTGCGTTCCAAGGGATTCATGGTACGACACCCGAGGGCCCACCACACCAAGACCTGTGCCATGGTTGGTGAGTGATCCGTCGGTGTAGCACCTTATGGTGTGCGGCTTCTTAGGATGGACCTCTTTCAGAGTTGCCCATTCCCTTTTACTGCTCATATGAACTGTGAAATTACGTTCGAAGATATATACGGGCAGCGAGGAGAGTGTCGCTATATACCAGCTCAATATATTCGCTCGATGCACAGCGAGGGGGACTCGCCGCTCTGGACGGTATAGAGCAGCACCAATATGCCCGCTCGTCTGGCCCGAACACTTTACAAAATATTCCATCGATGTAGCGAGGAAAGTGACGCTATGGTACAGTGGGCGTTGCCGCCTGCACCAAATTGAGCCTACCAACTGGTTTGAAATTGGAGTTCTGCGGATCAGCTCCTCTTTAATAAGCTAACGAGCTTAAAATCCACTTTATTATTTTATTTATTCTAATAAATAAAATAGAGTAGATTTATTTTAATAAAGGAATTTTCTCGACACGGCATATCCTCACAAGGTGGAGCACCAGGTTTACCCAAGATTTTGCCCCAAAATGGAATCCCATATGACCATGTGGGTACGATGATGCTCCTGTACACCAGCAGCTTGTTGCTCATGCTGAGTTTGAGGGATAGCTTCTGCAACCAGTTGAGTTTCGCCCTTTTGGATCTACACGATGCCGCCGTGATCAGGTAAGTGTGCGCCAGGTAAGTTTCTTGTCCAGATACATACACAGGTAGCGAATGTGGTTCTCCTGAGGTATGACCATGCTGTTGAGTCGGATAGTTGGACAGTTACCATTCCTGACCATTACCATTGACGCAGATTTTCCACCGGTTGTACCAAATACTAAAACCATCCAAGAACCTCTGTTTAGCCGCAGCTGCTCTTCAAGCAGTGGTGGAGTTGGCAAGGAACACAGTGTCACCTGCGTACGTGGCAAGCAGCTTGTTTCTGGCTACAGGAATCGGCTAGCCCGCGGTGAGCAATGTGCACAGGGCAAGTCCAAAGACACTACCCTGCGGTACACCCGCTCCAATGTGTCGGATGTTTGATCGCTCGTCCCTAACTTCAACCATAAAAGAACGGCCAAGCAAAAGACCTGAGCAGTAAATACTGCGCCGATGGTAGTAGTGACTTAAGCTTAAAAAGCAGGTCGTCATGCCTTACGCGATCAAAAACTTGCTGGATATCCAGGAAGACGGCAGAGCTGTACTGCATATTTTCCAAGGCCTCGAGGACATTTTGTACTACTCGATGAACTTGCTCTGGTGTACCATGGTGATGCCGAAAGCCCAACTGATGATCAGGAATGGCACTCTGGATGAAACTTACTGCCGACAATCTTCCAAGAAATATTTTTTTAAATATTTTGGAGAAAGTGGACAGCAAGCTTATCGGTCGAGATGACGAGACAAGATAATCCGGCTTGCCGGGTTCCGGAATTATCGCAATCACACATCCACTGAGTGGGGAAGTGGTGGATGCGAACCATGGAGCTAAAAACAACACTCAACAACAAAACATCACTCCCTTCTCTGGGAGCGCCTTAGCAACTTTGCCGTCATCACCATCATAGCCAGGGGCTTTAGTGGACTTGAGCTTACGAATCTGCACGCGGACCTCATTGGGGGCGATAGGTGTGATCGATTGTACGGGATCAAGATCAGCATTTAAAACTGACTCAATGCAGCTCATCCGCAAATGCCGATGCAATCTCTGACGATCGACACCAGGTGTTATCTGGTCGCACAAATTGAATCCACATTTCTTATTGGAATCGTCATTGCGGAGCTTATCCTGAAAATTATATTGTGTCTAAAGTTGATTGGCAAGGTTGATCGTAGCCTGGTAGCCTGTAATGTGATCTGGAGCAGTCTCGCAGACCAACATTACTTCAATTTAATGGCGAGAAATAAATAACTCCAACTCATTGGAGTTATTTGCATGGCCATTGGCGTTCCACACGCCAATGCGCATCCTAATTTGGCTCATCTATTGGCAAATACAGCGTGCAATAGGCTCATCATGGCCATAAGTGTTTCACTCAACTCGTCGAATTTTGACATTAGACTGTCAAACTGGTGCTGGGAGTGCTCATGGTGCATAAGAGGCTGTTATACTAGCTGATATTGCTGCTGTAGGGGCTGCTGATTTTGCTGGTGCTGTGGCTGCTAGTGTTGTTGTTGATGAGGTAGTTGCTGTTGACGTTGTTGCTGTATGTGCTCTTGCTGCTGGTTTTGCTGCTGCTGGTGTTGCTGCGAGTGTTTCTGTTTTGGCTGTGCGTGCTTTGGATGCCTAAGAATCTGGCGAACTTTGAGTCGGTGATTTTTTCTTGTCCGTCGTTGCTCAGGAACCTGCGGTGCAACTTGCTGAAGCGGCAAAAGTCGTTGTTGTTACTGCTGCGGCTGCTGGCAATGCTGATATTCTGGCTGTTGTTGATGATCAAGCTGCTGCTGGTGATTAGGCTGCTGCTGTTGTCCAAGTTGCTGCAGGCTCTGAGGAACCGTTTGAAGTTTGGCAACCCTTCCAGCTTGCTGGTTGTTGTTGCTTATTGCCGAGTGCGAGCGAAGATTATAACGGCGTTCCGGCAGTGCCGGACACACCAATCGCACTCACTCTAGCAAAGTGGCGGCGATGCACGCACAAATCACACTGATTAAAGGCCTCTTACAAAAATCGTAATGCACCTGCATACAGCTCGGCGAGCGTTGAATAATTTAAGAGAGAGAGAGAGAGAGAGAAAGAGATAGAGAGAGAAAGAGAGAGAGAAAGAGAGAGAGAGAGAGAGAGAGAGAACAGTCACACGCACAAGTGCCGATGCAACGCTCCAAGCGGACCGACCTGCGTGCGTTTTTCATGTAAGCTCTGAAGAACGTTCAGCGAGTCGCCAATGGAAAAGTGCGTGGGATGTGACAAGAAAATCACAGCTTGAGCTCATCGTGGTCTTCCGATGGTGCGGACAACAAGCAAGACAAGAAAGAAGCGGCAAGGCACTGAGCGAGGGCATAGGCAATTTGTTATGATTGTTTGTAATTGTTTTGGTTAAGTCAACAGTAAGAGTTAGGCGTGAGGTCGAAGATTAATATTTGCACGAATTTAATACAACTTATTATGTTACTCAATTAACACATTAATCATGTTGTAATTTTTATTACAATAATAATATTATTAATGTTGCCACTAATTAAAGTGGCCTTATCCATTAAAAAGGCTTATTGAACACAAATTGTAGCAGTCACCAAAATACGCGTTTGCGCCCGACGAGGCAAAAATGAGACTTCATAAAAATTTTCTAACAAATATATTAGCACTGAAGTTGTAACATTTTCTACTACACTTATTCTACCCCAAGCAGAAATTTGGAACGTGTTCGTGACTTCAACTCTCCGGATTATAGTATAAGTCACCCGAATGTCTCATTCATTTCGGCTTCCTGTGATATCGAAATCTCGCCAATGAGGCTCTGGCACTTCTTAAGGAAAACAGAAGAATTCGTAGGAATGGTACTTCTGAAGATAACAGAAACCGAACTGCTAGGCCCCAAGGGATTATTTGACAGAATATTTCGAGAATATTTCGAGAATATTTCAGCGATAATAGAGGAAATTAAATGCCAATCATTCCATAAGTTATGAATACACACATTCTTTGATATCGCTTCGCTTATCCTGTCGTTTAGCTTTCGCACTCATATTTTTTATACTTTGATACTGAAGGTGTCATATTATATTGGTTTTGCGCAATGTCCGTCATGCTGTCCGTCTGTATGAACGCAGCTGTTTTCGACACCTTTAGAGATAGGGACTTGAAACTTGGAACATATACTGATCTGTGTCCGCGTCAGATAAAATGTAAAAATTGAAATGGTAAAAATTTCAAATGGCTATATCTTCCGCAGTCAAATTTGGTATTTATACTACTGGTAGCCGCCTTTAAAAGCCGATAACAAATTTGTATAGCCACACCCACACCTGCGCCCATAATCGCCAAAGCCATATTTCGGTAAGTGTAAGTCGATAAGTCCGCATATCTCCCACAATTGAAGATAGAGTGACCAAACTTTGAAGGTAACTTGCTGGTGACCTCCTCCAAGGATCGGCATATAAATTTTCAGACCACGCCCACACTCGCTGCCCCTAGGTTCCGCCCGACTGCTACGTTCTCTCTTGTTTTTTATTAAAATTTATATTTATTGTTCGATATTGATAAAATTTCTACTAACTAATCAAAAATATATGAAGGTATACACCCGATATCCGCATGATATATATTTATAATTGCGACCTTAAATAGAATTATGAGAATGGTAGTAATGTTTGCAGTACCTGTCTAAAATTACCATTCTGTAGATGCGTCGAAATTTATTCGTGATGCTTTTTTTAATACATTTTTGATCAGCGCGTTTGCAATTGTGCCTGAGATGTAGATTAACCCTGAGTTAGATACTGGCTTGATAGACGTCGTCTTTATCTGCTTTTAGAGATTTTGCAGCTCCTGAATGGCCTGTGTAGTCAGCATGATTATTTTATAAGGTATGTTCGTAATTAGTTAGTTAAATACAAAACTAAATTAATGGAATAAAATGTATGTCATTCAAGTTTTTCGAACAATGTTGTGCTAACATAATTAATTTTCGATTTTATTCAAGAAAATAAATAAAAATATAATTTATTTTAAAGTTCTCTTTCCTTTGACAACGGTTGGTCGATTTCTAATTAATCCCTTGCGCCTTTTCAAGTTCTGAAAAGAGTCAATAGTAGAATATGATTAGTCTTTAATATTTAATATTTACTAGTATGATATTACCTTTCTGGATATAAAGTTCGTTGGTGGAATAAGCCTATCTTTTATCTTTAAAGACGGACGATTGAACTCATAAGGCTTTTTAACTCTGTAGATTCGAACCAGCCAGTGCTCTGTGGTATATGCTTCTTCCAAGTAAGTTAAATCAAAATCTTTATTGCCTATTACAGCATTACGGGTGCGATCATATCCAGAAGGACCCCTATAAATATATGAAAATTTAAAAGGTTTTAGATCTATTTTGCGGGAAGTCTTAAAATATTGTTATGATATTTTTTAACACACACATAGAGAAAAATGCTTATTTGCTAAATTATATTAATTGGACAACAAACTTAACGGGTCAGTCAAGATTATTCGACTTGGAGATACTCAGATTTATTACGAATTTCAAGACAATAATAACCTTATTTTACATTTATCGACACAAAATTGTGTAAAAGGTACTTTTTTTTAGATTTGTTGACATAAAAATTTGAAAAAAGTGAACAATGTTAAAACTTAAAAAAAAGAAAATCGAATGGTAATTTAAAAATTGAAAACGCTCGGTTTGTAAGCACATTTGGTTATATATAGTAGACGTAAGATGTTTCAAATTAAATAAAACTCGACAAATAAGTTGAGCAGGTACAGAACTGAATGTGTCGCAAATAATAATGAATAAATAAACTATTCATATTTATTCATTTAGAACTTTTCCATTTTAGTATATAAGCAGATCAATTCATATAAATTAAATTACATCTCTCTATCAGAAAGTTCTTCCAAATTCGGTGTTTACATTAAATTTACACTAATGTCGATTAATCTTTATCCTTTTCTATCTTTGAAAGGGGTTAACAGCAATCTGCACCAAACATTTTTTGACTGCTTAAAAAAATTGGGATGATAATGGGAGTGGCGTTCAATGGAGATATTCAATAAACTTTATTAAAACTTCTCTTGTGTATTGGCATTAGCCACCTGTGAAAGTGATAGAAAATCTAAGAAAGTTATAACGCAAATTGGTTAACCTTTGGATTAACCTTTTTTGATTTATAGTTTTTTCTTTTTAGTTTCTTTTTTCAGGCGCTGCTAGTAAAATACGTTTTAAGTTTAGGATTCTAATTCATAAACTGTGAAAGTGACTAGGAAATATATAAAAATCTTCGAAGAATCTAGCTTTTAATCTACATTTCAAATATGGAAAATTAAATCCAAAGTAGTGGGACATATTCTTTTTCGCTAGGATATCGACATTTTACCGAACGGGGCTGACCTGAACGCTTATAAAAAATCTGGATTTCTATTTAAAATATTGAAATTTTGGATAGTTAGAATGGCAGCTACCAAATATCAGACATTTCATGTGTGACACTTGTTATAAGAAACGTGTAATACCCTATCTAATCGGAACTGCAAAACAACCTTAGCTAATTACTTTGGAAAAATTAATTTCGCCACTTATTGGTTTATGTAAGAAGATTATACCAAGCATGGTTCCACTATCAGAAAGAGAAGGAAGATATATGATTAAAAGTCTATTACGGTAAGTAGGTAAGTTTATATTAGAATTCCAGTTAAGACCCCGAAGGGAAAATTGCAGAAATGGTTTTTGTACGCATTCTATCTTATCCTGATGACCCTTGTAATCGGCAGACTATACAAAAGAATCACATTCAAGAATATGACGCAGGACTGAATCAAATACAGGACACCAAAAGCTCTATTATAGCTTGTGGAAACATTTACACAACTTAAAAATACCAATTTAACTCAATTTTAATATGTAAAAAATCTTATACAATGTCGGTTGAAAATATATTCTTACCTGTAGTCCAGTTTCAAGTCTCCAAAGCGATAGTAGCTCAACTTGTACATAAGACAGTTAAGTAAGGCAGGAGCCCCCTCGGCGTCTACTCTAAATTCACCACGGTCCGTAAAGAAATCAGATTCCTTAATATCTTTTGGATGTTCTCCTTCCGCAATGCGAACCATCCAGAGGAACTTATTGATATCATCACCCGAATAACCAATGACTCCTCCAAATATAACTAATACGTAGTCCACATCCAGAGACGTCATGATTGAATACGATTTCTCTTCAGTTGATGACATTGCTTTGCCGACTAAAGCTATATGACTATTATTCCATGTATTATTATCAACTAGCGTTGTTCGATTGGCCATCCCGGCTATTTGGTATCCGTAATCCCACCACGACATTATGCGAGCATCATCGGCAGTGTTTTGGGACAGCCAGTAATACGCCTCCCTAAAATCATCCAATATGTTTCGCGATCTGAAAAACAAAATATAAATTGTTTAAAAGTTGAAATTTACAACGTGTTTCTCCCAAGTCAAAAGTTAAACACCAATAAAACAAATTAACTAATTCAAAATATTATTTTCGTATTGGGATATTTGTATCAACATTAAATTAATACTTACCCATCCTGGCTATTGTGGAAAGCAAGAACGATTGAGGGACTTGAATACGCGTTGCTTGTGACCCATGTGCAATGCACCGCAAACATCATTAAAATCATCAGAACCGCCAAAATGACAATGCTCTTCAAATTGGAGCTCATGCCACCCTCATGTGTGGTATCATGTTTGGTGCGATGCCTCAATTTGCCGGCCTGTAAATATCAGATATTTATATTATTATATACTCCTGGCAAAGGTAACATATACATCTTTCACAATAGTAAAGAGATCCGAATGTTCGTTCATAAACAAATAAACATATCATATGAACATCAGAAAGCTGCATCTATCATGATGGATTACCGCTCTAAAAACTCAGGGTAAGCCAGCAGCAGCATGATAAGCAAAAAAAATGTCGAAGCAAAACGATCGAATTCAATCTTATCTTTGCACAGTTTTTACCTAATGGCCTTCAACCTCCAAAGAGCTTGGATGGCCGACTCTAGTATAAATCAATTCTGAATAAGAAAAGAGTTTGACTTGCATTAGCTTTTTCTTCAAAAATTTCAAAAATATAATTATGAACTGTAAGAAACTGTTGGTGAGTATCATGAGCGTTGCGGAAAGCCATTTTAAAGTCAGGAATGGCATCCATTAAAGATGAATAAAAAAAATAAAAAAATACCTGATAGTTTCCACATAACAAATTGAGATTCATGGATTTTGGACACACACAAATTTAGAAATTGAGTTTGCTCATTGCTTCACATTGCTTTGATGCCTTTCAAAATTGATGAAATGTTATTTGAATGGTAAACATTAATAAAAGTACATTAATAATTGACAATTTTCAAATTATTATATACAATAAATTGCGCTTAGATTTTTGCAATTTACATTAATGCAAGAGAATACTTTAAATGAATTAATTAAGCTGTTTTATAATAGTTTGGATGGAAATTAATATTAAGTTCTACATTGGAGTTTTATCAATTGTTTAATTAACAAGTTTCTAAATTATATATTTAACATTTGCACTTAATAAACAGAATCATCGTTTCGAGTATGAGTAAAAAGCATAAGATCGTTTTCAACCTGTGTTTTAAAATCACGAGTATGTTTTTGGGAGTGATTATTGCAGCTCTCTGATATATCTATATTGATATATTAACTGTGCATAAATAGAAAATTATTGTATTTACCTTATCGTATAAGCTTTTCTTCTCCAGTGATTCATCGAGTTCATCCGTTTCCGAGACGGAGTTCATAACATTTCCGGTTCGCTTCGATGCATCCTCCTGCAGGAAGACATCCAATAGTCCGGAGAAGGCGACACCAGCAAGCATGCACACAACTGGCGTTAGGGTCAACATCAGGCGGACCATGACGCCGGCAAAGTATACAGCACTTATGGCGTAGAGCACAACAAAGACGCGCTCATCGTTGATTTGCTTGATGCAATACCAGAGACCCACGGGGAAGGCGCAGACCAAGATGTGCAGGTCAAAGAAGAACGAGAACCAGGTGGTGGGCTGATGCTCCGAGACTGAAGCAATAATGGGTATGTGAATCTTTGCATAGCCCGTATCCCAAAGCGAGTAAAATCGTCCACTCCATGGCGCGACGACGCCCATCATTGTCAATCCAACAACAGCAACAAAAACAACGGCCGCCGCCAGCAGGCCGCCAACAATGAAGAGTTTCTTGAACTCATTCCGGGATAGCACGGATTGCAAGTGTCGCAGCACGGCGACAGCCATGAGCAGCACAAAGACACCCATCGCAGCCATGTGCTCACTTGTGCGTATCGGCTGGAATCCCACGAAGGGTATTTGCATCGAGAACAGCAGACCCAGAATGTAGAAGGTGCTGTAGCTGGTCAGCAATCGGGGCGAGTAACGGCCCATTATGAGCAGGACAAAGACATGCAATGGTATCAGATTAATGATAAACACATATCCGCCCCACGCGGACACCATGTAAAAATAGGAAATCGCTGCACCCGCTGACCAGAAAACCGAACCCGTCTTCACGGAACGCACCCAGAGGAAGTAGGTAAATTGCAGGGCAAAGATGGCGATGCCTTCATTATCATAGGAGCCAGCCACAGAGCGACTAATATATCCAGGCACAATGGCAATAAAGCTAGCTGCAAAAAGTCCAGCGCCCGGTGACCAAAGCTCCTTCGTGAGCAGATAAGTCGAGATTGATGTGAGCCCACTGAAGACTGGAGCCAAAAATACGCAGATATCTCGAATGTGCACCGGAATATTGAGAACATGCAAAATGTAATGGATGCTGCCGGAGGTGATCATCAGGCCGGGGTAAACAGTGCCGCCGACAATGCGGCCGAGGGGATACCAGGCGCGCTCATCGAACCAATTGAGAAACTTGTACCAGCCATGTTGCACCATGTAAGCAGTCGCTCGATAATTGAACCATGGATCGAATTCGTGGATGATCGACTCGAATCGGATGACGGCAAAGAGGCGTGACGAGAAGCCGGCGATCCATGCAATGAGTAGGACTGCAAATGTTATCAGGCTGCTGTAGCCAGCAACCTTACTATTTAATATCCTTGAGCTACGATTCATTTTAAATGCCTCCACACCTAAATTTTTAACACAATTGGAGACAACTGAGACACGTAGCCTAAAAAATAATACCGGCGATTACAGTGTGGTCATCACACGTCATTTTGTTATCGTGCATGAGGGGTATTACACGTTACGACTGCAGTCACATGCACCATCACAAAAGTAAAATTTGGGATATTCCCGCAGGAAAAGTTAGTTTTTATATAATTTTTATGGACAAAAGAAAGGAAAGAGAATTTTATTAATTTAAATTGAAAAATTAAATTATATACAAAACGAATTGCCTAAATTATTTCTTACTTTCATTATAATATATAATATATATATAAAAATTATATAATAACTTTAAATTTAATAAATATTTAGAATATACATAATAGTATAACAATGAAGTGAAATTAAAATTATATTCTATTTTAAATGGTAAAATTCAAGACTGTGCTACGTAGCCTAAAAAATTCAAGAACTAAGCAAATATTCGTAAATAGTTCAAACTTTATCTTGAAAAATTCAAATTTTGGAATTGATAATAAGCTGTTGAGCAAATATGACTCAATAAGCAAAATGAATTCAAATATGCATTTAAGTTAAGAATAAGGAGATATAATATGAAAATACGTTATATATATGTATAGCACTAGAAAATGTTCCGTTTTGCGCATTAATCGTTTCTGTTTTTAGGTTTCCGACAAAAGTTTCATTTCCAATTTGTTTTAAATAGAGTGCACATCACTGCAACAGCTGTTTTAATTGTTATGCTAAATTTGTGCAGCTAAAATAACCAAAGAAGTACGCGAGCGTCTGTACCCAATCCATCAATGAATCCATAACTATTAACTTTCTTAAAAACACAGGATTCCCAGGAATTTTTTTGTGGCAAACCTATCTGTCGCCAGTGACATGGTGGCTCTTAAAAATCAGTTTGTTTTACTTCAAAAGCCAGTGCATGGAGTTTAGAAATTGAGTTTGTACCACAGGCTTTGACATTGGCTTGGCGGCAAAATATTAGAATAGTAAATATTAATAAAATTACATTATTATCATTATGATTGGGGCACCTGCACTGCGACCCATTAGATATGTTGTGCCCTCTTCTGAGCGCTTCTCCATCAACCCCAGCTCCTGCAGAAATTTTATTATCTCTGTTGGGTTGAGGGCTACTATGTCCTTGAAGCTTACAACATGCATCCCCAGAATGCGGCATCTTTTTCAGGTTCCCCCTCGCTTTCACAAAACCTGCATAGTTCGCTGCTATAAATACCTAGTTTTGTTAGGTGACTTCTTAGTCTACAATATCCTGACAGTAGATTGGTGAGTACCAAGACTGTTCATCCCCATGGTTATTACTTGCTTAAGATTATAGCTACTTAAAGGCATCTGGCTTGTCGGAGTTCTGGTGTCTCTGTCCAGCTCCGTTGTCGCCTCTGTCTTTCTTCCAATGCCACAAAACGGTTCTGGCCCTGTTAGGGCCTCTGCGCCCATTCTCGCTTGCTCATTAGCCGCTTCGTACCCGCTATATCCCTGTGGCCCGGGACCCCTCTTAGGGTACGCCAATTATGAGTCCCGAGTTGGTCAAGCTTAGATCGTATAATAGTACATTAATAATTGAAATTTTTTTAATTGCCCACAGAATTACTCAATTCACATTTATTGCAAGAGAACAAGAAAATGATTAAATACATTTTTTTTATAATAGTTTGGTTGGCTGTAAAAATGAATATTAAGTTCTTCATAGGTATTTTATAACTTCTTTATTTAACAAATGTTTTAAAATCAAAAATTTTGCATTTAATTTTAGTATTTGAGTATAGACTAGAAAAATAAATTATAAACTATTTGTGCACACTTTTAATTCTCCAATCTAATAAATCGTCAACACTGCATTCTTCTTCAGAGCTGGACGCAACATCGACGAACTCAAGTGGTCTTTTTTCAGAACGTTGCTTTTTGAATATGCAGTTTTTTTTGTCGTTGATTTTGATGAATCTCTTCCAGTTTTCAATTTGTTCGTCTATTTCCTTCAAATGTCTCTTATTATTTAAGCTATCCTGCTCCTCCGATACTATATTATTCGATATTGTAGCAGCTTCTCTGATTTCACGTTGAAATTTAATCCATTCCGTTTCCAGATCACGATCGCTCCCAGCCACAGTCACCGATTTCTCCTGATCAAAGAACTTTTCGGGTAATACCTGAGGCGTATTTAATTGTACTACTTGAGGTGCGGGCTCAGAACTTCCACCAGTTTGCAGCTTAAGATCACTGTTTGGTGCAATGATCTCTGAGACTACAGGTTTGGCTTTTGGTGGTATTTGCTCAGAGTTTGCTGTACTCAAGGTATCTGAATTTTTCGTATCGGAGCCGATTCGCTGTCGTTTGGCGAGTTCCAAATTTTGCTTGTGTTGCTTTGAGTTCAAGTGCACTTTCCACACACTCTGTTTGATGGGGATCCTGCAAATAACGCATGACAATTGACCTGAAGAATCATACGTATAATATCTGTTAAGAAAACCAACAGAAATAGTCAAATTCTTGCTTAATCTAAGTGAGTTTCATAGCCTGAGCAATATAAGAGTATGCCGAATAATAATCACAAACAATACAAACAAAAACAGATCTGATTATAATGTGATTGCATTATAACGTTATTTAAAAAGGATATTTAGCAATGGGTGAATCCACTTTTATGAATTTGCATTTTACTTCCGTCTTTCGTCGACTTTTGCCATTAAGTTTGAATAATTCTTTACTCTGGTCCATTATTTATTTTATATTATTATTGAGAATTTAGAGATGAGCAAATTTGTTATTTTTTGGTCAGTGTGACAACAATTGCAAATATCGATATTTTTCCTTCGGATTTGACTATTTTTAATCGTTAACACCTGGAAACTGTTGTCTGATACCGGCTTGTTTATACGGCTCGGCTGTTGATGTTGATCAAGAAGATGATTCAAGCAAATTTATTTTTATTTTTTAACAATTTTTAATGGTATAAAATGCGCAATTAATTTCAAGTAAACAAAGGCAGAGGAATTTCTTAAAACCATTGCACATACTTAGAATTCCATAGGAAAGTCAACCGGGACTAAAATTTGAAATGCTTATAAGCAAACAGATTTCTCATATGTGTAAAAAAATGTCAAAATTATAATTTTTTGTCTTGCAGATTATTTCAGTTGATAATTCGGGGAAATTGTTTTGAAAGTCGCAAAAGTTTTTTTTCTTACTTAATATTTTTTGCGTATCTTTGTTATTGTTCCAATCTATTTAAAAAAAATTGTTTTTGTATTTGTTTGTAAGCATTATCCCTTTCATATTTTTTCTTATATAGTTAATTAAATAAATTGTTGACATAATTTTTGATAAAAATAAAGTTCTATTGGGTAACATACATATGTATGTATGTATGTATGTACATAAGTTTGAGTGCGTGTACATTCATACATACATATGTTCATATGTACGAATGCATCACTATCTCTCGTGATTACTCTTGACTTAGTTAAAGGTGATATTACAAGCCATTTTAAAATCAGTTTATAGCAAAAGTTTTACTTTGCGACATGGCGTTGAAATTTGCTGCGAATTTAAACTTCCTTTTCACTGAAACTGCTGCAGCTATTTCTGAAAGAATTCGATTAGCGCATCGGCATGGTTTCCAGGCGGTGGAAATACCATATCCTAGTGGCGAACTTCAGGAAGTCAAGGAGGCCATCAGTGAGACTGGAATATTAATCAGTCTGATGAACATTGCATTGGGTGAGTCTCAATTTCTGTACATACATCTGTACATATGTATGTGCATGCCAGTGTTGGTAACGGTCGAAAACAAATCACTCATAGATCAAAATACGAGAAAAACTACGATAAGATATCTTAATCAAAAGCCCAAAAAAATTTTTATAAATTGTTTTTAAACAAAACATAAAACGCTTAAGTATTAATCGATGCATATTTTTATGACCTTGTAGAGGGTATTTTTTCGTGATTAAGAATTAAATATATTCTTGATAAGTATCACTGATCGAGTAGATATAGCCTTGATCAGCTCCTATGCGAATCAGTCTCTTAATTGTAAATGTATCTTGATAAAACTTAAAACATTTAGTAAATAGTACTGAATTATATATCTTTCCTGGGAACTATCGGTTGAAGAATGATTTCTTGTATGAATAATTCTTTGGTTTACACAGAGAACTGGTGACGTTAAAAAAACTGATTATTTATTTGTCCCACTAGCGGGATAAGCAATTCCATAAATCCATCATAAGAAATGGACAAAGCGTACATTTAGATGCTCCAAATGGAAACCGCAAAATTGTTCCACTTTGAAAATGGATGCGATTGAGCTACCGATTTATAAAGTTAGTTTAGTTTTTTATATGAAAAAGCATCGGTTTTTAATCGCTTTTGTAGAGTCTTAGAATTATTTTTCCATTTTTATTAATTCAAAATAGCTTATGAATTTATTTTAAATAAATATTTTGTGAGCGTGTGTAAAATTTGTCAGGGAGTATTTAATGAAGAATTTTAAGCACACTTATGTTGAACATAAAACAACAAAAGATAAGCCATTATTATTATTATTATTATTATTAATTGAACATTTAGCAAGAAAATTAATATAATAAAGTTAATAAAAATTTAATTTCAGATGGCACAAGGGAAGAGCTAAAGTTCGGATCTACAAGCATTCCAGGGGAGGAAAATAATTTTAAAACACAGTTGGATAAATCAATCGCATATGCGAAAACTATTAATTGCAAAAAGTGAGTGTGATCCAAAAATCTGAGTGATTGTTTTTCGTGAATGAACACTGTGATCACTTAGATATATTGTGTATCTCCCTAATAGACGACATGTAATCCTCAGCTGAGAGAATCTCAGCCTTCTAATTGCCGAAAACAGAAATCTGGTTTTTATCTGGATTCTTGTTTAATTTTTTAATCAATTTGTTTGCTGTGTGTCTGAAGATGCTTGAAGAATTCTTCTTTTCCATATGTAATGAGAAGTTGGGTTGGAAGGAATCTTCAAGCTTGTTGATGTTTACTCCACATTAAATACCGTGAGCTCAATTTGTCTTCAAATGAAAAGCTCAGCCGTGCGTTATAGGTGAAGAGTCACGATATTTGCCTTCAGGACAGGTTTTTACATTTGGGCGAAGTGCAACCAGCCGCTCCTTGGTATTCTCCTAATATGATCATGCGAAAGCGTTTGCAGTTCACCTCGCAAATCGTTTATTATTTTTGATAACCTGCAGAAAATTGCATCACTGGCTTGGGACACCTTTTTGCTTTTGAACACTCTTACTAATTTGTTAAGATTCTGTAAAACCAATGTCTAGAATTAGCGGATGATATTAAAGTTATTTTTATTTCTTTCCAGAATTCACTTGATGGCAGGCACAGTTGATGGCAAACTGGAATGTGACCATTTTAAAACATATGTATCAAACTTAAAGAAAGCATCTGAGGACTTGCAATTGAACAACATGATTGGAGTAATAGAACCTATAAATAAATATGCCATTCCATCATACTTTATGAACTCTTACGAAAAAGGTAAAACAATATATTGAATATTTGATTTGATATATTTCTGAAATAGAGTTATCTATTCTTGTAACAAGAATGTACAGATATCTGTTTAAATCCGTATAGATTAAGTTGGCCGAGTGGCCCATGATGAAATACTTTCTTTAAAGGGTAAAGGAATTAAAATAGGTCGATCAGGAACCACTTAAAAATATGCCCAAAACTTTTTTATAGCTGGCTTTCCCCACTTTACGCCGAGTACTTTAAATATTTGGATGACTCCTGATATTATTTCTTACTCTTTTCACTTTTTTAATATGATCTGAAATCAATCGTGCGTCTTCTCTAATCAACCACATTACCTGATATTGAGTAGCATAAATTGATATTTTTAGTTTGCAATTCATTTCTTTGACATCAAAATGAATAACTTTTAATGTAAATTTTCTTTGACAGCATCAAATGTTTTGAGGGAAATCAACAGCGATAATATTAAACTAATGGTGGACATATACCATCTTCAACACATTTGTGGAAACTTCACTAAGACCTTGGAAGAAAATAAAAATGTAATTGGGCATTTTCAAATTGCTCAAGTACCAAATCGAAATGAGCCAGATACGCCAGGTGAAATAAATTACGACTATGTTTTTGAAACACTGAAAATGTTTGGCTATAATGATTGGATTGGATGTGAATACAAGCCAAAAACGACGACCGTCGATGGTTTAAATTGGATTTCGAAATACAATTAAATCTTAAGTATGTTAAAATATACATGGTTATTTTTTGCATTCAAGCGCATAAAAGAAAATATTGTTAAAATTTTTATGAACTAAATGAAAACTGAATTTTAAGGAATAAAGATTGCAGTTGAACAAGTTTTAATTCTAAAGTAATTTACAGATTTTGTACAAATAAAAGTGTTTTTATTATTATTATTGGGGGTGTTATGCACTGCGACCAGGGCGGAATACGTTGCACATTTCAGTCTTTCCAAGTGCTAGATCAGATCTGTTACGATGTTCCCTGTGAGCATCTGCACGACAATTGGGACACCAGTCCTTGGTGAGAAGTTCTAAAAGGATAGTCAAGTTAATACATTTCCTTACCATTACACATATTTTCGGTGCTGGATGTCTGTGATTCCCAAGTTAGAGTGCTTGGAGTCTAGCCCAACATGTTGTTTGGTTAATATTCTGACAGGGGCGTCAAGGGCGGGCCTATTTAAGGCTATGAAATCTACAAAAGCGACTCCAGTTGGCTGGTGGCTGGGGCTTCTTCTTTCACGTCTTCCCCCTGTCTCTAACGAGTAGAGTATTCAGCAGTCGGTCATGACCGACATGTAATTTGGTTCTTAGTAACTAAGTTATTTAACTATATAATTTTGGTATTTATTACACAATTTTATTTAATTTTTAATATATTAAGTATCTTACATATTTATTTTATTTTATTTATTTCACATTTTACTCTTTAATTTTTAATTTTTAATATGTAATATTGTTTTTATATTCCATTTATTTTTTGTAATTTTATATATTTTTACATTTCAAGCTGGTGGACTGTAAATATGTAAATAAAACAGATATAATAAAATAATAAATAAAAACACCGCATACAGAAAGCTTCCTATCTATTAGCGAATGTGAAAATTTTTCTTTTTTTCATACGCAACAACTTTCTGCTGGATTCCCGGCGGGCTAGTTTGTAATATATCCCGACCAATTTAAATCTAGTTTCCAAACAACAATGATTTTTGAGAGAGCGAATATTTTGACAATTTTAACCAACAAACCTGCACAGAAGACTCACATATCCAAGTGTGCAAGAAGTTTCTTTAATCTTTAACTTTTAATTATAAAATTAATAAAAACTTTTATCGGCAAAATGTAAAAAAAAAGTTTAAATGGCAACTTTATGGTTCTCGTAGTGTTCTATTCTATTGTTTCAAAAGTCTGCAAACTAAAAGTGTATGAGCTATTCGATAACTGTCGCAAAAGATATCGATTGTTAATAGATGTTTATTGAACAAACGGGAACGGGAGCGTCACAGCTTGCATATGTATCTTAAATGTACGGCCATTTATCTGTGTAAATGTTGTGAGAGTGATAAAGAAAATTGCGTTGAAATGATGATGTTATCAAAGGCATTCACATTAAATTAGTAAATATTTGATGCAGTTGCTGAAGTAGTTGAACTCCTAATTATATTAAGTTTGAATTGGCGTGCGACAGTCGTTTTTTATTATATTTTTAGTTCAGCAGAAGTGTGAAGTGTTTTAGCAAAATAAAAATCAAAATCAGAAGAACATAACATTCCCTTGTGTGTGGCAAGAAGCGACGAGTCGATTATGTTTAGTATAAGTGAATTGTGCTGCATGTTTTGCTGCCCACCCTGCCCCGGACCGATAGCTGCCAAACTCGCTTTCCAGCCACCTGAGCCGACCTACAAACTGACGCCAGCTGATGACACAAATATCAAATACAATTTACAGCTCTACGATCGTGCCGAATGGCAATACTCGGAACGTGAAAAATCTAAAATCGAAGCGTTCTTCACGCGAACATCGCGTGGCAATTTGATAACGTGCACTTATGTCCGTTGCAGCAAAAATGCAAAATATACTCTTCTATTTTCACATGGAAACGCTGTCGATTTGGGTCAGATGAGCAGCTTTTATTTGACCCTCGGCTCACAGATCAATTGCAATATATTTGGCTATGATTATTCGGGTTATGGGATGAGTGGTGGGAAACCCTCCGAGAAAAACCTCTACGCAGATATCGAAGCTGCTTGGCAAGCAATGCGGACAAGGTGATTAATTGTTTTCAATACAAATAAAATAAACAATACTTATACGATTGAGTCTTGTCTTTAAAGGTTAAACATTAGTCCAGAAACCATTATTTTATATGGCCAAAGTATAGGAACTGTTCCAACTGTTGATCTCGCCTCTCGTCACGAAGTTGGCGCAGTTATTCTTCATTCGCCGTTGATGTCGGGCCTGAGAGTCGTATTTAGGAATACGAAAAGAACCTGGTTTTTTGACGCTTTTCCAAGGTAAATTGAAACAAACAAAATAAAAGATTATCATCTAAAAATGCATTATTTACAAAACACACAGTATTGATAAGGTCGCTAAAGTAAAGTCACCAGTTTTGGTTATTCACGGAACGGATGACGAGGTCATTGACTTTTCCCACGGAATTGGTATTTACGAGCGGTGTCCGAAGACTGTGGAGCCCTTTTGGGTAGAGGTAATTTTGTGCTGAATGTTTATTTAAAATCTCTATTCTAGAAGGTGGAAATTGTTCACTTTTTTCTTATTTCTTAAGCAGCTTATTTCTTTACTCATTTCAAATGATCGCTCGTTCGAGCTTAACTCGTTGGAATTGTTTTAGAATGCGTTGATGTTTTGCTTTTGTTTTATCGTTATTGTTTAATTTATTTGTTATCGATCTTTAGTTGCATCGAGCGATTACATTTACATCCAACTGCGAGATGCAACCGTGTTTGCTTCTTGCATTGTGTCATTTGCTCATTGCTATATGTTTACTTAGCCCACACCAAAAATAATTTGTTTTAATTATTTCATTGTTCAATTCGTATGCCCTTGCAGAGGATATGAAATACATAGAATGATGATATGTTAGTCTGCTTGGATATATTGGGAAAAAAGAATAATATTGTATAATATATATACACATACTACTGCTACTAAATTACCATTATTTAATTGTAATTAAATTTAGATGCGAGCAGGTCATCTTTTCTTGTTCTGTTTTTCTTTTCTTAATTTTTTTGAGAGGTAAGTTCAGACTAAATTTTTTTCTCAAATAACACCTTATTTTGTATGTAAATGATTAAACTCCTTCAAATATCGGCTAATAAAGCTTTTCCCGCGAAAGCTTC
The DNA here is from genome assembly GCA_035042305.1 of Drosophila glabriapex. Taxonomy (NCBI): domain Eukaryota; kingdom Metazoa; phylum Arthropoda; class Insecta; order Diptera; family Drosophilidae; genus Drosophila; species Drosophila glabriapex. Next base: position 140,739 of record JAWNLN010000060.1, read on the forward strand.
AGTTTTACAACTGAAGTCACCAAATGCTATCCTCGCCCCGAAAATGCTGAAATTCCGTAAATCACAATTTAAAATAAATAAAATATATATATATATAAATATATATATATATATAAATATATATATATATATATATATATATATATATATATATATATATATATCCTCCCACACAAAATGCAAAAACTTATACTTATTCTTAAGCTGGATAGATTACTGATTGATTAGGTTGATTGCTGACAACCTTATTTCCTGGAGTTGGCGCCAGCAATTATAATGTTACTTTGACTTCTTGTATCTTCTAAGATCTTTTGAGATAACAGCCTTACGGCCAGGTATTGCCTATATTAGCCGGTTGACCTGCTTTATACGATTAGGTTGGCTCACTTGTCCCTATATCCCAACGACATCTCGAGTACTCATTTTGTTTAATTGATTTTATGATGCCAGACAAGAATTCTTTTCGAGCTGTGAGATTTTAAATACTGTTCTTTAATCAGATTATGCGAGCTTACATCTTTTTAATATAAGCAAATTCGCCAGTAGAAGAGGATAGGCTTTATTTTGTCCTCCGCATCTGCCGCAACCGGTTGCCGCAGTCTACCAAGCTGTTATAGCTAAACTCTAAAAATGTATAGCTGTCTGGTTTCTCGGATTTTGACTCTGCATTTTGTCCATTCCGTTATCAGCATCCAAGGAGGCTAGATTGGGGGCAGAGATAAGCCTAGTAAAACCACAGAGGCCCCTTTGAAAAAGCACACAACAGATTCGAAGAATCATCTGCGACAATTAAGCAGATCAGAGGTATCAGGTCTCAGTGCTCAATCCATATATTTCTTAGGTATATTTAATCAAAAAAGATGAATAACCTTGGAGCAGAATAAATATTTAAATACTCACCGGTCTCCAGAACAAATAGCAGAACCTGTAGATTTTGTGAAAATGAGGATAATTCTGCAGATATATCATAGCAACAAGTCGCACATTAGCAAGCAAAATATTTAGTATCCTAGGCATATCTGTTATCAAACAGAGGGACTTAGGCGTCCTCAACGTGGTAAAAATGCTTGGATAATAATAATAAATCCCTGCAGTAAGCAGTTGGTTTGCATTGCTTTGCTTTGGTTTTCGTTTCTCTGATAAAAATGTCGCATTGCTCACTTTTAAAGCTAAATCTGGCCTGGCCTAGTGAAAAATTGAATACATCCTTTTTGTTTTCAAATTGCTCTCTGATAGACTTCAGTTTCAGATATGAAATTTGAAACTTAATAAAATTCTTTCTATCTTTTCAGGGAGCTGGTCATAATGATGTTGAACTGCATCCGCAATACTATGAGCGGTTGAGAAAATTTCTGTCCGTGGAACTGATCAAATGACAATTAAAGATCAATGTCGAGGGATGTGCTTTTAATAATACTTCAGAAGGAGCAACTAGTTCCAATCCTTTGGCAGCCAGCTTGAAACTCACTCAAAAACCTCAGACGACATCAACAGCGACAGAACATGAATCTAATAACAAAAATAAAAAGCCTGATGATAACGATGGTTAGTAGCACATAAAGAAAAACAAATAAAACTAAAAACAACAAATGCTTATGTTAGTATTTTTTTAATATGATTGATGATTTCCACGCCCAGATAGCTAAATAAGGCATAAACATGAATTGAATATAAAAAAATCACTTTATTTGACACAGTTTTGAAGTAGTGCCAAACTTAAAAATTAAATGGCTGATCAGTGTAATAAATTTGGAAAAAATATTGCAGACGATCTCTTAGAGATGTTGAGCAAAGGATTTTCGAATCGTCATTCCCCTGTGATCATCTGTTATTGCACTAGTGTCAAAGTTAGACTGAATCTTAAGAAAAGTGCATTTGACACACTTCAAACAAATTGTAAAAATATTTTTATTTTCGACTAGTTTTAATCGCGGATCGAGCGATGACGAACAGCTTTCTTGAAGCCATGTCTAATTTTAAGAACAAGTTAAATGTAAAACCCGAAATTTGTTTAAAAACCTTACTTGAAAATGCAGCTCTCCAGCAAATTTATGTAAAGTTTTAGAAGTGAATTTAGTATGATTTTTGGCAAACTTAAAAGTTATCGATAAATAAACATACATATCGATAAATATTAATCTAATATTTATCAAATCTTTACAGGTCTTTCAGCATCCAGTTCGACATCAATTAAAGATCTGGCCGAAAAGTTTCTCTAGCAAAAAAAATTGGGCCTAACCTCTTCGGCCCAAAAAAAGTGTTCTTTGCAACTATCAAATATCAGTTATTCAAAGCGACATGAAAACATAGAAACCAGCCGAAACCAACCTGAAAATAGCTCTCCTCAATACAATATTATAAAATCCGATGAGATGATTGTGGCCACATTTAAACAAATAAATAACCCTGCTCCAACACTCCCCATACACTCTCCTCATTCACCTGTGCATCCGAATTCAAATTCCAGTATACAGCAAAATAAACTTTCTGGTCGGTATATAAATAATAAAATAGTTCAACAAAAGTCTGCTAACAAATTACTTAGTGCTAAACAATTGACTGAACACAAAACACCACATTTCAGTGTAAATGAAAATGCAAATGCGAATGAAAGATTATCATCAACCACTACTCACTCAAGTATAACATGTAGTTGTATCAAATCACCCAAGTACGATAAGACATTTGTCCAAAAGGAGCCCAAATGTGTTGATTTCACAAACGTTTCGGCAACAAATTTTACAGTTAAGGATCAGAAGTCGCCGAAACAGAAAAGAAATACGCATCAGCAGCAGCAGCAGCTACTCAATATAACACCATCTATAAAAAAAACATCAACGAATGATTTCAATTTGAAAATCATTGCACCAATTGCTGCATCAGATGTTAACCAACAGCAAAAAGAACAACAATTGAGGCCTTCCTTCGGAGTTCAAGACAATCATAATGCCAGTCATCAGTTCACAATCAAAACAAGTAAATCGGAACAGACTTCGCCAAATATGATGGGCGGTATTAATCAAAAAAAGACGACTGCTTCGCATGGCAACAATAAAAGAAGTACCGATTCCTTGCACTATGTTTCATCAATGGATCCGTGGATAAAGAAAAATGATGATTTGCAAATGAATAGTTTCAGCAAGGTTGGCTGGGAAATTGCAGCGGACCCTTGGATTAAACGTCCAATCGATTCGCTTGTAACAGATAAAACAGCACATTCTAAGGAAAGAACACAAGAAAATGCTTGTACTGCAGATGACTTTATGATGGAGGCAACAAGCAAACGATCTTATTTGAAACCAAATATGCACAAACAGAAACTGTACAGAAATGAAGAGTCCATACTCTCTGCGCCACCATCTCCCCATTTAATTACCACTTCAAATAATAGTTGTGCTATCAATTATTTGCCACAACAAAAGAATTTGCCAACGAAGTCTGCCAGTTTTTCACCGGCTCGGGGTAAACAATTTCTAAATCCATTCGAGGACACATTCACCTATGGCAACATCAAAACCCTTTCTGTTCCATCCGATTATGATGGCGATCAGTCCAAACTCAACAAAAATTTAACTGTGAACAGTTGCAATAAATTACAGAATAGGCATAGCTTCTCCTCAATATCGAAGCAGTCGCGCGAGGAGCTCCAGTTAAACATTCGTCGTCTATCCGAGCAGATGGCTCAATCAAATCTTGTACAATTCTCATTGGACGATTGCAATGTAAATAATATGGTAGATGATACAGAAAGTTTCTACCAGGAAATACCCGCGTCAACGACAGAATTGCATACAGTGGAAAAGACAGGTTATAAGACGATATTAAAATTCAAGGAAAGTTTTCAAACATTTAAGCACAACAATCCCAAAGTTTCCACAGTTCTGGGAAAGACAAAAGTCTACATTAGACATCAAAAGCCGAAACCAATGCCAGAAACCACCTGTTAAAAAACTATTGTTCAACATTCAACAAACAACAAAAAATAATACAAATGAAAGAAAAAGAAAAGAAAGAAAATTGAGAACTTGGATATTTGTGTCCTTATATTCGAATCAAAATAAGCTACATAAGTATACATACAAAAGAATGAATGAGAAGCAAGCAAGTTTATCAAACATTTTTTATTTGAGCCTGCAAGTAAATATGCATTTATATTAAACAATAGGAATGCTCTTCTACATTCCCAAAAAAAATAAATAAAATACAAACGTGTTGTTTTTAAGTTGTAGGCTGAAATATATTTGCAAACAAAATGTTCTAATGTATTATTTTATTGTATTAATATAATTTCGTGTAAATCCCTTAAATTGATTGTAATAAAATCATATATACATATATATAATTATTAAATTCACTTTCCGTAGATTTCAATTAGCATCATTTTGTTTCTTCGGAATGCGAATGTGTTAATTGTTCCATCGGGATTAATTGCTTGACTTTTTTCTTTTTTTTTACTTAGTTCCGAAACTTTATATAGATGTTCAAAGTATAAGTCGGAGTATAATGCCCGATATCTGCCTTCAAAATGTGAAACTTATTTATAAATTAGCAGTCAGAAATGTGGCAGCTTTAACAGAGCAGTTGAAGTTATCATATTTGCTAACAGTTTGACATTCGTTTTACATTCACTATGTTAATGCTTAAGCGGCATGCTAAACAAATAGAGGGGAGAGACGGAATGTTACCTTCGCTAGTATTTTTCACACTATTATTAACAACTTGTTACTTGTAATGATAGTATATTTTTCGCAATTAAAATTGCAGTTATTCATTTTATTTAACAGAGGCAGTATTAGCAGAGCATTCTACATTAATTTATGTTAATATTTTAACGGCATGTACGCAAATAAATAGACCATTAATGCGAGATCGAATGTCATCTTCGCTATAAAGCTTGACACTTTTATTAAATACAGCAATCTTATTTTCTGATTTGCTTGTGTATTGGTATATTGGTCGGCAATTGCAGCAAGTGTTACTGTTAAACCGGTGCATATATTATTTTTTAACATAACTTGAAGTAACATACATATTTAGAGTTTCACATTCGCCTTACATTCATTTATGGTAATGTTTTTTTCTGTTAAGCAGGTGCATGCCCTGTTATTCATCTTACACATTAGCGGCAGTTTTAAAATAGCATTCACAGTTAACATACATATCTACAGTTTGTCATTCGTCTCACATTAATTTAAGTTAATGCTTAAGCGACATTTGAGCAAACAAAATTGAAATTCGCAATATTAGAAAATTAATATTAGCTTAACTCCAATGAATTTTATTGAGCATTCAGCATCGTTGAATCAGCTTCAATACCAAGTACAGAGAGAGAGGAAATCGTCGCTCAATCCGTTTTTCAACTCATGTTATATGGTATTTAGGCTTTAGCCGTGTTTTCAAATCGAAATATGAATTAACTTACAAAATTTAAATATATATTTTTTGTGTAACTTAAAACCGAAGATCTGTTGACAGGCAAAAAATAAGCAAATAATTTTTCTTGCTGCGAAATGTTGACGGTATGGTTTGGGGACCGCAAAGCTAAAATCCAAAATGTTAACTCACTGGTAACCGGTGTGGGCTCTGTGAACAGTTGTTCGACGGTGCCAAAATAATTAACTGACATATTTTGACTTAGTTATCGGCTATAGAAGCGGCAAGTGCATCGAAATGGAAATAGTAAATTATGAATGATAAATGTTTTTAATCTTCGAGAAAAAAAGTGTGCTTATAAACGCCGTAAGGCGAGATAATTAATTCTTGACATATTTGCCTCTAATCAGACCTTTTTGCTTTTAGTCACACAAACGAAATATATTACGATTTCGTTCGCGAAATTTTTCGTTGATCTGTAAACTGGGCTTTAACTTATGCATTTCGATTTGGAACCGATAACCACCGTAAAAATATATCGAACAGTTGTTCACAAAATTCATACAGGTTAACAGTAAGTTTACAGAGTGGATTTCAGTTTTGCCGTTCCTAAACATTTTTATCTGGAATTTTTCATTACCGATACCCAACAGATCAGCGATCTTTGACTTTTGAAACTTTGGAAATGGAATCTTTAATCACATACACTTTGTCTACTTTGCTGCAAACCACCAAAAACCATTTAATTTTTAAATTTATTAAGCAAAAACCTTTATTTGTTCGCTTTGGTGATCGAGAAATTGCTTGAGGTATTTAAAATATACTATATTAATTTATATAAAATAATATATATATTTAATATTAATAAACTCTCAAATTTGATGTCAAACATCTGAAAGGTTGAGAGTATTGGGATCTATTTAAATTTTCATTGGCGAAGAAGTTTTTCATGCAAGGTTGTCTTATCTGCTGCGTGCGACACAGCTTCCAATAACAGTTATTTAATTTCGTTAAAATAATCCCATCAACGCCTTGAAAAATTGACCATTATTCACATCACATTTACTCTGCATGCAAAACAGTGAAGAGTATTAAGAATAGCAAATTGCAATGTATAATTCTGCCTACAAATTTATTTTTATTATATTTTTTGCTCAAAAATTTTTCAATCAACTAATAGGTCTAGCTGAAACTGATGCTGATTTTGTCTATGCGAACAGCGTTTCAACTTTTAAAAACTTCCAATGCGACCCGCAAGACGTCGCTCCGTGTGATTGGCATATTACCATCAGCTGCACATTTACTAATGTTTCTAGTAGTGAAGTGAACAGTGTTCAACTTCAGCGAAAAAATTCCATGCGTTCCGCCTGTTGCTGTGGTTATATGAGACTATGATGCAAAGTAAAATGTGCCCTTTGGTTGGTTTCGATAATGAATAAATGACATTCAATCGATACTTGAAGCCGATGAACAGCTCAAATTAAAAAAGACAGATCTGTCCGTTAACTTACATAAATATTGACAAATGCTACATAAGCTGAGGACGCAAAATATTTTTATTTAAAAGATAAATAATCCTTACAGCAAATTAGAAATACCAGGTACAGTATAAAATAAATAATTAATATTGTTCAAACAAATCCTATAACAGGGAGCTGCAAAGCGAAAAAGTTTCCGGCTCTAAGCCTAATATAGTTTAAATAGCCAAATTGGCATCACTTGCATCTGCATAACATTCGATAATTTATCGAAACCGTGTATAGTTACTATCGGTGAGTGTGATTTGTGTTCCATCCATATGTGTGTACGAAAATATACAGATTTGGAAAAAACGAGGAATTGCTAAACAATTTGTAAATACTCCGATTTAAAATGGGAGTACCCGCATTCTTCCGATGGCTGAGCAAAAAGTATCCGTGCGTCATTATCGAATGTAATGAGAACAAGGTATAGTTACTTGTTAACGAGCATAAATACGATTTTCACTAACCGGGAAAAATTCAGCAAGTAGATCCGGATACGGGAAAGAATATCTACGAGGATGCAACGTTGCCCAATCCCAATGGGGTCGAGTTCGATAACCTCTATCTCGATATGAACGGCATTATACATCCATGCACACATCCCGAGGACAAACCGGCACCCAAAAATGAGGAGGAAATGATGATCGCTATTTTCGAGTGCATTGATCGACTTTTCGGCATTGTTCGCCCAAGAAAACTCCTCTATATGGCCATTGACGGCGTTGCGCCCAGAGCGAAAATGAATCAACAGAGATCCCGAAGATTTCGCGCTGCAAAAGAAGCAACCGAAAAGCGATTGGAAATTGAGCGCATTCGGGACGAACTTTTAACACGAGGTAAGCATTTAATGTGTATGTGTGTGTGTGTGTGTGTGTGTTTGTGTATGTGTGTGTGTGTTTGTGTTTGTTACATATCCCAGCAGCGAAAAGAATGCATTACGAATTCGATTCGTGAGCTGTACTATAGTAATCACTTTACATGCTGAATGCAGTCGTAAATGGAATACTATTCAAATTCATATACAAAGATATACTCTTGTAATCCAAAATGTATTTATAAATATATGTTCAAAATATTGAAAGTTTACCACACAAATTGCATAGCCCATAAAAAAAAACACTGCGACTACAATTAAAGGAGACACTAAAAGCGATAAGAAAATACAGGTTTGTGCTTGACTTAAAAGCTACCGCATACAACTGGTCATTACTAGGTAATGAATGAATGAATTACAACGTGTGCACACAGAATACATTCTGTAATGAGAAGTGCCATTCATCGCTGATAGGTGTTTATGTCTATGCAGTTTTCATAACACACATAAATTATCTACGAAGAGAAAGAACGGTGAAATATCCTTTCATCGCCGTATCTTTCTATGGAAGCATAAGATAAAGTAATCAGATATTGATGATTTATTGCTGGAAGCATGATAACACAAATAACTTGTTAGATATCTTGGTAATTACAAAAATTTATTATTCAAACCATATTTTCTTAAGACTATGATATAGTAATTCGATCCTGCTGACTTTAAGTATGTGTGACTAGTTCGCTTAGGGACATAAAATTATGGATATATCGTGATGCCGATAAGGAAGGAGTATATTTAATTCATTAATATAATTAGTAATGACAAAAGTATAACTACCGAAACCAAGCTTTGACAGCTTCGTATGTACTTACAAAATATGTCAAGAAAGGTTTTTGATACAGAAAAAAAGAATTCTTTCCTCATTTTTTTTTTAAATGTACTTTATACTTGATATTTATTTTTTTCTTATTTTTCTACCATTAAATTACGTTCAAAAACTTTAAATTATTTATTTAAAATTATAGGTTTAAATTTCAAATTAAAATATTCACAAAAAAAAATAAAAATTAATGATTTTATTAGGTATGTGAAACCCAACACATTTTCTTTAACTAAAATAATTGTTTTATATTTTAATTCTTTGGAGCGCTATGTCCACTAGGCTAGGAAATCGATGAAATCGATATTCGCAAATCGATAAAGCCACATTTGTTCGACTATTTTAAGGCTACGGTCACAAAATTTGGTATAAAAGTTGTTGGCGATGTTCTTCAAAGATCGACATATGCCATCTCCGCCGCCTCCAGACCCTCCACATCTAAAAATTTTAAATGGCTATATCTTCTCCCACAATTTTAAACATAGAGTAACCAAACGTGGAAGGTAACTTGCTGGTAACCCATTCAAAGATCGGCATATACATTATCAGACCCCCAAAATTCCCAAAAGCCCATATATTCCGTAATTTAAGAGCTACCGTTATCAATATAGGAAGGAAGATTAATGGGTAACTATTCCCGCCCCAAAATTCAGAGAAGCTTATATCTACCGCTGTTTTAATGGCAAACTTTGACGGTAGATTACTAAAAATCTCCTCAAAGATCGGTATATCTCGGCTACACCCATCCAGTTCTGTGGCACCTGTTTTCAGATGGTATTACCTATGATATCAATATTTAACCACGACTGCAACGTTCTCTCTTGTTTATTTTTTTATTAAAATAGTTGCCACTGCTCATCCTAATTATTTCTTCGAAGTGAAGTAGAAGTAACGAGTAATATAAATACTAATTTAAGGGCAGCAGTTGTGGACTCTTGTAAAACGTTTCTGTTCTTTTTTTCAGGCTGCAAACTGCCGCCGGAAAAGGAGAAGGGCGAACATTTCGATTCGAACTGTATAACGCCGGGAACACCTTTTATGGACAGATTAAGTAAATGCCTGCATTACTATATACATGATCGCCTGAACAATAACCCGGCATGGAAAGGAGTAAAAATTATATTATCCGACGCTAACGTGCCCGGAGAAGGAGAACACAAAATAATGGACTACATACGGAAGCAGCGTGCACAGCCGGATCATGATCCCAACACGCACCATGTGCTTTGTGGGGCTGATGCAGATCTGATAATGCTTGGACTGGCGACTCACGAGCCAAACTTTACCATAATTCGTGAGGAGTTTCTGCCCAATAAGCCACGACCATGTGACGTTTGTAATCAATTCGGTCACGAAATGGACAAGTGTGTTGGGCTGAGTGCCGTTGGCTCCAATAATATAAATAGTCCACCCGATGTTCCAATTGGAGCCGAAGTGAAATTCATATTTGTCCGATTGAGTGTGTTGCGAGAATATCTGAGGAAAACTCTTGAAATGCCCAATTTACCGTTTAGCTATGACTTTGAGAGAGCTCTAGACGATTGGGTATTCATGTGTTTCTTTGTGGGCAACGATTTCTTACCTCATCTACCCAGTTTGGAGATCCGAGAAGGTGCCGTCGATCGATTGGTTGAGTTGTACAAGAAATGCGTGTATAAAACCAAAGGATATTTAACCGACTCAGGTGACGTCAATTTGGACAGGGTTCAATTAATAATGACCGACTTGGGTAATGTGGAGGATCAAATATTCAAGGATAGACAACGAAGGGAACAGCAGTACAAGGCCAGACAGAAACGGGAAAACCACAAGGCTTTGGAACAGAGCGCTTTTGGACCGATGGCAGTTGGACGAAATAACGCCGCTGTAGATAAGATAATCACGAATTATAAACAGGAAGCATCTGCTGTACGAATGGGATCAAATGATTCGCAGGCCACCAAACGTTCGAGTACAAATGCCAATTTAGATGATGCAGATGTGGAGGAGAATAACGACGAAGTGCGACTTTGGGAGGATGGATTCAAAAACAGATATTACGAATCGAAATTTGATGTGGCTTCGGTCAATCTTCAATTTCGTTATGCTGTCGCACTTCAATATGTCCGGGGACTCTGTTGGGTTCTCAAGTACTACTATCAAGGCTGTGCTTCCTGGAATTGGTATTTTCCCTACCATTATGCGCCTTTTGCGTCCGATTTTGTAAATATACAGGGCCTGTCGACGACATTCGAAAAAGGCACAAAACCGGTAAGCTTAAAGAAAAGAATAATTTTCTTGTTTACTTTATAGAATAATGTGTTCCTTATGCTTGGATAAGTTTGTGTTTTGTATTAAATTAATGTTTTAATTCATTTATTCTAGTTCAATCCTTTGGAACAGCTAATGGGTGTTTTCCCAGCAGCTAGCAGCTCACATGTTCCGGAACCGTGGGCACAGCTAATGTCCAAACCCGTAAGTAATAAACATCTATGACTCTTAAAGAACTGACAAAATCTGATGTTTTAATCTGTTATATGCTGTGATATCACATAAAACACATACATTTCTTATCCTAATGAGGTTGTATTCTTTTTTTCAGGAATCAACCATAATTGATTTCTATCCAGAAGATTTCAAAATTGATCTTAACGGAAAAAAGTTTGCGTGGCAAGGAGTTGCCCTGCTACCATTTGTTGATGAAAATAGGCTTTTTAAGGCGCTCGGACCTCTCCACATCCAGTTAACCGACGAGGAAGGTAAGTTATATTTTTTGAACCGATTCACACGAAATATGTTTAATATTTTCAACTGATCACACACTCGATGTAGACTCTTTCTAAAGCATATTAGTCCGTTCATGTGTATAACTTAATAATTTCGAATAATTTCTACTTATTCTATTATTCTACATCTTTCGGTCACGAAATTGCAATAGTTTTTGTTTTTGATTTCGAAGAAATCCAATAACAATCAATCCACAAAATAAATAGATTTTGTTCTTTTAATATCGTCGCGCAGTTGTTCACATCAAAACAGGAGGTTAACAGTATGGATTTCAGTTTTTCCGTCTCAAATCCGAAAAATTTTAAATTTCATGAGCGGTTTTACAATCTCTTTTTATGTGATGTTTTTCGTTATCGGTAACTTTTTTCAATCGGAAAACAGGCTTTAAGATAATACCGATGTACAAGTATCTCGACCTGATGGGAGTATTGCAACACATTCTCATTTCTTACATATATTTACTGAGCATTTTCTTTCGTAATGCCAGAGGATTGAGTCCCGTCGATGTAAAGCACCCATAAGTTGACTCGGTTGTTCCGGTTTACGAGGTATATCAATAAACTCACTGTGATGATTTCGAGATTTTGCTCTGATAGCTTTGACAGTCGTCAAACTTGGCGATCGATTTAGAAATCTGTTAATATTAGTTTCTAATCGTCTGCATGGGCATTTTTGGATGAGAGGGTCCCGCATTAAGTCAATAACTTCTGTGTGGTATGCAGCAACAGAAATCGACTAATTGAAATGATTTCGTTAAATTAAATTTATTAATTTAATTATTAATAATGATTTTAATTTTAATAAATATATTTGTGTTTTCCTTTTTTAGTACAACGTAACAAAAGAGGGGATAATAATTTGTACATAAGTAAATGTAGTCCTCATTTCAAGACTATAAATAAACTCTACGAAACTGGCGGCAATTCCCAATTGAAAAACAGTCCTTCATCATTCGACGGTATGAGTGGGACAATTTCCAAATCAGAGATCAACACAGCGTTAAACGGGTACGTACGTAAATCAATGTAGGATAATGATCAAATCATATATTATGCAGAGATTTCCAAATGAGTTCTCTTAATCCCTAATATACAATGTACACACAGATTTTAATATATATATAAATAAGTAAATAAAAAGTATTTATTTTTGTTTGTAGAATGCATAAAAAATTTCTTCACAAAAGTAATTTTGACATTGTTCAGCGTATTTCGTATTTGTTTTTTTTTTAGTTATATAATTTATTTTCAATATCAGTAGTGGAACTGTGACCGATCTCATTGAACTCATAGAAAAAATAAGTCGTTATAATCTTATAAAGCAGAAGTATTATATTGTAGAACCTCAAATTAAAAGAAAGACATTTTTTCCTACAAATACATTTGAATGGCGCTTACATGATTTTTTTTATTTTAATTTTTAGCCAGTTGAAGTCGCCAATTCCTGGTTTGCCTGATATTATGCATAATGAAGTTGTAACAACTGTTTTCATGGACCCGCAGTACGATGAGAACTACATCTTTCTAGCTAAAAGGCTGCCCGACGCCGTGGATCCTCCACAAGTTATACAAGCGAACGATCATAAAAATGGACCTGTCATCGGTAAAAGAAAATTATAATTTAACAATATACATTTCCATATAAATATGTTAACATATTTTTGCTAACTACGAACGGACTGAAAAATTATCAGTGATCTTTTTTTATGCTAAGCTACTTGGCATAAGTCGTCAGCATATGTTTTTTTGCTAGTACGATAAGTACGAGCGTAGTGCAGAAGCAATAACTACTGAAAAAGACAAAAAGCAGTAGACAATCCCATTAAAAACATACACTCAAATCAAATCATTCGATTCAAAATCACAAATTCTTTTAGGACTGCATATTTTAATCGATGCTAATCAACTTTTTCACATTCACATGTCAAACAAATGCTGAGTGCAATGAAGACTTCAACCAATGAAATTTTTCATGGACTCTTGTTTCAACGCACTCGACACATAAGGTGTCATTTCTGAAAGTCTTACTAACTTAAATATCCATCATCCAAGTTACGAAAAGGTGATAAGCAAAGCACTGCCAAAATATATATTTATATTTAAATATGTATTGCAGTACTAGAATAACATTCGATTTTTTAAATTCATATATTTTTTCCCCCTTATTCCTTATATATTTTTGTTCAAAAGTTGAAAAAATATTAATTTAAAAAAAATATGCAGAGCTTAAATAATAAAGTCAATCTAATTGACCTTTATAACTTTTTCAGTAAACTTTATTTTCAAAATATTTAATAATAAATTTTTCTTCTGACCTAGGCTTCGGAAACAATTCGCAAAGGGCTTACATTCCTCCGGGCGGTCAACGGCTATTGTCATCCAGCATGAGAACGCAAAGATTCGACAATGGATATCAAAATAATGGAAGAAATGGTGGAAATTACAATTATCCCCCACCCCAAGGTAAATTACAAACACTGCACACTAAATATGGAATGCTAGGGAATATTTCTTAGTCAATCACGGAACCAGACCTATTATACAAATTTCAAGTAAAAATTATAAGAATAGCACAAAATTTCGTTAATCGTTGAAGGAATAATGTAAATTTGTTGATAAACTTATTCGGTTATTTTTATATATTTCAGGCAACTATTCAAATCAAAGCTACAATAGGCCGTACAATCAAAGATACCAGGATAATAATTATCAACAACGTAATAATTATAATGGGCCAAGACATGCTCCATACCGACACCCAAATAGAGGAAATATTTCGCAGCATTCAAATTATCGACGATTTTAAACGTTCTTATAATTGTAATAGAAATATATATTGCCATCATGTATAAAAATCTATTCAATTATTTTGTATCCAAAAACAAACAAAATTTACTACAGACATTTTACATAAAGCTGATAAATAAACATATTAAAATCGGTACAAAAAGTATTTATAACTTTATTTATGTATGTTTCGAAACATTTTTATTTCCTTGCTCAGGTTATTTTAATTTGGTCACGACCTTATCAAATATAATCGAGCTCTTATTGTAACTAAATTTTCGACCGATCGGAGAAGTTCATTGTAATGTTTCCCAACTTGAGGACTCAAGCCCACTTTTCTTAAGGCAGATGTTGATTCGGGTTAGAAAGTTTTATATTACTGCAGATTATATATTAAAAGATACTCAAGTAGCAGTACGGCTTGGCTCTTAATCTATTTAGTATTAAACTATTATTTGTTTTTGTGGTCGACTTTATTTATTTAATCTCGACTAATATCAGTCAAAACAGAAAATAAAGAAGATAAAAAAATAAATTAAATTAAAAATAAAATTAATATGTAAATATAAAATTTGAACAAACATAAATGCTTATAAGATTTATGGGAGTTTTTAAATGCAAAATTGTCCAGTATTTCTGCATTTGTTGGTATAAAAATTTTTTTATTATGGTATTACGGATGTAATTTACCTACATACAAAATAGTGTCTATATAAAATACAATTCAAAATTTTGGTGTACAATGGGAAAGTGGATTTCGGCTTAATGTAAGTGTCCTTGCTAAGTTGATTCATTAAAAGAATCCAATGGTCCTCCCGTGGTCTCTTCCTCAGGGTAATCAGAACAGTTTTTTGAGAAGGAATTTTTGTGGAAAACTTTTTGGGTTTATATTTGAACAAAATATTTGGTAGTTGAGCTTATCTTGTACATATCGTGACCCATCAAATTACCATGGGTTTGTTGCTGGTAAATATCGGATGTGAGCCGATTATGGTCAGTAAGGCCAATTTCAGCTTGATAGATGACAACATCTTTCTGTGGGAGCAGCGCTCTCATTAAAGCGGTTTCTTAAACGCTGTTCTATAGACTCGTCTATTTTTCCGCTCGTCATATTCTCGACGAATGCAGTCTGCCTGAATTGAAAAATCATCTCGATTCTTTTCGTATCTCCTTACCCATGAACCGCAATAGATCTACAACCATTGGCTTAAATATATTAATATATGTAAGTGCTCAAAATATGATGAGAAATTTTTCATTATATTTTAAATATAAGTATAAATTGCTAAGTTAAATTAAAAAAAAAAATTAACCTTTTGTCTTCTGAATTTGAAACCGATTATAATCGGATACAGATTGCCCTATTTAGGGTGATTTAAAGCTTCTGACGACAAAAATACGCTGGCCACAAAAAATTCAACATATTCTTTAAAAAAAATTTATTTGAGAAAAATATATATTTTGGGCACTAAAGAGGCTAGGACGTGCCCATTTTGAAGCTATTTTATATTTATTGATTTATTTATATATATTATTAATGTGTACTAAGATCATTTCAATATTAAAAATAAAGCAGCTTGAAAAAAGTTATGTTTTGTTTGGTGGCCGGTTTTTTCAAGTGTTTTTTATTTATACTTGTTTCCTGCACACGAATCCCGACGGGATTCTAAATATTTTCGACTTGATGGGTCGACTGCAAAATACATAATTAAAAAACTGATCATTAAATTTAAATTTAGAATAAAAAAATAAAATAATGGATTATTTTATTTTTTCAAACGGATTATTTTATTGTTTCATTCTAAATTTATAGGTTAAACGACAAATTGACTTTCACCAATTTTGACTTGAAAATCCCGTTGAATTAAAAAAAAATATGAATGAATTTTATGATGAATTTTCGTACTGATCTCTGAAAATAAGCATATAGTAAATATAATATAATATATAAATATAAAAAAATATAAAAAAAATTAGATCAAAAACAGAAATAAGTATGAACAAATATAACAGTTTTAATTAAGGACGCAATTTTAACGGGAATAAAATGTTCGCAAGCATTTGTGATTTGGCATAACTTAATTAACTTAACTAATTCATACTGAAAATTTTTTTGGCTGGATTTGGATTTTGAAAATTAAATTAAATTAAATTTTTACTTTATTTTGCTGTGTCGATTGATAATATTTATTAAATTTAATAGTTTGCGCCCATTTGCATTTGAGATGCATTATTTTATGTTTTATTTTGTATAAGGATTCCTGAATGGATATGTGTGTATTTAGCCTAAAGATTTTTCTTTCAATGTTGCTTGTCACTCAGATTTTTACATATATAGGAATGGAAAATAATCAAAAATTGATAAGTGTTATTTCGAATTTTCGTCTTAGTTAAACACGAAGTATCCAAAAATTAGCTACATTTTTAAAGCAATTTCACAGCAAAAAGAAATCACGTTGCCAGATTGTTGGCAGCTAACCAGCCAGTCTCGCAGCGATGTGCATGACAAGCGCCGCGAATTTTGCGCTAACTGAAATAGGCGTTAACACAGCGCTGTGAATTAACAAAATTCATTTGACGCTAACGGAAAGCAGTCGTCTGCCCATGTGGAAGAAATTAATTCGACATCTAAGCTATCAAAGTAAGGTAGCTCAAAATCGTGAGGGCGCCCGATTAATTGTGCGCCGTCTTCAAAAAACTGTTTTGCAAACATTGCGAGATCCCTACTTAAAGATGTCCGAAACCACATTTAAGCCAAAGCCAAAGCCATCCGAGCCAGAGCCGCCGCTAAATGATAGGCAATTCACAGCGCACAGAAGCAGCAAACAGGATAGCAATTGTCGCACCTGCAACGACTTCAAGTCCTGGTCCAAGCAACAGCGTCTCATCACCAGCACGCAGGCAGCAAAGGTAAATGCGACAACGCTCTCCCTTTCTCTCTCTATCTCTCTCTCTCTCTCTCTGTCTGCTCTCTTTGCACTCACATACTGAAGGGATGAAGAGTATATTGGTCTGTCCATTTGTATGAACGCAACTTTTTGCGACACCCTTAAAGCTATAGCCGTGAAATTTGGAACATATACTTGTCTGTGCCCGCGTCAGACAAAGTGTTAAAATTATGAAGATACGATTACTAGCAGACTAGGATCGATCATCGCAAATCTCCAACAATTTTAGAGAGTTACTAAGCTTGAAAGGCAGCTTGCTGGTAACCTCCTTCAAATATAGGCATATACATTTTAAGATCACGCCCACATCCGCCGCCACCAGGAACTACGGTCTTGCAAGTCTGAAGTGCGTATTCCATAATTTGTAAGATAGGGTCACCATATTATGAAAGTATGTTACCGGTATCTGCCTTAAAAGATTGATAAACAAAATATGGTAAAAACGTATATCCTCCGCTATGTAAGGACTTGAAGGTTACTAAGAATGTCTTAAACTCCCAAAAGACCTATATCTACCGCAATTTTCAAGCCAAACTTGGATGGTAGAACGAGGAACTAGGAACCTCCTTCAAAGATCGCTATTTGTTGGCCGGCCACACTCACCCTTGGTCTGCCCCACCTGTTATCAGCTGCCATGACTTATTGGTATCACTGTATTTCGCAGTCGGTTACGCCCGACTGCAACGTTGTCACTTGTTTTTTTTAACATGCTTGCATTTTATGGCTAGGAAAAACATATGGCTGCCAACGAGAAGCTTAATGTTCAGGTAGCAGCGCCGAGGGATGACTGCCCCCTGGACAAGGTGCGTCTGGGCATATCCACTTGGAGTCTACTGCACACAATGGCTGCATTTTATGCGGACAATCCCACCGACACTGAGAAGCGGGATATGCGAAAATTCTTTGAGGTGCTCTCGCGCTTATATCCATGCGAGTATTGTGCCAAGGACTTTCGTTCAGAGTATGTGTGCCTATTAAATATTAAATATCTAACTATGACTTTAACTATTATTTTTTATTTTTAGAATTGAGGTGAATCCAGTCAATGTGAATTCACAAAAGGATCTGGCGATGTGGCTGTGCAAGTTCCATAATCGAGTGAATGACAAGCTCGGTAAACCACTGTTCAATTGCAGCAAAGTTAATGAGAGGTGGCGTGACGGCTGGCTTGATGGATCCTGTGATTAGGTACTTGCAGTAAGCTATAACTCAAGTCCAGTCCATACTTTCACTAAGCTCTCTACACAGATTTATAACGGCGGAAGCGGTGTTTGCAAAATTTAAATCATACATTGTACCTATTCCGAAAACTTATTAACTCATAATACTTTAACGATGCAGATTCTATTCTGCTCCTGTCCCCGTCATTGAACGTTTTGTAATTTTCACATGTTTTAAACGATTACCTTGCTATTTATGTTGTTTAACAAAATTCATAAATTTCTGTATATATTATAATACTACTAATCGATTTAGAATGGTACTACTTGTGTTCTGTTTTGCTACGGAAGAATTCTAAAATATTCCTACTGTAGAAAACATTCATCATTCAAAATTAGTTAATTTAATGCCATTAAAATAAACTTTCTTCAATTAAGCTTTGACATAACCCCTTAACTTCCATCCAGTGGAAAGAGTATTTTCTACAAATTTGTATGCAGTCGTTATTAAATAAAAAAATAAAATTATTTCATGGACATTTTCTAATCCCGCTTATGTATTTTCCAAAATTTAAATAAATGTTTACAAATGTTTGCTTAATTCTTCTAAATGTGGTGTTTTTCAAATGAGCTTGAAGACAATCAGACGGAACTTAAAAATACACAACTCATGAATTTAAAGCTCATCGGCTAAAGAACATTTATTTTTTAATTTTTCTTTGAATGGAGCTTTAAACATTGAAGTTGAGTTTGAAACTAATTGATTTCCATTTTCTTAAATACAAACATCGCGCAATTAATATTGCAAGTAGGTGAAGCTATGAAAATAAGTTTGGCTCGAAAACTGAACATTCTCCCATAAATATTTGGTCCCACATTAAAAAAAAAAATATAAATAAGAACGTATATTTGAGACATGCCGGATATTATTTGGCTTTTCCAAATCAGAAAAAAACAAATGAAAAACCAATTACGTAAATTCAATGTAGCAAACATTCACACCATGTTTACACAATGACAACTGACGTTTTTCGCATTGTCAATCAGTTGTCACACTAGGATTGACTAATAACCTGATTCACTACCAACATTTTTGAATGTCTACAGTTGACTGTAAGTTTCTCATAAGGGATTACATTATGTACATTCGTAAATTATGTTGCGAGTGTTAGAAATTCGCAATAAGTTTTTGTTGTTTTTTTTTTCCAATGATTATATGATTTGGTAAGTATCAGTCAATTATGAAAAAAATATCAGTGAAAGGTATCAGTCAAGGGCAAAATCAGCTTTCATATTAAAAAAGTTAAGCGCTTAAATGTTGAATAAAATTAAAATTTAATTTATATATTTTAATTTAACATTGAAGTCAAAATCGAAATGAAATCCCTTTAGTTATAGCCTGTCTTATATTTAAATTAATTCTTATTTTTTCATTTCGGAAAGACAAATAAAATTAGTCGATCAGCCGATTTAGTTTAATTTTAGCGACAATGTTTTTATCCGAATTATTGCGTGAAGTATTCGTTAAATGTAATGCTAAGTGAAATAGTTACATTTTGAAGGATGAATAATAATTATGGGTAGTGTTAAATTCGTATGACAAGAAGAGCTAGCTCAAGTGGAAGTTGGTCAAGGTTGGGTTTTTATTTATTTTTATTTATCTTAGGTCCAAAAGGAAATTAAAGTAATATATATTGTATTAAATATGTTTGACTCTACTTACATTTATTTACTTTATGTCGAGAGTTAAGAAAGGAAGGTTAATGCGGAGCAATCTATCTGTGTATGTTAAATGTTTGTTAAATGTTATGTACCCAAATTAACAATGGATTACAACTCTTTAAATATTCGCTGAAATTATGAAAACTACTCTATGACTTTTTTATGAAGCAATTAAAAATATATAATCTGAACAAAGTAAAAGATGTGTTTTTTTTTATCATTATATTGTTAAAATGTTCAGCTTTTTACCCGGCTTTATTTATCTACCTGTGTTTTCTTCTCTTTGGGAATTTACGGTAAGCTATATTTATTTTTACAATGTCAAATAAGAACAAAAAGAATATTTTTTCCGTTAATTATTAAAATTAAATGTTATAAGTTAAGGTTATTTATTCTGCGGGGGAACCATTTAGATTGCTTTATATTCATATTTAATCTTTTTATACCCCAGCAGAAGGAATCTGAATCAAAATCATTTGCAAATATTTATATAAATATTTAGTCAGATTTGTATAACATTTCTAATTTCTGTCGAATATTGTTTTGTTAATTCATCTAATATTAAATGTAGTCCGCGCATTTACAGAAAGATTTTATTAATGCAAATTTTAATTTACAATTAAAATTAAGAGACTAATTAAAAATTAACGATTAATTTAAAATGAAAAACATAATAATTAATAAAGTATAAAATATATTCGAGGGTGTTAAAATGAAAATTATCAATAAAATACAACATGAACTTAATAATATAGTTTGGTCTGCATATTTGGATAAGCAACAAATCTATCGGGTGATAGTTCCTTTTTTTTAAGTTATCTTAAGCAAACACACTAGTTACAAGTTATATTATAATCCTAATCTTTTCCTTTTTTTTATCTTATTTTTATATTTCTGTAAGTCCCCTATAATATCTGAATATAAGTCCACTCAAATTTATATATTTATATATATAACTATGTACATATACAGGTGTAAATATACTAACGTCAATTTTTTTGTGCCAGATGGTGATTCGAATTAGGAGAGTTCGACTCACTACCTAACCTAAATCGCCTCTTCTAACACATTTTTTGCGGTTCAGTGCCGAATTACAGGCGTGCCGCTGTGCTGTCGGCAAGTAAAAAGTGAGAAAATGTGCGCCCCTACAGCTCAAAGCCAATATGTATCTCTAATTACATATCTTTACACCTCTGACATCAAACATAACAGTTTGCTCTTGAAATTTATGGTTTGGAAATTATGAGCAAAGGTAATCTTCTCGACCTTATGCGACAGGTGGTGCAACAGCAGGCCACCGACACAGTTTAAATGTGTAAACATATAAAAAAGGTAAGAAGTGTAAATACTCGATCATTCAAAAATAAGAATAGAATAACACCAATGTATACTATACAATAAAAAGGTATAATTGGTGAACACATTCTAGTAAACACAAATGTAGCATGATTGGAAGCGATACGATTATTATGTGATGCTGTCAAGTTGACACTCTCTTCCACATCATTAAGAATACAAGTTGTTAAGTATATATATATATATATATATATATATATATATATATATATATATATATATATATATATATATATGTATATACATATATTCTTTATTAGCGTTAATAGCCGAATCGATACAGACCTTTGCAGTTATACTTGTACTCAACTTCAAAACTAAATATTCTTAAAAAATTAGTTTATTATTCAAAATGGTAAGATTAAAAAAACAAATGAGAGTAATTGTGCTTCTATGACTACCTGCTTACATTTGAGTGTGGAAAATCATATAAATGGAAACCTGGTAAAAAAAACTTGCATATGTATTTTAATCCACCTAATATATTTTTAGTTCGGGGTATCTCATAGTAGAGATCTCAATGCTAAATTATTATAATTTGTTGTGATTAGTAGCTGTTTTTCGCTAAGTATCAATTTTAATATGCATAGTAAATACATAATAATTTGTATTTTTCCGTGTCGACTCATATTAGTCTACATTAAATAAATAAATTTAATCTAAAATGGCCACACAAAGAAATATCATCCGCAATAGTTAATAATAAATTAACATATAAAATAGTATGTACATTTGTAATTAATAATTGTATGCATAGTGCTGAAACTCAAGCTAATGTTTGCAAATGTTTCTGAACACTGTGTCTAGAGTAAACTAAACTAAACAATAGGCTTTGTATAAAATAGTAGTGTAATTTTTGTATTATCTTAAAACAACTTAACTATACAAAGAGACATAAATCCAGCCCAGCTATTACACTCAATGGAGTACTTGTGGATTATGAACACACACAGATTGCCTTCTTATGCGAATCACAATTAGAAAAGGAAAATTACAGTGGCTTACCAAGTACATATATTAATACTCTTAACCAAACTCCTCCTTTTTGCATTCATGATTCTCCAGACATTTGCATAGTGCAGCAAAACTCAATTCCATAATTAGACCTATGGTCGCAAGCCGTGCATTAGTCAGATACACAATTATACATAGAGACCTGAACATTAAATCTCTCATGGACATAATTAATTCAATTTTAAGCAAACAAGTTTATCTGCATCATCATTCCAACTTGTTGAAGAAGACAAGCGATTTAACCCAGACCAGATTGCCTTAGCGCTGCCCTGTTCTTAGACGATCACTCACTGCCTCACTCCCATAAAAAAGAACCCAAGCTACCATAAAAACTTAATTTAAGAACCAACGAACAAGTTCTTGTTATTTATATGTTTATTTAATGTCGAATAACATCAGCTGAGACAGAAAAATGCAAATAGAAAATAAATTAAATTCAATTAAAAATAGAATTAAATCATTAAAATTAAGTCTTAAAAAATGAGAAATATTTATAGTATTTCTGTGGTATTTAAATGCATAAACATCCAAAATTTTTGCATGAATTGCGGAAATGAAAAAAGTCTAATCCGAAAAAATATTCAAAATGAATTTTTAGATGCTCAACCACAAATCAACCACATTCAAGAGAGAACGAGTACAATTTTCAATTTACATATTTTAAAACTAATCAGTTAGTCATTGTTCCATCGAATGATGAAATGTAATTAATTTACTTAATAAATTTGGAAACAACGGATTTTAATGAGGTGCAATATCTAAGCGCATTAAGGAATTAAATAAGGAATTGGATCAGTTTTGGAAAATTCGAATAAGAAAACAGTTTTGATTCAGTGCATTGTTGTGCGTCACTGAAACGACACGTTTCCGAGTCAGTTGCATTATGGTTCAGTTTCAGTTTCATTTTCCATTGTATGCTTGTTGCATACTCCGAGCATGAAGTTCTCAACATGACTTGCAGTATTCAATGCAGCTCAAGCCAACTATTAAGTAGATTAATGTTTTGCGTACAAATAAGCAGGTATTCAAGTGCAAATGTACGTCAAATGTTATGAAAGGTTTTATGACTGGCGCCTATGTTAACAGGTTCACGATTTGTGAACAAACACAAATACAATAAAGCAAACCACACTTACCTGTGTGTGTGTGTATGCATTCATAGATCCTGAACTCAATTGGAGCGTTCTGTGAAAACATACACTCAAAAACACGTCTTGAGTTTTAGAAATTCACTACACCATTATTCAGCAAGTGTATTTTTAAAACAGAAGGTGTGTCTTTCTAAAAATAATATTTTTTTCTTCTTAATTAATTAGAGTATCATGTAGAATATAATAAAGGTTTTTCTAATTTTAGCACTTTTTTTTGTATATTTAAAAATTGTTTCTAGTTTTCTGGGCAGTAATCATAATAATCAGCATTTCGCATTGCTTGTTTTCAAAGTTTTCTTGAAAAACTTCTGTGTTTCCTATTCAATCTTGATGAATTATTATCTCAATTATACCAAGTTGATTTTTATTGATATCGTTAATCAAATTTGGGTCGATATTAGTGATTTATTCAATTGAAATGAAGAAACCCACGTCATATTTAAGGAATGTATTTTGATAGCTTGACTTCGTTTTTATGCCTCCTTGATAAAAGAAATGTAGTATTGCTTTTATAATTCTTCAGAATAAAAAATAAATGACACGACAACAAATTGCTCTGCAAATTTCTGAATAAATTTAATATTGCTTTTGTCCGAAATCCTGTCGACAGTAGAAATTTTTACAAATCAGTAGCTTCGGAGGTACAGGGTATCTGCTACAAAGTGTTCATCTAAATTCTAACAAGCAAAAGTTTATATTTCTAACCCCAAATAGTAAATGGATTTATGTTCACGGCGACGAAGTGAGTCGGTATTGCTATGGAAACCTCTCCGACCCCATAAAGTATACACATATGTATGTATGTACATTTTTGTTGTCATCATCAACCACCGAGAAATAAAGTCATGCTCGATATTAACTATGTTTACTTGTCTCTTACTCTTCATACTCTGATACCAAAGATATTCACACGCATTCATACATTTATGGGTATGGGCAGGGGGAAAATGCCCATTTATTGCCACGCCCAACTGTCACCCACATCCAATATGCTGTTGAGCTGAAGTCATCAAATTTATTGGTACTCTCCTGTCAAAATTTTTAAAAAATAGACTAAATATGCCACAATTTTAGAGCTGATTTCTCGCAAATTTATAAAATTGATTATCCCAAGATTAGTGATGTATTTCTCCCAATAATAATGTAAACCTATCTCTTCCACAATATAAGAGTTGATTAAAATATTTTATAATTATATAATCTAGCTTCTTTTCTTTTATGTAAAATATTGTAAGTAAGCTAAATTTTTCTGTTCCCTTTTGATCTACCAGTCATTTCCTAATACTTTCTGGGTTTTCAAAAATTCATGCAACAAATTTTGAACCAATACCCCTAGATATGTTATGTTTTTTTATATTTGTTAATTTAATTTAACTTTTTTGTCAATTTAATAAATATTTTTCAGTTTTCGACATTAAATAAATAAAATAAACATGTTTATTAAGTCACGTTCGACTTCACACAACATTTAAAGAGAATCCACAATCCTCGTCGTCTGATCAAGTAAAATTGTTAATGAAATTGTTTAAATACTGTCAATATCTGTAGACCTCTAAATAAAAATGATTTCAAATTTACATTTCAAATTGGGTTTTTGATTGACTTTTTTTTTGTGTTTTATCCAATACAATAATTGTTATGCTGGAGAACTGCATTAATTTTTCTTAGCAAGATTTATTTACTAATGAATTTAAATGCATATAATATATTTGTAAGCGCTTGCGAACCCAAATTTTGGAAAAGCCCCCAATTAAAACTGTGACGTGATGTCTTTTGATACGGATATTTATCATTATCCACAGACATATATTAAAAC
Organism: Drosophila glabriapex; assembly: GCA_035042305.1. Classification (NCBI taxonomy): domain Eukaryota; kingdom Metazoa; phylum Arthropoda; class Insecta; order Diptera; family Drosophilidae; genus Drosophila; species Drosophila glabriapex. The sequence goes on from JAWNLN010000060.1 coordinate 166,048, forward strand.
AAAATCTAAGAAACAGCAAACATTCAGCTAGTATATAGACTTTATAATTCTCATATGTACATAAATATTTGTTTATGCAGCCGTTTAAATAAAGGGCACTGCACCGTTGCTAACAAAAACATGAATATATTTGTATGCAAATATGTCCGAATGCATTTAATAGATGCAACTAAATGCAACTAAATTTCGATGAGCTTATTAATGATAATCAGGGATGCTCCTCGTTTTCGCTTTAATTTTCAAAGTGGACGTCTGAATGCTCCAATTTGAGAAAACCGACATAGATGCTACTGAACATTTACAAGTAAATATCAATTTTCATATGAAAAGAAAAAAAAACATCGACTGGCACTTATTTTAAATCTTTATCGTATGGTTTTTGAATTATTTTGCCTGACTCATTCAACATAAACAAATAAGTTATTTGGGGATAAATCTGTCAAAATGTTGTGCTTCCTGAGCATTTGCTCATTCTTATGTACGTGTGAATATGTATGATATATATATATATATATATAAATATACAAAATTACACATCCATAATTATTCAATCAATTGTTAAATAGTACAGTATGGTATTTTTGTATTGATATCGCTTTTAAAATACTTGCAGTTTTGCCATTCTTTGATCGCTACTGTCCCGGCCTAAGCAGCCTTTGAAAACGTGGCTTTTTAGCCACGATTCACAATACTTGTTTATTAACTTGATTTGGCATCTTGTTGTTTTGTGAGTTACCGCAAAATATACAGCAATGAAAATTCACACAATCGATTGTTCGAATTGCAACTTTCATTTGTTTCTATTGCCAGTTATGTATACAAAAATGAATGGCAATAAGACAGATTTCTGGAAGGGCTGCTTATATTTATTTGATTCTCAATAAGGACTGATAAATCAACAGTTGCGGTTGTAGGCACAACTGTTAATATGATTAAGTGCTTAAATTAGTTTGTTTTGATTAAAAATGGAGACACAATGGGTGAAGAATGAAGACATCAGTAATTTAAAAAAAAATATGTGATTGATTTTAATAATTTAATTTTTATATTTAGATTGTATATTAACGCTTAAAAAAAAAATGTATTTCCAAAAAAATAGGAGTTAAGATTACTTGTCTTAACTTTTATTGTGTAAACTTTACAATACTATTTAACTTTTCACCTGAAATTGTAATTGTAATCGCTTTTAACTGTTTAATTAATTTAATCGTTTAAGAATAAGTTGATATATTTTAAGCTAAAATTATTAAATATAGTTTTAGTATTCAATATAGTTTGATTTGTATTTATAGGTTTGTCGTGTGTTGACTGTATTAATTTTATAGTAAGGATGCAAGTATTTGTGGCCTGGAAAATTTGGATTTTTCTTTCAGCTTAAGGTTTATTTACGTTCGTTAATAACTTATTTTATGCTGGAACATTTAGCTAATGAAACTTAATTCAAGATTCTTGTAGTACTGTGTAGTAAACAGAATGTAGGTTCGAATTGAAATATACGGCTTATATAATGTACAATCCTAAATTTTTTAATGGCTTGGTTTAGATTACTCCTACACATATCTACTCATGCCATTTTTGTACCTTACATTTTTAAATGTTTTATTTTGGACTTTTCAACCTGCAAAGTACCCTTATTTTGAGGGGGTTAAAATAATTTTAGTGCTAGCGAAAAGACTCGAAATAGTTCAGTTACTGTTCATTGAGTAAACTGATCCTATGTAAGCTTATATGCTTAAGTCATTCCTTATAAAAAGCCATAGTTTATGGTATCACAGAGGGACGTGGCGAAAATTGATCTACCGGAAAGCGAGTCCTCATTAAAAAGCTTGGAAATACTTTGTTGCTATATAAGAAATGTTTGGTTGCTCTCCGAAAATGATTCCAAATGAATATCATGGTAAGCCATAAAGTTGTCAAAAAACAAGACTTTACAAAAAGATTAAAGTCTGCCGATTAACATTTGAATTGGCCACTGAAGAAACATGTTGTGGTCGGAAGAATCCAAAATTACAAGTTGATGGAATGGTCAGAACAGTGTTTCGGACTCAATCCGATATATAACTTTCATTCGAAGTTGAATATCCTGTTTTTAAAATAAATCCGACCTATAATTTCATGCAATTAAAATCTAAACCTTGAATATTACATTAATTCATCATGTCTAGTTTGAAGAAATATTACTTTAATTTCAATATCATTCCACTACAAATAGTTTTATTATTGTAAATTTAGAGACTTTAATTTTTTTTATGCCTACAAAATATATTTATAATTTTTATATTTTATTTAAGTTATTTTAATAATTAATTCATTTTCGCAAAACATATGTTTGCTCTACTGTTATGGTGACCGCAACTGTAGATAATATTTTAAATTGTGACAGTAATTGCAGTTGCAGGCATCCAAGTTAGTCGCCGAAGGGGCTGAATTTACCAATTACCAATTATTTGTATTTCTTTTGGCCAAATCATCAGCTCACTCGAACCACAATTCAAATGCCGTCACCAAATAACCAATAATTCTTTCTATCCAATAACCATAAAAAAACAAAAAATTGTCTTTACCCTAAATATAAATCCCATCAGGATACAATAATAAATTATGTTAATACATATAATAAAGCCTACTTAATAAATAACAACGAAAACAATTCAATAAATTTAAATTATAGTACAAATTCAATTCTTAATGAACACTAATATGATTAAGCCATTAATCTACTTAAGGATCCGAATTATTATATAGTTTTAAAAATACACAAAAGAAAAGTTATTATCAAAAGGTGTGAATAGCTTGCTGGTGGAGAAGATTTGTATTAAAGAATCCTAAGAATTCCTAGAAAGGTTGCCAGTGGTGGAGTGTAAATACTAAATACCAATCTTTCCTAGTCCGAGGAGCGGATATGACGCGGATTATGATGTAGAAACTGTTACACCTACAAATCATAGCACCACAATCTTGGATTTTCTCCTCTTCCATGATTCTATCAATTATCAAAGAAGCGCTTTAGCCTGCTCGGTCTTAAGGAGTCTGGCAATAGATTGACGTGAGTGGAAAGTTTCTATGACTGTTTGGAGGTCAATCCATTAACGACCTCATTACACGTTGGAATGTCGAGGTCTCTTCTGATTATGGAATTTCACACCAACGGGGGGCTCCCAACGATTTAACGCATGATAGTGTTGGGCTTTAATCAAGCCATGTAAGTCAATAATACAAGAGGATAAGTACTAGCTTGAAATACATATAATTTATATACATATATATATTTTGGCGAACCAACAAGCATTGTAATTTATAACTTTTCAGCAAACAAAAAACAATTTAATATATATTTAGATTGAGTAGAGTACTGTGACAGTATTTATTATTATAATTTTATTATTACAAATGTGTTGCGCATAAGGGAAACGTCAGATGAAAATTGAAATAAATTGTAGGCTGAAAGAGAAGAGGACAAAAGGATTCCATCAAAGTTGTATCAAGCCTTAAACAGAGACGGACGGACAGAATGAAATATATTTATGTATTATGCAGAAACATGTATATGGTTGTAATGGAAAATGAGTTTTAAATTAAAAATTTAACGGTATTTGTATTTTACTTCCGATCGAGGTTTAAGTTGTGTTTACTTGCACGGGGTTACTTCGGGCTGCGCTACTGACTCGCCCAAACAATGGATAATTGTAACAACTGTAAACTGTGTACCGCACCGAATGGCATTAAAGCGTTTATTTCCATGTCTGTGTATGTTCGCACAGAATCGGAAATCCCGATTATTACAAGCAAATGTCAAAACGACTGGGTGGGTCGCCACTGTATGTACAGTAAGTGTAACAATAAGGCGGTAAATACGAAAGAGATTTATGACTCCAGCTAGCTCAACCCCGAGCGACCAAATTTCTCGTGTTGTGTTGTGTTGTGTTAAAACTGTTTACCGTGAAATTTGTTGTGATTGCGGTTGTGATTACGTTATGTTGCCATAGAAGATATAATACAATTAATGAAGCATAACTCATTGGCAATAACAATTTTACCAAAATGCGTTTCCCACAAAAAGGAATTCCGTGTTAAGCATTTGTAAGGCGCTCTACACAAATTAAAAACAACAACATATTGCAGAAATTAAACAATTTTTAATTTGTCAAATTAATATTGTGTGTGAGGCGTATTGGTATTTTTATGATTGAATAATAAATGCCGCTGGCTAATTTATCTACGTAGATTTTATGTATGTTGCTCATATTAGATACTATATACAACAAACAAAATACACAAAACTGAATTAACCGAGTTATGTCCAAGATTACATACCCGGATATATTCGAAAAGAAAATGATTCACACAAGAGTGCAACTTTCAACCGATACTTCATATGGCAACTATATAACATAGTGGTCCAATCCGCCTTTTCAATGTTCATCAATATAATTTTAGGAGTGGGAGTCAAGGTTGCATTTAAAAAGGTAGCCGCATAAATGGTTATTTCTATACCGACTCGGCTAGTGTTGCTGATCAAGAATATATATAGTCTTTGTGTTCGGTATTACACATTACCTTCTGCAAGGGAATAAATATCTACTGATTAATCAGTTTAGATATGAGATATGGAAGTCTGCTTGCGAAGACATCAAAAAATGTGTTAAAAGCGACTAGAGTAAAAATCAGCTAAATATAATTATAAAAAGTCGAGTCTTGGTTTCAATGCATTTGTATCTCGTGTATAATCCACATTTATTTTACAATTTATAGATTAATTCCGTTTCCAGATTCTCTTCGGTAATATCGGATAATGATAGTAAACTAACCCATTATTTAAAAGATATAGTTGTCATGTTAAATAAAAAACTTGGCATACCTCGAAAGTTGTTAATGAAATCGCATAAAAATATTTATATTATGTAAGAATAACGCCTAGACGAGCTCTTCTTGTTCTCAATGTTCAATGTGTATACTTCACATTGAAAGTGAATTTGGCTATCATCTCGATAATCTTACAACAAACCAATCTTGTAACTAAGTAAGCAAATATTTTGGTAAGCTCCTTATAAACATGAATAAAAAGACGTGGGGTGAAGTGAACAGCGTAGGAGGATTTATGGATTTAAAAAAAGACTAATCAATCAAATCGTAATTATATGTTTCTTACAATAGGTCATGTTTTGACATGTGACATCAGCACTTTGATTTTGATAGTCCGACAGACCTATCGGCTGAAGGGTATCGGTTAGCAACTAAGTAACTACAACAAAATTTAGTAACCGGAATATCAACAAGTCGAATGCTGTTAACTGGCCAAATTAGGAAAACAGCTTTGAAGGCTCTTGTTGGTTTATTAATAAGGAGATGTGAGAATCACAAGAATACTTACAAAGCTTTGTATAAATAAGCACATTAAGTGTGGAGATTTTTTTATTTTAATTTAAGCGAACTGTCTTAAAATCATGGCAAATTATAGTTATAATTATAGGAGGTATCTTTATTTTATCTTTGTTGTATGCGTTTCAGAGCAATTTGGGTCTGCTGCTTTAGAAGCAATCTGTTTGAAGATGGGTTCTACGATGTGGGACAAGATAGGCGGTGACATAACTGTTATATCTCCTGATGTAATATAATTTCAAATAATGCACTCATTTAAAAAAAAGCACATAATAAAAATAATATTATCTTCAATTTCGGACTAAAATTTAAAATTATAAGGACAAGTTAGATGCAGTTTCTTCTCGCTCTTCTGTATTTTACGTATTTTTTATATCTTCACGAATTCAAACAAAAGTTTTGTTGGTATTCTTCCTTGATTCCTTCCAATAAAATGTTCTAAAGATTCTAATTTTTATTTCAAAGTTCCAAGGATCTGGGCATAAATTACCAGCATACGTCGGTCTTAATACAAATATATTGTCGCCATGTGATAAAAATGGCAGCATTGTCAAGTGATATCCGTAATATGGCGAATTTGTGGGCAATATGCGAAATATGCGAAAAATATCTAACGAAAATGAGCTGTGAAAAATCACTCCGCAAACCCCAAAAAAAATTGTCATCGATTCGTAAAGGGATAAAATGGTTTACAGAACAGCAGGGAAGCCGCAACTAATTCTTCGAATATCTTAAATCTACTTTACAAGCTGGATCAAATGTGATGGTAAATTGATGAACTTTTTTTTTAATATCTGCGATTATTCATGAACTAATCAATAAATAAAAAAAAAATAAACATAAAAATGTGTCGTGGAAGTTTAAATGATAACTTTTTTTGTTGAAAAGATTTACTCACTAAATTTTGTTATTGTTGTACTTATTTTAATTTTCAATATTGTTTTGTACAATCTCTGGCCATTCCTGTAAATTCGTCTCAATATCAGATGCCAACTTTAAAGGTGGAGAATCGAAAATCATATCCAAATATTATTACAATGATATCAGAGTATTTTAGACCGACACAAATGCCCAAAAGTACAATTATATCACAGACTAAGATAGCATTAATACATTTGTATATCATTTAAAAATTGATGTCATGTCTAGATTCTTCCATTAGGAACAACAAAATTTACCAAATGCTTGATAACGTATTTGTAACTTTTTGGAATTTATAACTTTTGCGAAGCAAAATTTTTAAGTTATAAAATTGTATTTAAAAAAAAGAAGATAATAAATGCATAGAAATGGATATGAAAGGTTTTAACCAAAATCATTCTGATTGCAGACTGACATACATAATTTAGAAATAGTTTTATTTAAATTTATATATAGATTAAAAACATTGTATGTAAATTTTCCTGCATTTCATATACATATCTCAAGCAAATAAACAAGTCCCTTGCGTTAATCACTGCTTATAAAAGTTTGCCAAACTTAAAAAGTTTTCGAGGTATAATGGAAATTTATTAGAAATTTGAAGCTCAGAAATGAAATGTAGATGTGAGCAGGGTATATAATGTTCGACGTGCCGCGCAGATCTGATCATTCTTGTTATTGCCCAATTATTGTCATTTTATATATATGTAATTAATTTGATAATGTGCTTGACTAAAATTCATTTTCTCATTGTTAAAATACAATGCCAAAGATCCGCCCAACAACAAATAAATGAGTGCACGCCATACGACGACCAATCAAATCGAGCATTTATTTTGGGCAAATGAGAGGCGAGCAAAGCTCGATTGATATTTCAGCGCCGAGCAGCATGTTGCTGTCCTTGTTTAATTTTACAGCATGTACATAGTGCTGGTCCTGCCGTCGAGTTGCTTCTGTGTATCTCTTTTCCACCCAGTTGCTTCCTCTCTCTCTCCCCCCCGCTCTGACACTCTCTGTCTCTGTCTGGCAGTCACTGAGCGCATTCCCAGAGAGTGAGAGAGGTAGAGAGAGAGGGAGAGAGAGAGGCTCTCTCTCATATTAACACCACATTCGTTGTGTACTTTTCTTGGTCTATAGAATACTGCATTGCTTTTGCTCACTTTTGCATGATGAGTACCTTGTTATCTCTACGAACACTGAATTACTTAGCAATTGAATTTATTTGTATTTACAATAAGGAAAAGAGACAACAACCGAAATGTACATATGCACATAATTGTACATATAAATGTTGACTCTGTATTATTATATGTGTCTCAACTATTAAATTGGGGATAATTTATGAGAATATATTTTTAATTACAAGCTAAATTGTTAGTACACAATTAGTAATATTATTAATGTAAATGACTCACTAGATTAGAAACGGCATGCATGTATGCATATTCTATACATATGTATATATATACATATATAGATATACATACATATGCACATACGTAAGCATACTAAGAGAACTTGCTTTTGGGCTGTATTTGTAAGCCGCTCAGCTCAGGTCGGCTCAGCTCTCAGCTAAAGTTTGCTCTCAGCCATCCAAATTAACTAACAAGATTATGAAAACGTAAAATCAGTAAATCGCTAAAGTGGATGTAATTTTCTTTTTCAACACCTCGCGTTCATATTGGGTCGTCAGCTGCCGGGCGGCTGGCTCTTTTGTCGATTGCGGAGTGTAGTCAGTCCAGTCAGTCCACTCAGTCCGTCCGTCAGTCAGTCAGTCAGTCAGTCAGTCAGTCAGTCGTTTATTGTAGTCGCTGCTGCTAAGCCATGTGTCTGTAGACACTCCCAACTACTATACTATCGTCTTGTTTGCCAAAGTGTGTGTGTTGTGTGTGTGTGTGTGTGTGTGTGAGTGTGTGTGGAGTGTGGTCTGCTATGGTATCGTATCGTATGATATGGTATGGTATGGTATGGTATAGTTTGGTTTGGTTTGGTATGGTATGGTATGGTATAGTATGGTATGGTCTGGCCAAACCAGTTTGGCTCGTTTAGTAAATCTCTGACTCTTTTTCTCGGCTCTCGCTCTTTGAAGTTTTGCCGTTTTAGAGGGATGATACATTGGCATGGCGGTGATTGGGAGAGAGCACGGGGGCAATGATGTGAGTGATTATATTTTGATTGCATTGCTCACTGTGGTTGGTTGCTTGTTGTACTGCATTGCTCACTTAGTACAATAACCGACAGACAGAGCGACACAACGACAGACAGACAGACGGACAGACAGGGAGACAGACAGACACACCGAACGAACGAACGAACGAGCGAGCGAACAAATGAACGAACGAACGAACGAACGACAGACACGCCGTCTGTTAGTCTCCCGGTGCAAGAGTGATTTTGTTTTATGTGAGTCTGGTTCTTCCTTCGTTTGTTTTGCTTCGGGTCTGTCGTTATCTTCGCTTCACCCTCGCTGCAGCCACAGTTGCCACTGCTGCTCACTGCTCAGCACTGCTGCTCAGCACTGCTCACGTATTCGTATTCAGCTTTTTGATGGTAATTCGCCAGACCGGTCAAACCCCGCTTGGAGAGCGCTTTTCGCTTTTCACATTCACACTCGCTGTTGTTTCTCTGTTTCTCTGCTTTGCTCTGCTCTGCTCTGCTCTGCTCTGCTTAAGCTTATCAGAAGCGTAGTATTTGTGCGGCGATTACTGACGTGAGCTCGCGCGCTTATTTTTACCGTCGCCTGTGACACATTTGCTATGTCAAATCACCGACTATTTACATAACATTAATAACAAACAAACAAGCAAACAAAAAGAAAAAAAAAAGAAAGAAAAAAATAGATAATGTCGCTACTTTATACTCGTCCTTATTTGTGTTTACCAGCTTGAGTACAAGAAAAAGTTGTAATTACTAAAATGGTGTTTGTCATCACAAGACATTCAATAATAATAATAATAATAATAACAACGATAGTAATAATAATATTAACATAGAGAACACAGTTAATAATACAATACAACCACACCGATATCAAAATCATCACAATACAAAAATAATGCCTAGGCCCTCACGTGAATCGTACGGTGATCAAAAACCTCCCTATTCATACATTTCGCTGACGGCAATGGCCATTTGGAGTTCACCGGAGAAAATGCTACCTCTCAGCGATATATATAAATTTATAACCGACAGGTTTCCATACTATCGAAAAAACACACAGCGCTGGCAAAACTCACTGAGACACAATCTCAGTTTCAACGATTGCTTCATCAAAGTGCCCCGACGCCCGGACAGACCCGGAAAGGGGGCCTATTGGGCACTGCACCCGCAGGCGTTCGATATGTTCGAGAACGGGAGCTTGTTGCGACGAAGAAAACGCTTCAAATTGCATAAAAATGATAAGAACCTCCTCAATGAGGAGCTTACCGCCTTGGCGAACATCAATCGATTTTTCTTCACGGCCCGTTCGGGGAGCACAATAGCGCCAATGCCGACGTTGGACGTCAACAGTGCCACTATGAATGTGGTAGAGTCTACGGCGATATTGTCACACCACGCCGCAAATCGTGTTTCGCCCGCCGCCATGGTGCAACATTGCCCCTTGCCACATATGGCACATAGGCCTAGGCAGAATGCGGAAAGCAATTTGACCGAAATGACATTGCTCAATCTGCGCTCGTCCGCAAATAATAATGGAGCTCTCGAGCTGGAGCACGGCACAAATAGTTATCGGCCAAAGCGATCGTTTACAATCGAAAGTCTTATCACGCCCGATAGGCAGCCGGACCAGGTCTCCGAGGAGGACGAGGAAGACGACGATCGCACCGACATCGATGTGGTGGAGTGCGGCGGTGGCAATAACAACACATTTACGAATATATCCGATTACCCGCGAACATCATCCGCCGAGATGAGTCCATCGATACCGCTGCCCGCCGCACATCCCGAGGATCAACGACAGCGCCCACTACCTCCACTGCATACGATAACAGCTTCGGCGCATTTACCGTTCCTGCATTATGCGGCTGGGGTCAACGTATCCGGCAATATTCAGGCGTCCTCGGGCATTTCGTCCATGACATATGACTTGGCGATGGCACATCCGCTCCTGATGATGTCGGCAGCACCAATTGGGAATATACACAGTAGCTATTGCAACACATTTTCGATAATACCACCGCCGCAAACGTACCGAGGACCCGAAACTCAGAATAGAATAAGCTCTGGTATGCGAACGATATAAACATATGCTTCTATTGGACGAAGCTATTCCAGTGTGTATATGTGAGAATTCAATGCTGTGGATGTGTATGTACATAAACGTAGTTCCTTTCTTTATAAGAGTTAAAGCTTGATCAGTAAATGCTAGCATATATATATATATATATATATAGACTATGTTCATAGACCCACATAAACTTACATTTAGCCAAAGTGAACTTCAACTAACTAATACGAGAGAATTTCAAATATATTTTCAAATCTTTATCGCGTAAATATTTATTTAAAATACAAATTTAATGAATTATCACATCTTTACTGCGTATGTATTTATTTCAAATAAATTAAATTTTCACTCGTTATTTTTTGATATTTTCGTTCTATCCACATATTCTGTACTAGTAAAATCCTAATTTAATTTGTAAAAATATCTGTATATAGGTAGATGAATTATTGCGCAAAAATACTTTTTTACAATGTCAAAAGTACTCGCACTCTAAGTACATATGTATTAAAAGGAAGATACGTAAAATAGATTGTGTCAACTTTGCAATGAATAATTTAGAAAAGCAAATCAATTAATAAAAAACTCTAAAAGTATTAATAAAAAACAAGCACATTATTGCTTTTACAAGTATACTTACAAAAATTTCTAAATTAAATTAATTACTTATTTCTAAGGTAAAGTCGTCAAATGGGGTTTGCAAGCGTGTACTCAGGATGTAGGCGGGAGGCTTAATTATAATGACAAATATTTGACCCAAAAGAACCCATTAAAAATTAGTTAAATAGTACCATGGAGTTGTAACAGCCATTAGGAGTTACCTCCGACTCCTTAAGGCATATACATTCTTGAACAGCATCAAGAGACGAGCTGATCTAGCCATGTCCGCCTGTCTGCCTTGCCGTCACTCTGTCTCTATCTCTCTCTCTCGCTCTCTCTCTCTCCCTCTCTTTCTCTATCTCTCTCTCTCTCTCTCTCTCTCTCTCTCTCTCTCTCTCTCTCTCTCTCTCTCTCTGTGAGTTCGTTTGAATAAGAGACAGAGGCAGTACTTCATCGATAGCTTCCTTAATTTCCTAAATATCGATTAAAATTGATTACCTATACTCATGAAAGCCACAATTGGAATATACCTTGAAGTGGTTAAACAAATCGTAAATTAACCTGCCCCAAACAGGAAAAAGCAAGCTTTTTCTGTGTACACGTGTATTATATTTTAATCACTGTCTTCAATCACTGAATCTAGATTTATGCAAAGAGTGTAAATTAATTACAGTGTGTCTCTCAAGAGTAACGTTGATTCTCGATCGAATTATAAAAGACACACTTATTGACACCCTTTGCATTTGGTACGGTTTGGTATAGACAACAAGTGTGTTGGCGGATGTTTTTTTTTCGAGCATCCTTACACTTCTAGTAGATTATATTGTCATTTTTAACAATGTCCACCTGGCTGTCTGCCTGGACGCTTACAACTTGGAATGTAAGATCTTGCATATCTGCCACGATCTCGTGTATAATGAAGTGTTAATTGATATAGAAAAATAAATACATTTCCTGGCCATGCAAAAACCACATTCCTATATATTTCACACAGTTTCAGAGATAGAGTTACTAAAATTAAAAATGTTTTTTTTTCTTATTCGATAACGAATCGCAGCAGTGTATGCAATACTTTTTTTATACGATTAAAAATACATAAATTAAATCAATCAATCAACTATCGATTACTAAAATAGGATAAATAGACACTAAACAGGCAAAAAATATAATTAAAAGAATGGAGAAAAGCTAAAATTATAATCAAGTTTATTGGTGATTGCGATGGCGATTATTTTAAATCGTTTATTAATGATTTAATTATCAAATTGATGTATTTTGTTATCTTCTATGTGGTTCATGTTTACATCATTTTTAATCGGCTTATAGAAATTGCAGAAGTTATCAAACTTTACATTTTTTTAAATAAACACATAAATTGTGGACAAAATATCATTAAGCGTCAAGAAGGACTTTGCAGTATTTTTGGGCTTTTTAGGCAGTATGGCTTTCAGGGTTTGCTTCCTTTCCGGCTTAGCCAGCCGTTGTAATCGGTTTGGTTCTTTACTCTCATCTTAATACTCTGTAATTCCTCGGTTAATATACAGCAAATTTATGATAACATAATCAATTATTTAAATTAAAACTTTGACTTGTTTCCATTGCTGAAAAGACGCTGAAACGGCAGCGACCGAAACCGAAAAGGTTTTGATTGAAATTTGATTTTTCCAGAATTATCAATTAATAACCCATGGAATTTTATGTATTAGTGAAAAATTTCAGATTTACAAAGTTTCCTTCATTGGGCGTAAAAAATTTGCATTTTGGGAAAATAATTAGACTGTTTGAAATATTTATGAAAACATTTTTTTTTGAAATGGTATTATTAATGATTTCTTAATAGGCATAACAGCAATCATATAAAATAAGAGAAAAGTAAATTCAGATTGAATAAATAACAAATCTTGGGTTTTTTTAACCAGAGATTTCTGGTTTGTCTTCATTTCGATATGCAAAATAGATCAATATTTCGACGGGGCTTCTGTCATTCTTAACAATGGTACGCCACACAAATCCAAGAAAAAACAGCAACCTTAAACACTTTCAAAATATGGAATTAATTGCGGTAGGTCTTCAATCCAACAAATTATGAAAATAAATCCAAAGTTTACGATAGACTTGCCCAGAACTAATTTATAGTACTATAACTATTTATCTGTCAATTTTGAAAATCAGTTATAATATACGCAAGTTTTGTTTATTTAAAGCAATTTTTCCTTTAAAGTCCCAGATGATAAAAATATATTATCACTTGGGCCTTCTAAGCTTATCGACGTGCTGTCGATTTAAATTCTAGTAAAGCATGGTCTGCACCAAAACAGGGATTCTGCGATTAATACCAACAAATAGTTCTCTTATCAGTTAAACTATGCATTACAAAAGCTGAATTGTTTATTTTTTTCTCTTAATTTTCGTATTAAATGTACAAATGTAGCAATCTAAATTTATTGCGAAAGTTTAGAAATGGAATACAGGTGTTATTTATCACTGATTTAAATATGAGCTCAATACCGATAATGAGTTCATCATCGATAGTTCATCAAATTAAATGTCTTATTAACTTAATGAAACAAATTACATTTTTCGTAGAAATCAATTGAATATTATTTTAGCCCCGGATTGTATAAACAATCTCAATATTTTGAACAATAATGCTTAACAAATATTTATTACAACTGCAAAATAAACTTTGAATGAATAAACATTCGATAATGCTTCTTACCATTTCATCAATACACTTGTTTTTGATTTAAATTAAGTCAAGTAAATTCCAAGATAAATATTTCCAGGTATCTTAAGAACGCCGAAGATTAACTAACATATCTTGTGAACATTTTTATTACAAACGTGAAACAGGAAACGTACTAAAATAGAATATTATTTAAAACTGTCAGCAGATTAGCTACTGTCTACCGAGATATGTAATCTTCGGATTGCCTAAAATAAACGTTTCTTTCCTGTTTATTTTTTGAACCTATTTACCATTATAATGAATCAACTGAAACCAATCAAAGTGATATGTGTCGTATGACAACTTTTGTATTCCAGTTAAGATTTGATGATACCTGTCGGTATAAATCCATTAATTCGGATGCAAAAGACAAATATACAATAGGTGTTCTGTTTAAGAAAACAAACTTTTAAATAAATTTAAAATATACAAAGAACGTCTATCATAGGTCAATTTTATTCTAAGCTTTGAAAACCAACCTATTATTTCTAATAAAATGGTCCTATGTTGATGATTTTTGTCCTCAATTAACTGATGAGTTTTGTTCTTATAACTGAAAAATCAAATGCCATTTTCATGCAAGAACTCATCGTTTGACCTGTTGTCAGGACCTGTTGAAGGAAATGTTCCAAGGTTCCTTACAAGGCTTTAAAACTGAGAAACTAGTTCGCTTAGAAACAGACAGACAGACAGAAGGACTATGCGATATCGACTCTCATTTTGATACTGATCAATAATATTTATACTTTATGATGTACTCTCGTTCAAGACGTTTCATACTGCATGACGCAAATTTAACCAAATTTTTTAAATTAAAAAAAGATATCATGATATTTAGTGGATTTCCTTCCTTAAACAGAAAAATCCACCACGGACTTTTGGTCTCGACTTGGTAGTGCATTTAGATTTCGCGTGCATTTTCAATTATAAGTTACCATTAAAAGTGAACAGAAGCTAAATAAAATGAAAGTGAATAAAATAGTAAATGAATCGCTTCCAGTACTAAAATGGAAAATTCGAAAAAAAAGTTGACCCACTAAATATTATAAATCTGCCGTTTAATGCATTAATCATTATATGTGGTGCTTAAACCGTCAAACTATACAACTTTAAACTGTATGTGTTTTTTCTCGATTAATACAAAAGACAAATTTTGTATTTACTATTTATTTGGTAGCTCTATGTAATTGTAAAGCTTTTTAAATTCGCTAAAAAAAATGTAATAAAAAGTAATAGATTTCAAAAATAGTTGGCAACAAAATTTCTATCTGGATAAATGATAATAATTAACAACAGGAATATTTTGTGGGTTCGGATAAGAAATCTTGGTAAAATAAAAATAATAGAATTATATAAAATAAAAAAAGAAACGATTTACCAATTTTTTTTATGGTATCTATTTACAAAAAGAGGGATTTAGAGAACATTTTATCAAGATATCTTAAAAAGTGAGGGAGTTTTACGTATGTAGGGCTACAAAAGTCGGACATACCCACATGGCTATATCGATTCCGCTGGTGATGCTGATCAAGAATATATTTAATTTTATCAGAGACGTCTTCTTCAATGCATTGTAAACTTGAAAACAATATTATAATACCTTATATAAGGGTAAGGTATTATAAATAAATGTAAGGTATAATAATCGCACATTTGTAAAGTAATGTCTAAAACATTATGTCTTACAAGTTCAAATGCCATAAAAAATAATATGATGAGCATTTCTATTATGAAATTAAACGAACATTTCAACACGTTAGATAATTTGATCGTGCAATTCTCTTGATTCTGCGGAATCTTTTTGGTAAAGTAGAAATATGTTGTTAATGGTGGTCAAAAATATATAATATATGTATATAGCTAATGGGTTAGGATATGTCTACTTCAAAGCGTTACAGATGTCGTGACAAAACTATAATACCGTCTGCAAGAGTATAAAAAGTAATCTATGTATGTATGTAGAGGAAACGTAAACGTTCCATGCTTAATATCTGCACCATAATTGACTTTTATAGCTGCACCCAACACCTTAGCGAAACAATGAGCAAGTTAGGTTAAACTCAAGAAGCCGTCAGCGATAACCAGCCTTATTCACCAAATTGCTTTAACCGAAAGACTTTCCGTCGCCACTCAGCAGAAATACACAGAGCCTCTTTCGATATTAATCTCATATGAACACATCCATACATACATACAAATACTCTTCTCGGAGTGCCGTAATCGGATTTGGTTTCTTGCTACGGTTGGTGTAATGATGTTATCGAGTAGGGCTGATTCCATAATTTATGCATATCTAATATAAATAAATGTTTATGTAAAGTCATCATCTAAGAGTTTGTCTACTCTTACGACTCAAATTATTCAAAGTCTTATCTAATTCACAATAAGATCTTTAAACAATATTTCTTAGTTTCAATTTCTCATCTCCTAATCGGTCAGTTAACGGATCCATTATATATCAATTTGTATACGGATTTATGAGAGCGATTATATATCGACGTAAGTATTTATTTAACTTTATATTAACACTCATCCACTGATAAGTAAGAGTATGTGACGTTCGGTGCCACGAAAAGGGTTTTTTTTTATTTCTTTCGCTCTTCTACTTTGTTTTCAGCTTTCCTTAAACACCTCCCAATTTGGTGATGTTGGAAAAAAAGCCAGACTTCGCATGAGCGTTGTTTGCCTCTTCTTCAAAACAGCCGAAATATGTTATTACTGCCTCGGTCCAATTATATGTGTTCATCTGCATCACACACACCGCAAAGAACATTCTAAACGCTTAAAACCGACCATACCATAAACAAACTATCATACAAGTAATATTCGGCATTATACAGGTTTTCAAGCTCTTTAAATCAATATCTTGTAATAGTAAACAAGGGGCTCTTCTCGAAAAAGTTCGACTGGGAGATACTCTGTGCTAAACTTTTAATTATCATAAAGCATCAGCTAATTGATCTTTATCGTTTTATTTAATTTCTTAAACTTCATAGATGTTCAAACTTATGCACTACTATACTACATTTAATAATAAGTTGCTATGAGTTTACTATAAATATACGTTCTTTTTTTTTAAATTTTTGTGTTTATTATCCGATTGTTATGAAAACTCTACTGTTGATCAATGCCAAGGTAAATTATGCTGCCATTTGGGTGGCAGACTCCAGGGATCAATTATTTTTAAAAATATATTGATAAAATGCAATACCCATTTAAATGGTACTGATTTTAATTCACTTCTTCAACATATCACACAGAAAAATTAACATTGGTAAATTCAACCAATTCTATGGTTTAGACTGTTGCAATCATATATCATGGGTCAGTAACGCATTACTAATTGATAACAATATCTACATTGCAACATAATTTGAGTTGCAACTCAAAGATAAATTAAAATTTGTTTGTTTTTTAAGCAAATATTAAATATATAATATAAATATATAATATAAATGTAGCAACAATCGGTAAAAAAAAGAAAACCATAATAACAATTTGTCTTTATACATGCATGAAAAAGACTATATAATATATTTATAATTCGATAAACAGATGCGGCAGCAGAGCTGGTCTGAGGCAGTAGGCCACCGACAAGCCCGATGTCTCCTAGGTGGTTATAATCTTAAGCGATTTAAGCAAGTTATATCCATGGGAAAAAACAATCTTAGGATACTTACCGGTCTAATGACGGGACACTGTAGACTAAGAAGTCACCTAACTAGACTAGGTATATATATTAGCGATCTCTGCAGGTTCTGCAAAAGAGAGGAGCAATCCTCGATACACATCCTAGCAGAATGTGTCGCACTAGCTAGAAGAAGATGTAGCATCCTAGGGTTGAATGTCTTGAATTCTAGAGACATAGAAGACCTCAACCCAACAACGATCCAAGCATTCGCACGGGATCTGGGACTGATGGAAGAGCTATAGGCTCAGAATGGTGCACAATAGATCCAACAGGTCAACAATAATAATATTTATTACTCTAAATATAAAATAGCGAAAAGGCTATTCTCAATTCATTAGCTCTTAATTGTTAATAGCGATATTTTTAATACCAGCACTATGAAGTAAGTATTTAATTTGCATATAAGAAAAATGTATATACATATATCTATTAAAGTTTACTTTAATAAGTACCAACGAATGAATAACAATTCGATAACATATCCAAAAATATCAACATATATTTCTATATAATTTACATTTCTTTGTAATGCAGTCGATCGCTTTGGGGTCTATGCAAAGATACGAAAATCAGATGACATGAACATGGTTTAAGTATAAGCTGCACTCTACCTTCAAAACTTGATAGTTCGTTTTGTTTATATAAGTATTATGTGATTGCTCAAATTAGCTGTAAACCAGTGCAATAGATTTGATCGATTATTACGCTCAGGTATAACGAATTTAGGGATCTAGCTCAAATGGAGCTTTGGATATTTGGGGGCGGTTCGAATTAAAGAGGTCTTATCGACTTGCACGCTTAAAAATATATCGACGCTTTATCGATTTGACACGTGAGCGAGTAAATATCTTAAGTTTCACGTCTGTATCTTATAAAAAGATTGCAAACCGAAAATCCTGGCATTTAGTTCTCCGAAAATATGGTAGTTGGTAATCAATTAATTTGGTAATCTTGTCTTATATTACAAAAAATATATATATTTAACGATATTATGTAAAATGCAACCGGATAACCACCCAAAAATTGACCACTCGATCTAACTGCAATTTTAATATTGCATATATTTTATTGATACTAATTGAACATATTTTTATTTAGATGACCCCAAAACCAAAACGTGTTTCATGGAAAGCCTACCAAGAAGGTAAGCTTTGAACAGATGGCCCAGCAAAGCACTTGCATTCATATAGAAGAAAGACCCAAAGAAGACGGCATTCAAGAATTAGTGTAGACGAATGAATCCATTGACTCAATCGTCCACTTTCTGTTGGGTTATGACTTATCCATTCAATTACCAGTGCCCAAGTATCCGGTGCACTTCGCTGTACAAATCCACACGGATCTTGGCAACCAATCACTAAACGTTCTAAGTGTTGTATTGCAGTATTTTCTAATTACGCTTAAAATAGTTGCTTTTCTATTTTTATCGATTTGTTTTTCACAATTTAAATATAATGTAAAACATAATTATTCTTGATGTTCCCTGTTTATGTAAATATTCAATATCAAAATAATACGGTGCATGAATGAGCTTTGCTTATTGTTGCGTTATATCTTTTATATTGATACAAACTTAACAGGAGCGCAGAAGTTTTTTTCACCACGACAGCACCGTTATTGACATCCAGCTGATAATTCGTTACATTTTACAACACTTATAGGAAAAATCATATACAAATTAAATCCGGTGAAGATCGTTTTAAAAAAGTTCCTTTACTTTCGAATAGTGTATAAGTAAAGTATATATTTCTATTGGTTTAAATTATTGAATTCAATTTATTCAGACCTCTAACTGGGTCTTTAAATATACCATATTTATGTAAATATATTATTTCAGAGAAGGTGTTATGTATTTTTACACCTCTCTCGAATGCATTTACATGTTAAAGAGAGGGATATATACCAAGTGTAAGATTAAACAATTCGGACAGACTGCCGTGGGTATACAAGAATATATATATTTCGTTGCAAATTTGAAAAAAAAGCAAGAGTATAAAGATAAAATCGTCTTACTTTTTTTCGAATGAAAAGAAAATTTAAAAATATGACAAAAATAAAAAGTACCGTCGGCCGCAGTATTTTTCATTAGAAAATTCTGTTGCTTTATTTTTAAGTAAAACGTGAGAAAGGCGTTTTATTTTCTGATATCGAACGCTGATCAAATCGAAATATTCTAAATACAATTCGATAACTGCCATATATTTTCATTAATTTGAAAGGTAGAGTTCTGAAATTAAATATGATGTTTACTACCAGACAATCCAATACCTCCCCACTCGAATTCGAAAACCAGTTTGGTTATAATCTACGCGATTTGTCAATCAATAATTCTTTGCTACTGCATTCGAATGATAATTTTTAAGCTCAGTCAGTTGTTGTTGTAGTCTGTAAGACATAGAATAGATCAGTTGCTTGAGTTACCTTCTATTGAAAACTGAATATGACAATTTGAGAACGTTTTCTGATAGAGATGCTCTTTTGCGACCAAATTGTTTCACATATACGCAATCTAATATTAATTTGCTTCCTTATTTTATACTTTTTCTTCCTTTTCGCTACTGGTGTACACTTATAATGTATTACATAAGTAACAATTTTGTTTAAGACTAGTTTAATATGAATAATAAACTTTTAATTCGAAAAAAGATTTTTAATAATTAGATGTCGAGTTTAGTAATACTAATAATCTATAATTAGTTGCAGTTGAATTTGATTTAGTTTATTAAGTCTATTAAAATATAATTTTTCAAAAATAATTTGCAGCATTGATTCGATATGAGTCGCACTAAAAATTATGTTTTTCAAAACAACATAGCTATCAAAATGGGAATCAAAGTTTTTGTCCTTGCCGAGATTGAAAAATTATGTTTGTCAAACAAATACGTGTGCAGCTAGGACGGATAACGGCGTAGGTTAGCGCTTTTGCAATTTGTAGTTTTTTTTCAGTTAACATAACAGCATAACTTCTATGTGTGGGATATTTTTATATTCTAAATAACTTACCCACCCCACTCCCACAAGAAGGATCTCTGCCACCTGCAGTCAGCTGCTATAATACAGGAATTAGAGAATTCAGCAGTCAGTTACGACCGACTGCAACATTCAATTTTGTTCAAACTGCATTTTAGCAGCTTTTGCTTGACACGCATATTTTTATACCCAGCACCCAGCTAAAATTAAATTAAATGAGTATTGTGAGTACAAAAAATATATATAAAAGACAGAAGGAATCATCTCCAACCTTATAAAATGTATATATTCTTAATCAGCATGAAAAGCTAGGTCGACCTAGCCATGTCCGTTTGTCTGGCAGGCCGCCCGTTCGTCTATATAAGCAAGGCTCTTCTTTTGTTGGATAAATTCCATTGTTTCCTATATGTAGATAACAATTGGTAAATGCCAAGAATATGGCTTAATTTTTATCTATGTTTATTCATTTAAATTTACCAAAGCACACAGCATCAAGATTAGGCTGGTGGCAAAAGTCTCTGTCTGGAAATACTAAGATTGGTCCCAAAACTTGCCTTCTTGATTCAAAAAAATTGATGATTCGGTGCCAAATCGATTATTTTTTTTGGGTAAAAACAAATCTGTTGTCTTAAAAAACAACTAAGTGCATTTCCAAAGCGATTTTCTAAAATGTGTTCTTTTTGAATGCAGTGTCTTTAATTTAATTTCGCAGAGTGTATGTGCTTACAGTGAATACTCCCATTTTTCAACAAGTTAGTTTTTTTTTACATATCGAAAACGTGCACATCTTTTGATCGGTTACGACTTGGGTTCAGGGTATCTTTTTCTTGAGCTTTCTTGATAGAGCATTTCTACTTGTCTTGTATTTAAGTAAGCGAACAATCTATGCGAGCAAGCAAATAAAGAACGAGCTGTTTTAATTTGTACAAGTGATTGCTGACTTAATTGCAATTTGCTCGAGAATTTTATTTTTTATTTGAGTCTGTATTTGTGAATCATCCGTTTTCCTATCTGCAAAATAAACTTGCATTTGCTAAATTAATAACTTCGGATAAGTAATTAGTGATATTGATTTCTAAATACATATTTGTTATTTATTTAGTTGGTATTAAAACTTTAAATTCGTTTTTATCCCTGCATAGGGTAATTTAATTTTGTCGCAAAGTGCAACGTCCTTTAGAGGAGACCTCTCCGACTGAATAGGACATAAAAAACATGTATTACATATTCTACATCACCATCAATAGTCGTGTCGATAAGGTCATGTCATCTGTCTGGTTCTTTGCTAATTAGTCATTTAGTGGTTTAACTTCATGAAACTTTAATTATATTTTTCATCATATTAGTCAGCACAACATCAGCCGGATATTCAAGTCCACATATAAGTTCCGAGCTTTACAGCACAATTTTGGAAAAAAATATAATTATAATACAAATATAATCATTTAAATCCATAGGAAAAATCGATCGATCCATAAGAAAAATCGATCGATGTTTTCTAGTATGGAAAGCTTTTCGCTTACCAAGATATTTCCATCCAAGGACCCTCTTATTTTTAGTGTTAAGCTCTGTTGCTGAATGGTAAACAGTTTAGAGTTTGTCTCATTTCCTTTGATGCTCCTAAATGTGGAATATATATTTTTGTGCATGTGCGAAAACTACCATTTTCTTTTGAGTTTTTATATTCTGATAACGAATGGACAAAGAGTGTATTAATTAAAGCTTAAGCCTTCAAACTTGGAATTTATATTCTTGAACAGCTCTGCACCCTGCTACTCATACAGAAAGATTGATAAATTCTATATTCACAATATTTCACCGAACATGTAGGTAACCTACTTCAAAGATTGGTCGAAAAACTTTCAGTCTGCGCCCTCTTCAGCACCACAAAATGTTGAAAATCGATGTGTCCTTAACGCGTTAAAAGCTATAGCACCCAAGATAATTGCATACACCTGAGTTGAAAATTAATTTGAAGCCAATCGTACGAATCGGCTCTAAAAGTTGACACCTCATTAGAATATGATGTCTATGTCCATGGCCATGTCCATGTCGAAATTTTGCAAAATTTCATGGATTTTTTGATTATTTAAAAAATATTTTTTTGACTTGATAAAAGAAATTGAAATTCAGTGGTTTTCCCACCAATCTTAGGGGCGAATTTCGGAACAAAGATGTAATATATATATTTTTTAAAGTTTTTAAAATAATGAGGTTAGTCCAATCGGATTAATTTAATATTACGAATATAATTTTTATGGAGTGATTTATGATTTTAAACAATAATAACAGTTTTACTCAAATTCAAAAAAAAAAAAAAAACAGTTTTCTTTTTCTATTTCCAAATTTTATAATATTTCACATAATCAATTCTGTTTTATTGCACAAAAAGTAAATTTTCACCCATTTCTCACAGTTTTCCCTCATTTTGCGACTTTGGGATTAGATTTAAAATGTAAGCTTTGAAAATTAGTTAAAATTAAATCTATTTCACTCATAAAATCGAGTCCACAAAATGCGTGAATTATGTAGTCATGATTAGATCTTCGAAATATAGTGGAATAAAAATACTGAAAACACATGGTCAACGGATTTTATTGGTCGAATTTTGGAAAATTTCTTCTAAACTAAATTAAATTTTTTAACTTGGTGCACTCGCTGATTACCGACGCCCAATTCCCGGTCAGACTTGACTCTTTTGTATAAATAAATTAGTTAACACATTCCGAACAAGAACAGAACAAGTATGAACCAAGTTGCAATATCGGGTTAATCTCGTCAGCCTAGAAGAGAATTAAACATCCCACTGAGGTAAATTATTCCGTTTAAGCCTTTTCCTAAACAAATCTATCTCTTTTTAATTTGAGTTAAATGAGTTAAATCAGGGAAAATAAGCAAAAAACGTATTTTCGGAAATCTATCTTATTTTTCAAAGGAATTCGTTGGCAATCAATGCAAATCAAAAATAATGTCTATTTGCTTCATATTTTGCGTTAACTACAGAGTAACGAGATGCCAAAACATGTTTATAAACAAGTTTTGTGAATCGTAGCCAAAATAACCCCGATTTCAAAGGCAGTTTAAGCCGGAAAGTGTCCAGTGTACAGTGACACACTGTAAGTATTATTTTAATATATGCATTTTTCTCATTTATTTATTAATTAATTTCATTTCATTTCAAATAGATTTGGAAATCTCGCCGTGGATATTGCTGCCAATTCTATAAGCTGCTTGAAAGATATTTATTCTAAAATGACTAAGAGGATAATAATATACATAATTTTAATAGTTAGATTAATAATAAACTATTGCAAATATTTGCAACCCGAATCGCAAATAAACTTAATTATAAAATATAGCCTGTTTTCATGTTAAAAGTATATTTATGTTGTCCCCTTTTAGGCCTTTTTCCCGGTCTATTTGTCCTGTGTTAGCAATCGATAGTTGCCAGCAGCATGAGACACACATGCAAAGTTAAGACTATTATCGCAGTTCAAGCATGTACGAATTCTGTTATAGAGTGAGCTCGACTATGATATACCCTGCACCTAGCTGTTAAATATATCTTAGTTTTATTGCCTAATTTCCCTAAGCGCATTTTTATACATACAGACGATGATTACGCCTGCTAATAGTAATGAGGTCAATATGAGAATATGATTTCGACTATAAATTGGGTGTTTCTTAAAATTTCATACGTTCTTGATTAAATTTTGACAGTTGATCAATAATATGTATATGCAATTTATATACTACTTAGAATTTAGAACTTGAGCTTACTCTGCCTTTAAGATTGGCAGCATTTATTGCTATCGGAAATCGAAAGTGTCGATATTCGAAAAACGGAGGCCGTTATCGATAAAATGAAGCAAACTTGATCTATATATTTTATATTTCAACTCTCTAGCTCTTATAGTGTCTGAGATCAGCGTGTTCATAAAGACGTCCTGATTAAGAATACATGTATATAATTTATGGGGTCGGAGATGCTACCTTCTGCCTATTACATTCATTTGCACAAAACCATTTATACCCTTTATACCCATTTTCATTAGGTATTGGGTCAGTGTTCAAATACGTGGTAGAGACAGTAGAGACGGTATGTTTTTAGGTATTCAAGTACACTAGAATGTACAAATTGTTTGTTTAAATAATTAAAGTTAATTGCACATTGAAGTAATTTGTGTTATTGTTTCCCAGCGCAAATACTCTTAATTCCTCTTTGGTTGACATTCAAGCCAGGTTCGCTTCATGCTTCGTGATGAAATATTAATTTGTTGAAGTTGCACATATTTAAGCTTTAATATAATCAATTGAGTTGCTTTAATCTAATTATTCCCCTTTAATTTCTAATCAAATAATTTGAAATACATGAAAAACAATCATCTAGCAATGTGATATAAGCCAAATTTCAGATAAACAACATTTCAACATTTCAATTGGCAAACAACTAAAATTTTTATTTTCAATAAAGCTTTGAGCCCAATAAGAGCTGTTGAGATTGTTGGCAGAAAATCATAATAAGTACTAGACATTTCGCCCCTATATTTGTATTAAAATAAATATGTCTCAGTATTTTTTTTTTTAAACTTTGTCATTTTATGGGTTATTCACGGAACAATGAAAAATTAAGTTCTTGTAGGAAATTGACAAATGTTGCCAACAATGTTTGTCATCTGATTATCTTTAAATATAAGAAAATGTTTCTTATAATTGAATTATATGTGATATCCGAATCTGGCTATTATAATCTCTGACAGTACAAAAATATCTATGTATAAATGTTTGAATTTAAGCCAAAAAAAAAAAAACAAAAGATAATAATAAATAAAAGATAATAGTAGCATAACCTGGTGATATTAAGCTTTCTGATTATAGGGTTTTCTTTATAATGTACATATATAATTTTTGTTTTTCTGTACTTGTGTCACTGAAGTTCTCCCAAGAGACAGAACCGATTTTGATTTTGATTCATCATTATGAACGACCGCAATCAGAGACAATGAAAGCTAGAGACTCAAATTTTTGAATATAAGTTATTGAATGCCTTACAAAAATCAATTTGGTTAATTTTATTCATAACATTCTCCGATTCCGAGGTATAAATGAAAGTCGATTGAGGTTTCATCAACAATTGGATCACTATACCATATCGATTGGTCGGTCTTTTCAATTTATAGTGAAATTGGGATTTAGATGAAAGGATATTTAATCTTCGGCGTTTTATTTTTTGTGCGTTTGATTTGCTTTGTATCTAAAGGTTTTTATTTAAAGCAAAAACTCAAACTTAATGTAAAATATCACTTGGGCTTTTGTAAAAGTTGTGTTTTTTCCAAATCCTAAAGGTTGATGTGGATGTGACACGAATATTGCGAACACGACCCTTGAAGGATATAATCAACAATATGTCTTCAAAGCTTGGGTGCTAAGTTGTTGGATATAAAAATATTGTTGTATCAATACAAAGTAGACTAAAGCAATTCGTTTCAATAAAAGTATATATGAGAAGATAAATAATATGCCCAGCCATATCTACTTGAAAGGAAACGACTTTGCCGACACAAATGCCAAAACAGCAATCAACTATCCTCTTACGACCACAAAACAACACTAACATAAAAAACCAGCAAGCTTTTATAATGTAGTACGACTACACAAACTGGTTTAAAAAGGTAAATCATAATAACACAAACCTCATAAGCTTTTTAAACAGGATGAAATAACCAGATTAAGCCAAACAGAAATAATTACAAAAGAGACTAGAGCACACAAGGATCGCAAATATACACAATATGGACAAACACATCTTTCAATTCTCCATAATAAACATCGCACAAATCTTAACTCAATGCCATTTCTAACAATAACAACCCGAAGTCAATACAAAATAATAAACTTAATTAATAGCTCAACAACTGACACCATAAAAATGGTATACTTTCACTGAAAAAAAGCGCTTAAGTATTTAAGTACTTAGCTGAAAGCCGAAGCAGCCATCCTATTATATGTCTTAGATTATGAGCTAGTCTCTTAAAAAAAAATCAATACGACATATAACAAAAAATGGTTTTCGTTTTTAAAAACCCATAGAAAACGTGTTTAGTTATATGATTTTTCTAATTTTAAAGTTAATATCTGGTTAAGTATTATTGTAATGGCACATTGGAAAAAAATATACATACATATAAATATATATGTGTATATATATTTGGAATCAAACAAGTTGTTTACCTGGCATACTCACTTACAAACTCGCTCTCTTCATGTAGGTTTACTGGTTGGTCAAAACATTCTCTTTTGTTTGTATTAAGTTTGGTTTGTGACTTGGGGTCTCATGTTTATATTTTATATATACATGTATTTACTATTCATACAAATACATATAAATGAATGTCCAAATTCTGTTTAAATCGTTTTGTCGGCGTTCAAATCTAATTTGATAAATTATGATGAAAGAAGCCGCACACAAATTAATTCCGTTTTTAACGCTTCATTATTTAATTGTATTTGTTTTGGCATACACACTATTAATTCACCCATAACCATTATAACCAGTTGGATATTAGCGGTAAGATGAAAGATTTGAGAGCAGCAGCTAAGTTACCCCCCGTCAGGAATGGAAGTGATGTTTCTCTTTTGTTTGTTATAATTGCTGGAACTCATACCTTTATAATTCCCCGTCGTTTCGAAAGGGAATGTATTTGTTTGTTTGCTCATAAAATCTTACAGGTATAGGAACTTGTACACCACACGCCCACAAAACATATTTAAACGAAATTGTAATAAGGATGGATCTTCAACCGCATAAAATATATATGTATATATTACGTATGTTTTCAAAAAAAAAACATGACTTTAATCTGCATTGAAAATTAAAAAAAAAAGTTCCATTAAATGAAAAAGTTTCACAAAGAGCATTATGTGTATTTGTAAACATAGTGCTGACATCTATCAATTATTAAAACAGCACAGATTGACCTGAGAAACTCCAAAACCGGCCAAATAATATTGAAAGGATAAGACAACAAGCCAAATTTATGTGTTTAGTTTATTTCTTATCGGAAGGATAAATATTTTAAGCATAATCATACAGTAACTATAAAATTAACATATTTTATTACCCTCCGTGTCACTATTTTTTTGATTCTATCATGTTTAATTATTGTCCAGACAGCTTTTAGGAATTGCAGCAATGTCCATGAAGACGTTATCTAAATCTATTTAAAAAAAATTGTTTAACTTAATATATACACAAATTAAAATAATATTCCTTTCGTTATTGTCCCAGCTTAACCATCCGTTGAAATCTGAATGGATTCGCCACTATTCACAAAACGTTGATTTATTTGCATGCTGTTTAGCTGCAAGTTGCCGTGCAATATAAGAAGGTGTAAAGTTCACATAATTTATTCAAAAAGGGCAGTGACTGTTTGCTAACATATCCAACAAGCTAATTAAAAATGGCTAAGCTGTCTGAAAAATGCTAAAACGGCAGCACTGCTGCTTAATTGGATTTCAATTATTTTTTGGTGCACTTTTTTTCCTTGCTGAGTTTGTTTTCCAATTTTATTGTTATGCATGTTTATATTATGAGTAGAATAGAATACTTCCTGTATCCATTCAAATATGTACACACACAAGCGAGCACGTAGTAATCTGACCCCAATTACTAGGTAACCAGAGTTCACCACTTGAGTACTACAAAGTCTAATATGTAACAACATAGAGCTCAGATACGCTGATGAGGAAGTGATTAAATTTTCTAAAGAAGGTTATCCGCAATGTACTTCATTTCTGAAAGTATGGCTTCTTAAATTTTTTATAAAATTTTATTTTTCTGATTTGTAGAAATGATTTTAAATACGTATTCATCAACAAGATTGTAGCGTTAAGCTTAACATTTTTCAAAGAGCGTTACAGAAAAATTATCCACTCTTTTTTTAATTGAGTTTATTACTTTACTTTTAAAATCAAAACTTGTATTTACTGAAACTGAATGAATTTCTTTGCTAAGAAGTTACGGGCTCAGGTAAGTGATTAATTTGATTGGGATATCTTGAAAAACAAAAAAAGGTCTTAACACAAGACAAGTGCAAGGAAGTTATCTCGGGTTCCTTAACTATAAATGAATCATCGATGGCGAAAGCGCAAAGTGGAGTTATTTATTACACAGTCCGGATTTGTCGCATAATAATTATTTTTTTTTATTTCGATAATTCGAAAAAAATAGGAAAGAGAGATAAGCTAAAAGTCAGATAGACAGACAAACGGACAGTCGGCTACAGCGGCTCCATTTTTTAACCAATCAATGAATTTTATTTGGCCGTTTATTTGCCCAAATAAAAATGCCGCTCTCTTGAAAAGCAAGCAAGGAATCAACAGCCATTTATTTCTTTGTACAATATGAAATCAGATGAAATGCAAGACGAACAAATCTCTAAATTGTAATGGTATAATAAATCAAAACAAGCATTCCGATTTGTGCCTTCTAAAAGGGTCGTTATGACGGGGTAGCTTTTGTGTGTCATTAATGAAATGATTGCTCTATATAAATACAATAGGGGTGGATGCTGAGCAGTGTCCAAGTCACTAGGTCTACCATTGTTATTTATGCATAAGAACACACTTTTAAAAATGCGATACACTTCAGTGTGGAAACATTCTTCTCTATTTGCCATCAAATTTCCATCAAGAGTTAATGAGCCGCAATAGGTCTAACCAATTTGTTATTGGTGTTGGCATTATTAAGGCATTCCGTTGAATAATTCATAACCGCAAGTGTCACGTGTTCTCTTTATTGTTGTTGATTATTAAGGCATTACTTGCACATATGTTGTAAAGTGGTAATTATCAGATGACTGTTTACCCTAAAATAATATTCTTGGTATGAGTAAAGCAAAATATGTGCATACAAACAAGAAACACGTCGAAAACAAGATTAGAAGCAGAAGGCTGATAGTTGCCTCTCCTCTTCGCCGAATTAATTTATCATAATTTATATACATAAACGTATTTAAATATCATGTAAATACATTTTATACACAACATAATTGCATCTATCTGCTTGGAAAAGTGGTCACATGCTGTTTATTTATATTTTGTAAGGCTAAGCTGCTATTTCAAGATTTATTCATGACATGAAATTCGGCTAAATTAGTGTCAAACACGACAAATTTGAATACGCAACAAACAGAGAGAAGAACATAGAAACGACGGCAACGGACAGCTGTTTCTTTGTTTTCTTCTTTCTCGTTTTTTCTTTGTTTTTGTTTTCCTTTTTCTTTGCTATGGGCGACTCCATTTTATTAAATTTCAAGAGTGAGGCTTTTGTGTAAATTATTTTTCGTTGGCGCAAATAAGTAAGAATATTTATTATTAAAGCACAAAAATATCGTATTTAAAAGTTAAAATTCTTCGTCAAATGTGATCCGATGTCCGAGTTATATCCAATCTATATTGATTCTCCATTAAAGCTTTAAAATATTTGATTTTTATAAATTTTGAGAAAATTTCGATTCTTATGAAGTTAAAGGTTAAAATTATCTGATCTGAGTTAAATAACGAAGTTAGAGGGAAACTAATGGAGATCATTAAACATTGTATTTATATTTTATATTATATTTTATACATTCTTAAATCAGCTATATTCTAGTATGCAAATACAACACCGAACTCTTCATTTCAGAGCAAATATCTTCTAATTCATGATCTACCCAATAGGGATGTTCGAACTTATCGATTGTGCTTGAAAATGATCGGAGCTCGATTATCCAAACTCAAAGACCTTTTCGCGCCAAACACGGTTGTCATTTTACGCCTAATGAGCGTTCTGTACGCCGTTTTGTGGATAAGTTGGAATTTTAATTTGCTCTCGACAACCAGAAGCCAGCAACTCGTGCACGAACTGCGCGCATTAATGAGAATATTGCAGCTGTTGAGGCCAACCAACCAACCGAAATGTATCTGTTTCTCGCCATGACAACCTGACGTATTTTGTGGCATGATTTGGGTCGACATCCATGCAAGATGGTATCGGCACAAGATTGGTCAGAAGCGAAGCCAAAATCCGTGGTGTTATTCCTGCTCCATATCAGCCGAAAATGGTTGGACTGAATTACCAATAGGATAAATAAATTATTATTATTTTAATTATTTATTTATTTATTTCTCTTAGTTCTACTAGCTTAAAAACTTATAAATGATAGGCAAAAGGGAGATAAATATAGTTAAGACACAAATAGAAGTGAAAATATAAAAATAGTTTTATGCTAAATAGTCAATTTAACTGATTTTTTATTTGTCTCGTCTTTGCAATTCAATCAACAGCTACCATTAGCAAAATTTCCTTTTCAAAGTAGATGATTTGCATATCTTTTGGGAAGAGTTCACTCAACGAAAATCAAATCTTCGCAACTCACAATTACTACTAGGGAAACCAACAAAATACAAAATAAGTATCTTTTGAATTTAGAGTAAAATGTTACATTAGCACTCTTTTTTAAAACCTAACCGATTTTATTTTTAAAGAGGTGAGGTTTATTTCGAGTTAAGGTCCGTAAGGCAATTAGCTTGGAGAGTTCCGTAGTTGGTGCTGTTCAGAGGTTCGGTGGTTTGCCTTCGAACCGGCTAGCAGTCTTAAATATTTTATTGCCAAAACCCAAAACCTATTTCAAAAAATCTGAAAATTCTTACATTAAACATTTAATAGTTCATTTAGTTTGAATTAGAAATATACTTTAACCTTAACACTAATTTTTTTCTATATGCAAGCTTCTTCCGAATCTTCTGTTATCATGTTCTGCAGAACATATGCATGTGATAATTTATTATAATGAACCATATAATAAAAAATCACACATTAAATACAATAGAAAATCAATACGAAAATTTTAACGGCGTTCAACGTTTATTCCTAAAATATACAAAAACGGAGAGAATAAATTATGGGCACTGATTAAATGAGCAAACAAATACACTTATACTCAGAAAAAAAATTAACATGAAAATCGCACTAAACTCTTGTTTTTAGAAATAATTTCTAAATATAAGACACAAAATTTCTAAAAATCGGCAATCCCAAAAATGGTGCTTATTTTTATTTATTAGAAATATAAACACAAAAACCCCGCCTGTACAAATATATATTCTGATTAATAAGGGTATTTACCCCTCAAGTCTACTCTTTTCTGAGTGTACCAAAAGCGCCAGCCAGTCTTGCCGAAATGACTAGCGATTTTGAAATATTTTACGAATGGTTAGCGATAATGGTAATTTAGTTTTGATATAGGAAATTAAATGGTTCGATCTTCGAAAAAAATTATCAGTAATTTTGGCATAAAAAAAAAATACAAAAGCCAATAATGATAACGATAATTCTAGCTGTACAATTATAGTCGATATAGGTTTTACATAAAACTCCTTTCCGTTACCAGAATTCGTCCACTAAAATTGTACAAATGTGTTCTATACTTGCTGTAACTTCAGATCAGAAAATAATAACAAAACCTTGTAAATGTGGTCAATCTGGCTCTGCAGTTTTGAGCCATATTTTCTTGAGTTAAATGTTGGTGCGGAGTCGACGTGCTCAAGAAATGTTCTAACTAATCTCAGGTGGAGGTTTCCAGTATCTACCTTCCTAGTTTTGTAATTTTATCTCCTAAGCTGTGGGAGATATCGGATTTTGCAATTTTGGTGCTCTTATCGACTTACTTTATTAGGTATATCGGGTTTGAATGAATTTGGGGGCATGACACCCACCCATAAAATGTTTGATACATTTTTGAAGGTATCTTCTGTATCCGAGTAATATTTTTTGCAATTTATTTTTCCAAAGTCAAGATAACTTTCCTTAAACACATTTGTACCACGTATTGACAGCATTATAATTTTATAATTTGGAATAGTTTATTTTGATAAATTGAATATCCTTCGTCACATAAATTGATATCCGAAATGTTGGGGCCTTAATATTCTTTCACTATTATCTCATTTAGGCTTTACTGCTTAAATACTGCATATTTGATGTTTATTTATCCAGAAATGTTTAACATAAAAAATATACATTTGTCAGGTATTGCCTTGCCATTTGATTCTTATGCATAAAGTTGATAAATTTTGATTTGATAGTCAAAGTGTTCAAAATTAAATTATTTAATTATCACTGGCTACAACGATTTATTACATTGACATTAAATTATCCATACCTAGCTTGGGACACGAGCCCGGATTCAGTTGCCTAAATGACTGGGTGCCTTAGACAAGTCGTCTACCAAAGACTGCAATAATAAAAGTTATTTGCCAAGTAAACTCCTAAATTATAAATTATAAGCACATTTCCTTTTATCAAAATAAAAAGAAGAGAAGAACAAAATCCAGCTTTGCTTTTCCTACTATCCCTTTGGGGTAGGCCTTTGCCTTAACCACTGCGTCAAGCCATGTTGATCGTTATAGTGTCGACGAGGTGAGAACGATCACCGTCAACGCGTCCCTGCACCGAACATCATTTACAAATCTTTTTGAAGAATATTTTAACAACGGGCCAGGACTTGACACACAGCTTAGTTTACTCACTAAAGTATCTGCATAAATGCCGAATAAATGATTTGAAATCCGGATAGTCCAAGTTTATTATTTTTTCTTGCTTTACTTCACATTGAATCGAAATCAAATTAAAGCTGGTGGTGTATCTTTGTATATGACGAAGGCGGAACACATTGTGTATTTTGCGATTTGAACATCCACAAGTTGCGGCATCCCGTCTTTTATGATACGTAAATGTGTGTGTGTTTTATATGAGTGGATATACTTATATATAATAAGAGGAGTGTTCGGGCCACAGACTAACAAACAGCCGACGCACAAACAGCATACAGTAAAATCGCTTCGATGGAAGCCATAATGACTTTACCTTCTTTCTACGAACTGAGAAATGACTACCAATTTGGAAATACCGCTTTTGACTTGCGAGACAGTGTGGCGATTGCTGTGGCTCGCAACGTGTGTTAACACAACCAAACATACATGTGTACTCTGTGCACTGTGTGCACTGGCGGGTATTATCCGGCTTTGCCCGGGCCAAATGGTTATTCGTGTGCAATTTATGCATTGTTTTCATCACCAAATGCTGACACAACATGAAAACAAATTGTTTTGAATAATTTCTTGCCCTCTTCATGGTTTAACTATTTATTTTTCGAATGATGCTCTTTTTTGCAAGCTACTACTCTATGTACACCCTGCGAAATTCAATTAAAGGTTCGTGCTTCGTAGGTTATTAAATCGAAAATAGAGTTTTTAAGTATTGGTCAAAGTTATGAAACAATGTTTTTAGGGCAATTTTTCACAGGCCTGTCTTGGATGGTTACAGGAGAAGAATTTTCAATTTTTAGAGTGCTCAGCTCGATCACCGGACTTCAATCCAGTAAACAAAATGTAGGGCACATTGCTTGTTAAGATCAGGCTGGTGTCAATAGTTTCTAGCAGTTGGCGAGACACGGAATACAATGGCTTCTTATGTATAAAACAAACCTGGAGGCTTTAGAGCCTTTTCTTAAAATTTGCTCCTCTTAAGCGCAGTGCCTCTAACCTGACTATGAAAAAAATTGGCATTCAAAGTTGATAAAAATGTGATTTTTTATTCAACGTGTATAGCTTACTAACGTACAATTAAATAAGGGAAAACGCATGTGCCTTTCATTCATTCAATTTCGTAGGATGTATATCATTTAGTTGCCATGGAAACTATTAGTCAAAAAACTCGCTCTTTTATAACTTGTGATAGCATTTTGGCAAAATATGTTGAACATCGCAGGAATAATTTCATTCACATCGCAGTAATAATCGTTCGCAATTTAAAACTCTCTGATTCGATAGAAGACGAGTCCATTAGGTTTCTGCAAATGCTCGACATGCTGTATTTCATTTCGATGTCCTTAAAGCGCTGCGTGCCGAGCATATCAGTAAATCCTTTGTATTTAACAAAATCTATAAGCTAAAGTGACAAAATTATCTATCAAATTGCAAAGATCGCCGCGATCAATGTATGCATCAAATGGTTATGATTCCCACTATTTTTAAGCTGTGTAAATTATTGTCAACCTCATTCAAATATCAACAAACAAATTTCTTGGCCACTTCCCTTTCTGTCAAGCAACCATTTTCAAAGAGCTATGACTTTTAAAGGTAGAGTCCGAAAATTTCAAAGATGGCAACAAAACTTTCGCAGACACGCCCACTCTAGCAGTTCAAAATCGCGAAAACCTTTTTGTCCTGCATTCCTGGAGCTGGAGTTACCAAATTTGGCAACTTTATTATTAGTAAGCAACTTCCAAGATTTGGAGAAAATTTCTCGGTCATGTACAGAGTTAGAGTCGCCCACTTTGGTAGTTGGCATACTAATTGCTTATTATTAAGATTTTAAAAAAATTTCCCTGATACGCCCACTCCCACCTCCACAATTTGTTAAAGTATAAATAGTTTTAGACCCCAAAATTAAAAGCTTTATTACTGGAAACCTTTTCTCAAAGGTCAGGCCACAATTATTACAGACGATTATTCACATCCTCTTATTTGATCATATATCACCATTAACTATTTTGAATTATTATTTTTTAAATAATAATTTATTTCAGATATAATGAGGTTGACTTCGTAATGCAAGGGTATATAAAAATCGACTTGCCGAATATGTCTTTCTTGCTTCCTAAGATGTATGTTAATTTCAATTTAAGATTCATTTTGCCCTTACACATCTAACTGAATCTTTGGTATGCGGAAAAATATTATATATTCTTTGTCATAAAACTTCTTAAATCTGTTTTCAGTGGACATTATAACATTGTTCTTGGAAAAGGCAATTCGAAAACACTTCATTACACCCCGAATTCTAAATCGATGATACCTACTCCAATATTAATTATAATTAACTATAGTTTATTAATCAAATCGGAAAAGCTTAGATCGGACCATTATTACCTATATTAGGAAAAATGAGTCGGTTTTGTTTTAAATATTTATATTTAGATTTGACCAGGTAAATTTCGTTCTCTAATTGAATATAAGCTACAGATAGCTATTAATTTGCGGCAAATCTTATTTTTTCCTTTATCGCAGATTGATTTCTCTACTCTATATTTATGGTTATTATGCCTGTTTGTATTTTAACTGTAATGCTCTCTGTCTTTGAACGCATCTTTTTGGATAATACCAATTTTTTACGGAGGAGATCAGCCAGATAAGGTTACAGCTCAGAAGATTTTCATGCAAAGCTGCGAGTGTTTAAAAATATTAGGCTCATCGTTTTGCAAGATAAAAGGCTTATTAGTTTCATAAATACGGCTGTGCAGATGCTTGCCACATAATGCATCTTTTTTACTCTTTTTCAACAGCTAAACATTCTGAAAAATCATAGGATGAGACGAGATTTCAACACGTAGTTAGAC
Source organism: Drosophila glabriapex (assembly GCA_035042305.1). Lineage (NCBI taxonomy): Eukaryota > Metazoa > Arthropoda > Insecta > Diptera > Drosophilidae > Drosophila > Drosophila glabriapex. Next base: position 202,002 of record JAWNLN010000060.1, read on the forward strand.
GTTTTATCCACGTTGTGCACAAGTGGTCAAGAAAAAGGCGGCAAGCTGTGTGTTATTTGTGACATCACAAGGGACAAGGGCAAACGCAGTCTATCTGGACGTTGTAATTGTAATAATTGAATTACGAAAGATTATCTTGAAGATCAGTGTTGAAAAGTGTGACTCTGTCAGTAAGAACTGAAGTGTCTTGCGCATTGAGTTATGTATCAGACAAGATTAGCAAAAAGTTGACTGCAGCATCCGAGCTAAGACCAGCCAGAGTTCTTCCCATAAAGCATGACTCAAAAAGGAAATCAAGTCTAAAAATACGACAAGAATCGTAAAGGATAGTGAAGAAAAAGCTCACTCTGGCATGCGCTCTGACTTTTTTTATATATATATATATATAACGGTAGCCAGTAAACTTAATCTTCTTATTCTTCTTCTTACATAAACAAAATTAGCTGCGAATTCCAAGTGCTCGCAGATTTGAGGTTCCTCCGTTAGATCCTAATGAGTTGGAAAACAAGCTGACGTGGTTTTGGAGCCGATCGCAATCGTCGAAAGGACGAAGTCATTTGTGCAGCTTCCGGTTGCTCACGTATGAAGACAGACTTGATGTGTTCCGAAGGACAGGGCTACCCATGACTTGGCTTAGACTGATGTTATCCTGAACTTGTCAGCCAAGTCGAGGTACATAACCAGGTAGTGCATAAAGCAGAAGCCTAAATTGACCAGACAGGATATATATAGAGGCGGAGAGGATATGCCTAGTAGCCGTATTTTAGAACAAATTTGGAGGACTATCAATTAAGAACCAACAAATTGCACTAGTCAAGAAACAGAACACTAAAGTCTTTGTGGTATTCAACAGATTTTACAAAATTATCAGTGGGAGCAACAGAACTCGTTGATTCTTAACAGTGATCTTGCATCTAGGTCATCTGCTTCAGAGGAAAGCAAAACATCGTTGCGGATGCTGTGTCGCTGCCGTCATCAACCGAGTCGGTAAAACTAATTACAAGAGCGACGTTAACAAGATAAGGATCAGCCAAAGAAATTATAGAATCATTTTATTGAAATGGACCAGCTGTACCGAGTCACCGTCCTTTGGAAGGGGGATAACTACTCGCATTCAATGGTTCAAATTCGACCACTCGCACAGTGCGACTACACTCAGAAAAAAGGGTTCCTCACCTTATTATTTACAAAATAAATTTCTAAAATTAAAGGTTGTGACTTTCCAAAACCTAAGAATTTTTTTATTTTAAATTAGATTTTACTAAAATTTTGAAAAAATATGCCTAATTTCCAGGATGTTGCTTTCTATGGGTGTACAGAGTAAAAATTCGTATATTAGCTTTATTGTTACTTATATTATTATCAAACATATGTATTTTATATATGTGAAATAAACATTTTACATAGTTTATAAGTTCATACAATTTAATTTGAAAAAATTTACTGCTAAGGTAGCTGTAAGTTCCGATAGAGCTTACTCGGCTTCTAAGACACCAAACATCTAAACTCTAATATGCCAATCGAGAGAAAATATTTGGGGGTTTGCATTTCGACTTTGTAGAAATACATCATACACAGAAAATATTTCCAAAAAAAACAAACACATATTTTGGATTATATATTAAGGGGAAGCGTTTCCCAGTACAAAATATATTTGTTTATTATATTTAAAACTTATTTCTTATCTTAAACTTAAACTTAAACTTAGTTCTGTTTATTTTAGTTTTAGGTCGGTTTTTGAATGATCTTTATTTTTTCTGAGTGTAGTTCGTGGAAGCGTAATCATGCTATCAAGTAACTCGCTGTAATAACTCATCGATTTCGATTTTACATATGAACATTTTTTGCACGCTTTCAAAGCAGGCTTTGCTCGGAAACCTAAGGAGGATATTCTACATCTTAGCTTATGATTATCAGCTGGAATTACCTCGCAAGCTTGTTATGCGTACAAAGTTGCGTACCTTTAATTTATTTTTATTGTAATTGATATTTTTCCTTCCCAACTCTACAACCATATTATGTAAGGCACTTGTAACTAATAAATAATCCAATTTATAAATGTTAAATTGATGATATTATTAATATTTAAGATTAATTTCAAAAATATTAGACATGTTAAATTTGATATTTGATTTAATTTAATTTTCTTATTTTTATCATTTATGTATTTCCCTTAAGATGTGCTTTTAAATGTATAAGCTGTCATGATAAAATAATCTTTTTACAAAACTGAAATTTAGCCGTTAAACGTTATTTTAATATTAACACTTATCTTGTTAATCTTGTCTTAAGGCAGATATCTTTGATATTGAATTGTTAATACTGAACCTTGATGAATCATGTTAAGTGATATAGTGCTAAAGTGCGGCCGATCAGAGAAAGCTCTAGTTATTACATAAAATAATACAAACTTTAAGTGATTTTATCATTGCTGTTTTTTATAGACATATTCATATTTTCGCTGAAAAATTTCACGTAGTTCCGTTCTAGGCTTTAATGGCTGAATGACGGGGGTGTACATTTATCTCAGTGAACGTATGTCAGAAAAACCCGTTCTGAAGAAGCAGAAGGTGAGATTTTAAGACCAATTAATTAATGAATTAATTTGGTTGACATGAAATTGTCTTATAAGCTAGTGAAAATTCAAACACGAATGATCCATGATGCCCTAATCCTAAGTCAGTAACATATAATATATAAGAGATCCTTTCGACATTCTAACCAATCTTATTTCGAATAAGAAACCCGTTTTTTCTTATTGATGGCTTTTGATCCAAAAAAGAATTTTTGTTCCAAATTTCTCCAGCTTTCTAAGATTTATCCAGGTTCATCCGTCTTTATTGAGTTCGTAAGGACCTGGGTAAATTATCACAGCTGATAGCGATTATAATTACTTTATGACCGCGCAAATACTTCCCTGACACAGACTCATTATAGTCTTTTTTGTTGTTGGTAATATTAAAGGTGTTCACTTCTCTTAAAGTTAATTATTCATAGTCCGCAAAGAGCCGGATAGGCTTATGGAATTTCCATATCTAGCAGAGCAGATTAATACTTAGATATACTGTAATATAGATATAGATAGTTATAATAGATATTATAGTATTTAAGTATTGTCCGATAAAATTATTATTATTTTTTTTTATTTAATTATAAAAAACTACATAGAAGACTTAACAGTTATTAAGTCACCAAGCGTTAATTTATCAGAGGAGGCAGCACAAATTTTGCAGTTTTCCAAGATAACAGCTAAGTCGAAACTCCGCAGTAAAATTAAAGTGAAAGTGTCTCAGTTGATTTCTCGAATAGGGAATAGTCTATACCAATTATGAATCGTCAAGTATATTTTGCGTTTTTCGCCAAATTTACGGGGAAGTGTAGATGCACTCGTAAACAGGAAACTTATATCTTCGTAAGGAACAGCTTGAACATCTGTTTACTGCATCCTTATCAAGATCTATGTGCTATATACAACGATAAAAAACTAAATTAAAACGCCCTGAAAAATACTAAAAAATTTTGTTTTTAGAAATAATTTCTTTTCTATTTTTCAGAAATTTATTGTTTAATAATTGAAAATATTTCTAAAAAATAGAAATGCTAACCATTATTTTTAGAAAAATTCTTTCTGAAATTCAGAAAGAGAGATTAAATGATTTCAGTATGAATTAGTTATGCTCAGTCAAAATGAGTCAAAGGGTTGATAGTCGTAAACGAACTTATAAACTATTTAATTGTTGGTATATGTATAATCTTAAAGTACTAATAAATAATATATGTAACGAAAATGCTATTGACTTGTGAAATGTACATTCTGGAAATTACCCATATTATTATTAAATTTTAGAAAAATTAGTCTGGAATTAAGAAAAGAAATACCCTTGTTTTTAGAAATATACTTTCTTGATAAAAAGGTTAGTTTCTCTTGGCGCTAAAATTTTTACTAAAATTTGTTTCAGAGTGTATTTGTCGGATTTTGATTACCTGTGTCGAAATGTTGAGTATTCAAAGTAGGGAGGTTGGTCAGCATATATTGGTAAGCAAAAAGTTTTTCATGTCTTTTCTATAATTAAATAATATATACATTTATATATATAAACCCACGCAGGTGGTATTAAAATTCTGCTGTGACTGTAATAATAACAGTATCTTTGTTGCTTAACGTTATTATAATTAACTTATTTAACTAGAGATTTACATGGAGTCAGAATTAAGTTATTATTTTAACTAGGAATATAATTACTCTTGAAGGTCGTAGGTATTTTTACTGTCAGTATATAAATATATAAATACATTTACACAAGAATAAAAAGTGCAATCTTTATATCCTAATAATGACTTTTGCATTTTTTATAAAATGAGCATAATTATGTGCTTAACATGATGTTGTTAAGAGGTAAATGATGTTGTGCAGATAATATCAGTGTCTTATTAAAGATCTCAAGTCTCCAACATCCATTTCAATTTTGCCTAAGTCTTGTATGCAAAACAAAATGATTGATAATTGTGGCAAACTCATAACTTGTTTATATTTCTAAACATTATAATATAACTATGTCTAGTAAATTAACATTAACATATAACATTAAAACGAATACTAATATTAAAGTGACTTATTACCATCGTCGTAGTTTAATACCAAATCTACAAATTTAATTAAATTACTAAATTACTGACAATCACATATTATTCAAAATTAATTTTTGATTTGTTTGACTTGAACATATATGTATAATATAATATTCATATATTTCATTTGGGATTGGTGACCTTTCCTTCATACAACCCACTTAACAAATCCCACCCCAATTTCTTATTGGTGCAAACTGAAGAGCGAGACGGCAAACACGTCGTAGCACTTGAAAACCTGCTCACAAAAGAGCCAAGCTATAGTTCGTTAGGAGCTCATCTTGCTTTCTCGCTTGGCAAAGAAAATAATGGATATGTGGTGACCATTTATTAAAACGTGTATTTGGAAGACCTTCTTGCCAGTTTCAACGCTGATGCCAACGAGAGAACACCGCTTACCCACCACCAAAGTGAAAACATTGTGAAAACAAACAAATAAAAATAAAAATAAAGAGCGGCGCAATGCCACGTCCATTAAAAACAACTTATGGTGATCAGAAACCGCCGTATTCATATATATCTCTGACTGCAATGGCTATCCTGCAGTCGCCGCAGAAAATGTTATCGCTCAGTGATATATATCGCTTTATTATGGAACAATTTCCATATTATCGTAACAACATGCAAAAATGGCAAAATTCACTGCGACATAATTTAAGTTTCAACGACTGCTTCATAAAAGTGCCCCGTAACATTAGCAAAGCCGGCAAGGGTTCTTACTGGACCCTTCATCCAAAGGCATTCGATATGTTTGAAAACGGCAGTTTGTTGAGGCGACGCAAGCGATTCCGAGTCAAACATCTTGATGAGGATTTCTTAAATTCGAAACTGACAACAACTTCTGCATATATCAAATTCATCAACGATCCAAGTAAAGTTCATCAAAAATCAACAACAACTGGTAGCAGTTTCCATCAAAACTGGATGCTCGAAAGTGCAGCACAAAATACTCTAAATCAACAATGCAAATTCCCTATAGGAAATGAAAGTGAATTCGTCGAAAGTATGCCAACACGTCCCAAGCGAGCATTTACCATCGAGAGTCTAATTGCTCCGGACATAGAAGCCACTAACGATGAAAGATCTTGTCAATCTTTTCACAGAAAGCATGGAGCAACAAACAGCCGATATCCACAAGTTAATTCTGATTCAAATCAAAGCGCGCACCAGTTTCTACTGTCGAACTTTAATCAATTATTTACACAGCAGCAGATTTATTTACCCACAATCGCGTATCAGTTATATAATCCGCAACAAACGTTAAATGCTATGTATATGTATCAGAATAAGCACTTGTATGATCGTCACAGCTCATTCCGATTAAATGGGCCGTTATCCGTATTTTAATAAAAATCATATCATATAAAAGTTATACACATTTAGATAAACATATTTTTAAACATCAGGCATATTGACTAAGCTTGTTTTGTGATAATTCATTACCTAATAAAATGTCCACATTTTGTTAAAAGCTCAATGAAAAAGTAAATAAATACATAAGCAACATAAAATTTTAATAAAATAAAATATATTTTTATTTTTTTTTCGTCCAACTTACTTAAGGTAAGAAAACTTAATTTTCGCCTTTTAAAAAGGACGCACGTTTTTCAGAGAATATATGAACTGGAGACATCAAATTGTAAAATAAATTTACAGTGTTGCTATTTTGGCTTTTTGTGGGACACATTGATTCTCTTCAATTTTGCGTTAGTCTCGTAAGGTTAAAAACAGCTTAGATTGCGCTCCAGGCATTGCCAGCTGATGAAAATGCTGAGCACGAAGTCTTGAGTGCTGACTATGGCGACGGTAAATTCAGTTAATTGCTGCTGCTACCTGTAAATTGTTTAACCCACATAGGCACAAGAATATCATATGACTTAAGTGGCGCAGATAATAATAAGCAACCAATTAATTAAGATCATTGCCATTCCAATCATCCAGAACTTCATTTTAAAATTTAGCCTGTTTCCTATGTTTTACATATTTGTATCCTCTTTTTGCCATTGGCAGCACAGCTCGTATACCCTACACATCTCAAGTTCATTTCATTTGATTGATAAGCTCTCCAGTTAAAAATAACATAGATTGCAATAATATTTAACATCTGCTAACAACCCAAATAGAAGCAAGCACAATAATTATCTGCATATCCCGAGCCCAAAGACGAATTATTCTTGTTTTGCACACCCCGATATTTTTTTAATTAATTCAGCAATGGGTTTGGAAATACCTTCAGTTCTTCAGTTGACCTTGAGTACCTGCGGCAAACGAAAACAAGCAAAAATCTCGATGCACTTGGACTTGCTTACCTATTTAATTCTGGCTGTGCTTCTTTTTCCCAAGCCACTATTATCGAACATTCTCAAGTATAACATTTTCGATAATAACACAACCAACCAAGAACTGCTCCTATCCACAAATTTGCACTAATCCGTAAGTAACAGATGCATCCATCTTTCTTAATTTAAGTATTTCACCTCCAATGGGGTCCACACCAGCGATATATGTATACAATTGCAATTTAATTATAAAAAAAGTTATGTGTAAAATCGTCAAGGCATGGATTTGGATAGGTGCTAATAATTAAGTCACAGATGTCTTCTTATGCACTTTGCGCTTGGCTAAACGATATACAACAAAAAATTGCTTCCGTTTGAGTTTTTGTGCAAAGAAAATTTGAGTTAAATAAAAACTTTTGTTGCAGAACATATGTACAGAAGATGGTCAAAATGATTTGCGACAGCAGGCAATAATTTTGTTGTAGATTATTTACCCAATATCATCAGTAAGTTATTTTTAGAAAATTAAAACAAAGCAAAATTAAGACAAAGAAATTCTTAAACTTTGGTCACTGAAATATAATGTGATTATAGCAATTTATCTAGATTCGATGGTTAGGAAATTATACCCTTATGGTACCTGAATATTGTTTTATTGAAATATTAAGTGTTTTATTCGAACAACTATTAGCTGTAATTTGGAAAACGTGCCGGTAACAAATCCTATGGCAACTGAGCAGATTTTGCTGCAGTAGCTGAACATTTATTACATAAATGTAATTTCAGTAGGTTTAACAATTCAGTTTAACTCTTCCTTGACTATATATATATATATATATATCTAAGAATTGATTCATCCATTGCCCTTGGCACTGGCAGAGTTTGCGAAGGGACTCGATTTATTTATTCAAGCGCTACAAGTTAAAAACTTCTACATTTTTGCAATAGTCACGAGGAACTTAAATAAACTTAAGATACAGCTAGAAGGGAAAATATTAAAAAATATTATGTAATAATCACAGCAAATGGGTGTATGCTTAAGTAAAACTAATGCAAAATGATTTGTTCACAATATTAAGTAGTGCATTTAATTGACTTATTTATATGTTTACTAAATTAAAATCTAAAGTTTGAACCTATTTTTTTCTTTTTGAATAAGCAGCGGAAAACGTTAATGATAAACATTGGCAGGTATTATATTTTTTTTCAGTTTTTCCTAAAAATAAGTAGCTTTTAGCACCGTCTTAAGCGACAGGCCGTCGGAGTAACTGTTTTGCAGACTTTACGCCTGCCAGGTAGGTCTGCCGAAAAAGTGGTGCTCCGGATGTATCCATTTTTTTGGCAATGCGACTCACCAATTTGATGAACTACTTGGCGACCGACGAAAAGCCATAAAAAAAGGCTTGAGAGGAAAATGAGAAATCAATTCCCAAATTAAGTGATTTGGTTGCGAAACAATTAAATAGAACTATAATATACTTTAATGCAGATCCTTGTGCTTAACTAAAGCGACACATAAGAAAATGATTGAGATTCTTGATGTGTAGGGTCTGAAATTGTCTTAGTCCAAAATATTTCTTGTTGTAAATAGTTTAAACACGGAACCAGAAATTTCATATCATGTCTGGACTCTCAAAAGATGTACTAAAATGTAACAAATATATATCGCGAATGTGTAAAAACAAGACTGACCGAAAAAAATACCAGTATGTCAGAAAATGTTCTGCAAATTTTTATAAAATTGTAAGATTGTTAAACAAGTTGTCAATAAATGAAACTCCACCAAAAGAAAGTCTTAATACTCACTGATTAATCAGATATAAAAACACCCGATTTAGAAGCAGAAAATGGTTCCCTTTCGCTAAAAACTTAACATAAAAGTAATATTCCGACAATAAACGAAAAAAAACTAAAAAGTCACAATATATAAACATTGATGTTGCGTGAAGTTATAGATTAAAAAATTTTACAGATCGTTTTAATTTTAGCTGTGTGCTGAGGTGCACAATTTTGACATTTTTCAATCTACAAACAAATTCTTCATTTTTCGGAAAATCTTTGAGATCGATTTTCACATTGAATAAAAATTGGTTTTCAACTTTTTCCCATGGATCCTTTATCCAACTACAGTAAAAAATAACTAACAAAGTTGCTGATAGCTCGCGTTGTTACAGTCATTCAACTGTTTGTTATATATGGTCAATGCTAGGTATATGAATTGAAGATAAATAGAAAAACTATTTGAATATATTAATGGGTTTTAAACAACAATAAACTAATTTATTTCCATTTTGAGCACCCTACCAAGCGATACTTTGGTAGTCACAAAAAACAATATTTTAGATTTTATTTTAAAACGAATATTGATTTTTCAATGAACACAAAATGAATAAAACAAGTGGCACAGCTAAAACAAAACATAAATTTATAAAAAAGATGTGAAGGTGCAGCTGCTTGCCTGCGGGCGTATTTTTCTGTGTATATAATACAGAGTCAACCTTGCTTGGCTCGCCGGAGTCTCACGACTATCGAACAGCACGAACAGGCACGACCAGCTGACTGAATTAGCGGAGAAGTGAGAGCGAAAAACGCAGTTAGTGCTGATATACACTGTGCAAAGATAGGAACGAATTCGTTCGTTTGGCTAAGCATTTCATGTTTCTGCTTGAAAATTCAATTAATTATTCGTGCGACTGTTGAAAAATATTGAACCCAAATACAACCTATTTGGCACAGTGATCGGCTACCCCATTCGCACTTTTATTTTATTATATCTTACGATGTCTTTAGTGATCGACTCTGATGCAATGCGTTTGGCAGCTAGACAACTGCACTACGCAAAGGAAGTGCTAGTTAAGGCAAAGGGAGTGAAAAAAACGAAACCGAAATGTGACATTGAAATAGAAATTAAGATCAGATAGTAAATAGTAAAATTTTATATGTATCAAGATTGGAAAGTATTCTGCCCAAACTCAATGGCATCATTTGAAAAGCACAATCATTAGAATTGTTGTGTAATATAAAAGCTTTTATAAATTAGATATAATTTATTCACGAAAGTAATAACAAAAATTAATTGATATCTCTTAATGACAACTAAATTATTTCAAAATTTGACCTATTAGAAATTATTTTGAAGGACACGACAATGTGATAAGTAGCTGTGATTAAGATAAAATATGCTTAAAATAAACGTCCCATAATTAATTAATTATTTTTTCAATCGGCTAATAATCTTAATCTTAATCGAAAAAAGGGTCATTATAAGATCGCTTCGCGAAAGGTAAACTTACACTGAGCGTCCAGATATTTGAACAACCAACTTACAAACTTATGTTATATGCACCAACAAATGCATTTGATTCTATAACGTACTCAAATTACGCCTATTTGCAACGGTCATCATAGGTTACTGTCACCCAAAAGGAGAGAGTTTCCTCAGACTTTTGAAACTTGGAATTTCAACAGGCTATACAAAATGGCGAGGAAGATTGCGATAAGAAAAGCGGGGGACGAACCTAAGGTGCGAGCACTATTGAAGAGCCCAGCTTTCCATGGGTACTGACTAAATTTCCAGCCGACCCGCGAATACTGTGAGACCAGGACAAGAGATGTGCAGAAATAGTAAAGGATCTGTGGAAGCGCTCAGTTCTCAGGACGAACTGACGATATTACAGAGAGCGCTGTTCTTATAGTCAGCACATTTTCAACATAGCCTTGTGTCAACCGAAGAGTTTATCACGACGATTGGCTTATTTCAACCATCATTGGGACCGGATGAAGGCAGTGTAACCAGACCTTATTGGTCGAAAATGTTCCAAGGATATCTTCTCGCAGTTTCAAAGTCCCTCTGATGCAAAATCTCAGAGTAAACAAAATCTCTGAATATTTCCAATAAAATTATAATCTTGATGTTGATGGTGAATTGATTCTTTGATCAAGTCTGTGGATCTATTCTAAAACACTAATGTATTTTTCCCAACAATATACAAAAATATACTTAAACTTTAACCACTTTAAAAATCGCGACTTTGGAATGATTCTTTAGTAAACTTTGTGGAATAAAACAAGTGACAACGTTACAGCTGGGAGTAACCGACTGCGCAATACTCTGATACCATCAATAATATCTGGAACAGGCCACAGAACAGGGTGGGTGCAGCCAAGAAATACCGATCTTTAAAGGAGGTTATTGGTTATCTACCGTCCAAGTTTGCCTTTAAAAATGCGGTACATATAGGCTATTGTGAATTTCGGGGGTGAGAGTGGGCGTAGCCAAAAAAAAAATTTTGAAAGAGTTTCCTAGCAACCTTAATTCCAAGTTTGGTAACTGTAGCTCTAAAATTACGGGAGATATGAGTTTTCGGGAACTTTGAGGCGGAAATGGGCATGGGTGAAATAAATTATAGAGAAGGTTCCTTCCAAGTTAGCTAATTATAGCTCTTAAATTGCAATAGATATAAACTTTTGCGTTTATTGTTTTTTTTTTTCGATTTACACATTTTCATTTTACAACAGGTTTATCGATTTCTGAGGGGAGTTACAAGTAATATATTTTCTAAAATTTGGTGGCTCTAGCTTACAGATGATGGAATATATGTGCATTTCAGATTTCTAGAGCCGAAGTTCCTGGGGCTGCGGGTGTGGGGGTGGTCTGAAAATGTATATGTCAATCTTTGAAGCAGGCTACGAGCAAGTCACTTTTCAAGTTTGGTGATTACATCTTCAAAATTGTGGCAGATATGCGGTTTTATCGATCTATCTATTATCGATTTTAAGAAATATTGGCTTGGACGATATTGGCGCAGGTGTGGACGTAGCCATAAAAAGTTGATATTGGTTCTTAAGGGCGGCTATCAGTAATATATCTACCAAATTTGAAGGCTCTAACTCAAAAACTGCGGAGGCCTGGAAGCGGCGGAGATGGGCGTGGCATATGCCGATAAATAAAAATATGAATATTTCGATATTTCCACTCAAGCCCCTATTAATAATTAATTAATTAATTAAATTAAGCAAATAAAAACTATTTCAGAATATCACATGATAAACGCATGATTAACAGAGGTGGTTGACAGCAGCAGCAAAGAGCTTTTAAGTGAATTGTTTACATACTTGAATTTGGAACCCTGCATGGCTTAATATAAATAGCTTATTGTTAGTCGTAATTAAACCCAAACTATATTAAGTGCAGTTTGAGTGGCAGCAGTCAGCGTTAGCAACTCTCTCATTGTACAGCACTCTCTTTGTGCAGCAGTCTCTCCCTCTGTCTCTCGATAAAGGGCGTTCGCTGATCCGCCGACTGCTGCAGCTAATCAGTTATTTCGAATAACTCTAGCTGGTCAATCGGTTTAGTTATTCTCGTTTTGAGAAGGTTTAGCGGTGGCTTCAAACCTTACGTTCACTCATCGATCGTTAGTTACTCTTGTTGTGAAAAGGTTTAACAATTGGCTTCAAGCCTTTATTACACAAACCAAAGTATTGCGAAAAAGACTAAGCTTTAGCTTCTAGTCTACCTACATACATATATACTTTTAAATAAGCATTATGTCATAGTGGAAATAACATTGTTATTAATTGGAAAATTAAGCTATCAAAAGGCTGATAGCGCAAACAGAGGTATTCGAATTAAAATAATAAATTTGGAGAATACAAAATTAAAACAAATTCAGGATTGATACATTTGAAAAATTTTATCTGAAGAAGTCTTCTTGGTTTGACTCCCCTCCTTCTTCGGCCCCTCAGTAGAATTCTGACCAGGATTCATTTCTATGAGAAAGTCTGCTAGCAGCGGGATGTGAAGGCCACAATCGTTGTGGATTGAGGGAATAATGCCCTCTGCTCCCGTAATTTGGCCTCAAAATAAATAATTACATCTGGACGGCGAAATAATGTTATTAATTGTACGAGTCTTGTCGCGGAGGGAAATCTTATTGCCATAATAAGGCACCCTGACTCTAGGCCTAAGGACAAGACTACTTTCTATGGCTTTGGGTCTTCCGCTGTACACTTCTTGTGGTTGATGCAAATATTCTGACAAGGCCAGTTTCCAAAACGTTAAAAATATTCATATAATGTGTCTGCAGTCTCATTAGCGAATACCACTCCTTGTCTTTAAAAGAAACTTCTTTAAATGTGAGCAAGTCGTTATTGAAAAGTGTAAGTGCAAGTACAAGGAGCCAAAGCACAAACCTTGGGCACTTCGGTGTGGATGCACTTCAACTGAGTGATTCCGTCTTTGGCTACTCGAAAGGTCATGTCGGTTAAGAAACTGGTCAAATTGAGGGTTAACCATTCTTTAATTTCTTGCAGAGAAGTCCATCATCCCCACACTATGAAATGCCTGCCGGATATCCAAGTAAACCGCAACGACTTAACCACACGGTTAACTGCTCGGGCGTTCCGTTTTGAAGCCTAAAACCAAACTGGAACCTTGGCGTTGTCCTATTTAATTCAGGAGAAGCTAGGATTATTTTAATCCCACAGCTTTTCCTGTATACAGGCTCAGGTTTACCAGAAGACATTTTGGGTGGAAGCTCTCGAGGGCATCACGCGGCTTCCCATTATTGTGTAGCATGACTGATGATTGATTCGTGGTTTATCGGAAAAACGCATTTTAAAAGGTCGACTCCTTTGGCTATAACATTTTGCAAATGAATTTGCAATTGATGATTTTTTAAAATATACGAGAAGTTGGAAGCTCTAGTACAAAATACTCTGCTCCAAAAGTCTCCAAGACCACTTTGAAGACTTATGGAAAATTACAAAAAAGGAGGGAAAAGAATCTCCCGAACAATTCCTCATTTTCTGCCCAGAATAAGACTAGGCACCCTGGGAAACCCCTTCTAACTTGCCTATCCCAGTTTGCAAAAATGAAGACCTAGAGAATTGCTAAATTCAAAACGCATCCGGTTGGACCCTGATCTTTGATTTCGGGATACGTCGGGAACAGATAGCATCCGAGTATACAGCGGGCCGTCGAACCTACCCACCAAGTAGGAAGTTCCTAGTACTTTACATTCCAAGCTTACTAACTGCAGTCTTAAAATTGTCGCGGCTATAGGATTTCGTGAGTGTATTGAAGCATCTTCAGGTGTTTTTATCGAGCTGCATCAATCTGGTAGCTCCATTGATTTTTATGCACATTGTTCGCAGCAACAAAAACGGCCATTATGTTCTTGAAACCAAATCCTTTAACATCCGAAAATCTGGATTTGTTCAAATTTTGCAGCCAAAATATCGTAAAAATACGAAGTGCAACAAAATGAAATAGGAACATCCCCTGGTGATGCGGAATTGATGGGCAATTTGTAGGATTGCAAAACCTTATGGACCATAATCAAACGTGTTACTAGATGTCGCTCTAAAATGTAATTGCAGTAATTCAGTTTATTTATGAGTTAATATCGTCAAGCTAAAGAAATCAAATTTCTGCTTAAATAAAAAAAAAATTGAACAAAAAATCATTAATTCCAAGAATCTTTCTTCCATAATATAATTACGTAACAACGTATTATTTTTTTCATGTGCATTTTCATATTTAATTTTTTATTTTACAGTTTTCCTGGTATTAGCATCGTGAGCAAAAACAAACTGAGTATTTTTTAATTATCGATAGCAGCGTGCTGGTATTTTTATTCTTATCCTCACTATATCTTCGCATATATTTTATTTATTTCACTTTCATGAAATGGGTAAACAATTTAATGATATAAATTTACTCAACCAAAAGAACTGATTTCAAACATATCGTATCAAAAAGGCATTCGAAGTTCCGGTTCCGGAGCAAACTTGTAAAAGTCGCCGCTCACTTGACACACAAAATACCACACACCGTAGAACGATCAACGTTAAAATCAAAATTAACAAGTAGTTTTTCAAATTATTTAATTTTCGCTAATGGAAAAATCAAATAATATGTGACGAATAATATTTGATGAAAGCCCTGTTTTGTTTTCTTGACACTCCTACGCTGACTGAGACTTGGACAAAATTTATGTTTATATATCTACATATAGGGTTGGCAACCCTAAGACAAATACTGAATGAGAAATCAATTTTGTTGTGATCTCTTAGTCTACAAAAAATCTTATGTATATTAGCATTGAAAACGGACTGAAATCTTTTCAACTCAATCGTGACGACGACAAATTTTTTTAACGCGAAATTGTTGTGTGAAGAGTGTGGAAAATGTCAGATGAGTTCAGGACAGCTGTTTCGTGTGATATTGCTTTAATTAGTAAAAAATTTACACAAAAAGTGTTTAAACCGTCAATCTGTCTGACAAAAAAATATTTTCTAAGGTCAACGGAATTTTAGGCAGCCCCTCAAATATTGTTGCCATTAATGTTACTGGGAATACACAAACATTCAATTATACACACATGTATATATACATAGTAATATATATATGTATTAGTGTTCTCGCTACGAGAGCCGAAGTGGTGTAAGAGCGAAAAGCGAACGTCAAAAGAAACGAGAGATTCGCCTCTTAATATAGCAATTGTGCTTGATTTTAGTATGCGAGGCGATCAATACTGGGCTTTTGTTCAGTTATATTCTGTGTAAGCCAAAGTGAAGTCACCTCGTGCTAACAGCCGTGATGTACAACAATTAATTGCAACAATTAAATACATATATATATATATATATGTCTATATAAATGAACATTACATTTGCATGTACATAGCACAAGCTATATAAATCGCTAGAGGAAATGCTAGCCTGAGCATTTGCCTCAAATTATTATACCAACAAAATAATTGACCAAAGATTGTGAAAGTTCTGTTAAAAGCATATTGTAGTGAATTTAACGAAAGAAAAAAATACAATCATATAAAATAGGCCGAATATTATTGTTAAGTCAAATGTACTATCTTGTGGCGTATAGCTAGCAATTATTGCAGCCGAAAGGCTGTAAAAAACATTTTTGACGACGCCAACTTACAAATACAAAACTACAAAATACAACATACATATATACATCTATATAGCATATAGCATATCAAGCTAAAACGACAACGACGACAATACTAGCAGGACATAAACCACCCACAAATTGCAGCCCACATTTAGAAAATCGATATTTATATACTAGTCACAACGAATTATGAACTGAACGGTGGCATTTGTGTGATGTCAGTAAACTTTTGACCATTTGAGCGAATTGTTCACTGTGCACTTTATTGTGAATACACATTTGTTGAACATTACAATTATATAATCGGCCGTAGCAGTGGACCACCTTTGAATGACACAAAATTTGTTGGTTCTGCAATGGTAAAAGATAACACTGGCACACTCACAATGCGTCTCGTTCGAAGTAAATTACGCAAACGCGACGAGCCTCGGAACGCGTCATCCAATGTTATTGCTGAAGATAAGGAGCACCAAGACGACAATGGAGATGATGCTGATGCTGATGCTGATACGGAGACGAATACTACCATGAACAACTGTAGCAGCCACCACGTATCTTTCGTACGAACGAGCGGCGGAGGCGCTGTCGAAGGTCGAAGTGGACATCCAGATGTGATTGATATACCGGAGTGGACATTTCCTCCAAAAGCGCCTGCACCACATATCTATCATATTAACCCGGTAGGTGAAATAACACCCTTTTAAAGGGGGTTTTATCCATGTACATGAACATTTGTAGAAGCTTCTGACGTTGTTCTCCTTTCCAATTTCAATGGAAAGTAGTTTTATTAAACTACAATCTTCAGTAGTTAAACAGTGAAAAAAGATTGTAGGTGATATATTTAATCTAATCTCTAATTCAATGCGTTGATTGATATCTTGTCCAAATCGACAATCAGATCTTGCAAAACATGATAACAATTTTTCATTCATTGTCTTTTGCAAAACGCTGATTCCTATCTGAAAAGTGTTTCACATCTTTGAAAAAATTCCATCGATTTACTAGGTGTCGTTCTGTGTGAATTGCCTTAAAGGTTTTGCCGTGCTAAAAATTCAGCATAATTTCCGCATCCGAAATAATTTTGAAGCACTGTAATTTTACGATATTTTCAGCCCACCACTATAAGTTTGACATACATTGCATAAATGTAAACAGGGTTCGATGGCGGTTGCTGTGACATTGATATAGGGTAAACAAAAAATGGGACGAAATGGGAGGAGCTCTTGGAAGCGCACCAACGAAACAATTTGTAGCACTTAAGCTAGTCAAGAAGAGTTTTAGGCAGGCTCGGTTAAACTAACGCGCGAAAGGCAAACTTAAACGCCAATACCGTGAAAATTTCTTTTTTAACTTAAAAGCAACTGTCATTAAAACTTAAATAACACTCATGAACATTTTAAGATTTTTAATAAATTGTTTCTTATTTTAATCGAAAAATATCCAAATGGTCGATTGGATTTCCACAACTGATCTGGCGATGCAGGAATGATGATGCATTTAAAGGCACGGCAAACGCTTACGCTGCATTATATGATATTGCTCCGTGTGAATCCATAACACTTCCAATTCGAAGAACTCAAAACATTCAGATTTCGACAAAGCCTTTGTTTCTGCAAATTTTTCTTGCAACAAGACCTTGGTAAAAATACGAACCAGTTGCCCAACAGATGACGCATACTTACTCTCCAGCTTGAACATTACTTTATCATCATCTTTGTCTTTAATGAAATTGTATCTCACAAAAATGTATTTGGTTTTTTGTGTGAATTTCCGGGTTTATAATTAAATGATTATAATATATTAAATGTGAAATATATAAAACAGCCCATCGTACACATCAATTAGATAATACAAACTCTTGTTCAGTTTGATATTTCCATTAACATTTTCAGTTTTATGTAAATCTTTTCACTCAGTTAAGCCGTAGGGAAAATTTGTTTTTAAATTTCAATGTATAATGAATTATATTTTATCGTTATAATGTACTCGGTTAATTCATTTTCAAACTGTGGCAAACTTATTGAAAAAATGTCGAGTTAAACTTTTTGCGATAGCAAGAAGGAAAATAAAAATAAAATATCAAAAATTAAAAGTCAATAATAAAGCAAATAATGATTTTTCTTGTTTCAGGAGATGTTGATAGCTAATGACAAAAACAGTTTTAAAGGATTTCGCAAACAATTCAGTGGGCGGTTCAAGCGATTAGTTGCCCGAAAACTGGAACCTGCACCTGTGATACCTCCAGAACTAAAGCCGCAACTTAAAACAATATATGTTTATTAATATTAAGGTTTTGTATGTAAATATGTGTAAAATGACTACAGCTGGTGACAGCCAAGCAATCAACTTTTTAAATTAATTATAAAAAGTATTTCACGCATATTAATTTCTTAACGGTAATTTTTACTTTGTCAATGGAATAATAAGACACATAGTATTTGAATAAAAGAAATTCCTGACTAAACATTTGACTTTACTTGAGAAATATGCTGGCAACACGTCGATAAGTATTTTATATCAATTCTGTTACTTTTTCGTAGTAGCTTTGTAATAAGTCTATAGTAATTTCAAGTGTATTTTAAAATAATAACATAGAGTACAAATATTTTTTAACATTATTACAGTATTGTATATTACAAATAATTATAATTATAACCCTTATAGGGGTTATCTTTATTATGTTTTCAAATATGTAATGCATCGGAGGCGACGTCTTCGGGCGCATTTATTTGTATTTATATTTATCCTCGATCAACATCCCATACTGAGTCAATATAGTAATGTCTGTCCGTCCAAATTGTTAAGTGTCTTTGCGCTGCAATACCTTAGTTAAAAAGCAATCACGAGGAATTTTGATTTCTATCCGTTTTTTGACTAAGCGCAGTACATATGTCGTATCAGACCACTATATAATATGATTGCGATAGGAATCGGCTGAAATGTAGGCCTATGCCTATCTCGATCAAGAAAAACGGTTATCTTATCTTGTGGGTTGAAGTTAATCTTCAGGCATCCAAATTTTTTTATGACTCTTTTTGTGACTTGTCAAACCAGAATCAGAAACTAAAATTTTTTAACGATTATTTTTTTTGGAAAAGGAAACTTATTTTCAATTTTTGTTACAAACAAAAATATTGAATATTGAATTCGCAGCAAGTCGTGAAATCTATAATTAAAATTCGTCTAAAACGTTCAGAAATATAAAAAAAAAAAAATTTGGCCTGGCCTACAAGCGTTTGCGATTATCGGTGTGCCCAAGATAACTGTTCTTTCTTGTTAGATATGTGATTATCAACAGATAAGGCTATTGTGCGTGGTGTGTATATGTTATGGTTGATAAACTTAATATTATACTTGGGATTGCAGATAAAATCAATGAGTAAAATGAAATCATAGAGTAAACCATCTCAAAGACTTAAACATGCATCTTATTTCGGCACACCTCTTTTCGATCATCCAACATGGGGGACAGGAGTGTATGAATCATCCTTGGCTGATATAACGGAATATTTTTCTCTTCGACCTTAAATCAGCTGGAGTTTGAAGGCCTTAATATTAGTTTTATCAGCTGGTTTTACATACATTTTACATGGTATCAGAGTATTCTGCAGATGGGTATGCCCGACTGCAACGCTCTCTTGTTCTCACTTGTTATCATTGAATAATTAATGAATGTCTGAGTTCGAATACCTGAGAGGGTTAGCCACAGAATGATAAACAGGTATTATATATTAAGAGCAGATACTATTGGATATGAAAAGGGAGAAGATATGATTTTCGTATGCCCCCCACTTTCTTTCATTCAAGTTATCAGCCTTATCAGTTTCATTTCACTGCTTTATATTTTTTAAAAACATTAACTTTGATCCTGGGGATTACTCTTAAGGTATTCTGAACGGTATATGGAATCGTACTGCCTCAGATGGCGAAGTTTGAGGCTGTTGTCTAGCAGGCAAATGAATATTGGATTCCCTTCTTGATTGATTTGCTGGAGTACCTTCCACTCTTCTTTCCTTACCAAAATCCACTTCAGAAACACAAGCAGGATCTCGAAATTAGAGTTGTGGGGGGTAACCTATAACTGGATTTAGATTGCATTCAGCATAGTTTTGTACAAGAGTACTTGATTTCTAAGTCTCAGGTGTGCATTCTGTCCAAGAAGCCAGGTCATTCTCCTTGCTCTTTATTTCTCCCTGATATTTAGCTATGTGCGCAAATGGCTTGGTCATCTTTTGGTTGTTAAGTTGAAGATATCAATTTCCACTCCGTCCAGCTTGCCTGAGGAAATCTGCTCAGAGTTGTTAAGAAGGCCGTAGAGCAGTATTTTAAAATCCTTTGCAACTTTGATAAGCGCTGATCTATATAGACAATTGAGGCTCTACTTTCAAATCCTTCGTTGATGTCATTCCAGAAACTCTGACTTCTTTAGTTTTCTGGGGGCGGAACAGTCACTTTCTTCAGCATAATATTGATGTTGCTGCTCAGCCTTCTTGATGAGTACTAGACCCTCAAGAAACTTCTTTGCCACCTAGTATCAATCAGTTATTAACAGAGCAGAGTCTATTAGGATACGAACAGGAAGGAGTTTAGGGAAACCATTGCAAATGAAAAATATTTAATTATGTAGTTGTGCTAATGTGTGTAACAGTAGACAATAGGACAGTAGGAACAGACAATCCGACCCTACCTAATTTACCTCCAAGCCTTCTTAGTCTATATTGTCCTATCAATAGACCGGTGAGTTTTCTAAGTCTGTTCTTCCCCGTGGATATTACTTGCCTAAATCATTTCTGATTATAGCTACCTAAAAGACAATTGGCTTGTCTTAGACCGGGTACCTCTGCCCAGCTCAATTAACGGAGATGTCATTTGTTTCTCAGTTGTTACCGATTTTGGTCTAGATTAGCCGTAATTTTCGTCTTTCTGGGTGTAATCTGGCGGAAGGAATTGGGATATCTCTGTTTGGCAAAACTAATTTGAATACAACTGATATTGAATAATCAGCTTTAATTTCTTCAACTTATCGCTAATTTACATAACTTTGTTAAATCTTACTCATTTATGTAAACACAACATTGTAATTCTAGTAAATATCGATAGTTTCACTATCGGCGAGTCCGTGTTAGAAACTCGAGCGAGCCACATACGCGCTTTTGTTTCGGTCAAAAATAAAGTTCCTATTTTAAATAGTTTAAACATCGCCCAAATCTCAAGTTTCATGTTTATATAGAAAACGCTTTATGCATCGAACATATTGGCGCCCAAAGTGGGGCAGTGCTTAAGCAAATTATTAACAAACAATTGGACAATTTCGCATTTCGTTATGTTAACAAATTCGGCTTGCGCGTATATTCTAAGTGTTGGATTCCAATTGCTTGCAATGCTTTGTTGCAGCAATTAAAACATCAAACTTGCAAAAAAATTTTAATATCGTTAACTAAAACCATCACAAAGTTCGTCCCAGCAGCAATCACACACGTGCACACAACTTAAAGTAACGGATTTTACGCTGTCTCCATATTCGTTTCGCCGACCTTCAACGCCATTTTCGCTGTTCTTCTGCTTCGATCGCCATTAGCTTTCGATATACTCATCTTTCGATCGTCTTCTTTCACAACGTTGCTGTTCTTATCTCATTTTTCACTACTACTAAAACAATCGTCGCTTCAGTCGCTACCTTTAAAGTTTGTCTCAAATTCGTTCTTCGTTCGCTGTGTAAAGCTGCAACTGCAATCGTTGTCATTGCAATTCATATACACACATACAAGCACGCTTCCTTTCGCTTTTTTTTTGGCGCGTCAAGCAGAGGATAATTTCTGTGCCAACTTCTCTTCATTCAATTTCGTTACACATTTTTAAATAAGTCACATTCTTTGGAAAACTACCCATGCCAGCGTGCAAATATCAAAAGGAACATTTCGCGCATTAAAACCTTGATCGATGGACAACCTGGAGAACCTTCTAAAAGCTCAAGCTGATCTTCAATGTCGCTTAGGAATTTTGGAATCGTACTTTAAGCAATTGTTGGCTATTCAATCGGAAATAGAAACTCTGGATCCAAACGATAACGGGCGCGCAGAACTAGAAGACAACTATGTACAAATCAAGTTGGCAATTAAGAAATTGCTCGGTGGAGACTTAAGTAGTACAGTCATTGATGCCGCTACATCACACGTTGTTTACCATCCTCAATCATCACGCCTACCTTGTTTGGTCTAGCCTACATTCGATGGCACTCATTTGGAATACAAAAACTTCATTTGTTCGTTTAATCAAATCATGAACGGAGCGCAAGTAACAAATATTGAGAAGTTTAACTATCTGCTCAATGGCTTAAAGGGTGCTTCGCTGGAGTGTGTGAAGGCATTTCCAGTCACCAATGAAAACTACGCTAAGGCCTTAGTAAAGTTAAAGTCTCGGTTTGACAAGCCAGTATTGATTTTTACAGAGACCGTATCGTTTAACCACACGTATTCAAAACAGATTCGTAATTCTGACAAAGTAAAAAACTCGTCTTTCGCACTTGCTACCGCTTCTTGTGCGTTGTGCTCATGCTTAACTCATAAATTCATGGCTTGCGAACAATTTAAAGCACTGGATACGCTGCAACGTTTTGATGTCGCAAAATGCCACATATGTCTTAATTGTCTGTCTAAGGGTCATCAAATGGCCGATTGCCCTTCAACAATTCTCCATTGTAAGAGATCTCTCCATACCATGTTACATAACAACAAATTACATTCGACAACGCAACCAAGCTCTTCACAAGCCACCGAAACAGTAGTACTTAATCGTACGCAAATCACAAATCTTAAGAAACCTCAGGTTCTTTTAGCAACGGCTATGGTCCTGGTCAGAGATTCAACTGGCACCTATAGGCTAGGCAGTGCTCTACAGGACTTGTGTTCGCAGGTGCATTTCGTCACCGATGTGAAAATCAGCAGTATTTGCCATGCACAGATAGACATCACCTCTCTTACAATTAATTCAATAATTTCGTTTCTCATCCTTTGAACTTTTTATACAGCTTATCAGCCGGTCATCAATGGTAAATGCCAGAAAATATTGTTCTGGCAGATGAAAAATTCTACCAGTCTCGACACATCGACATGCTTTTAGGAACAGAAGCATTCTTCGACATTCTATCAGTGGGCCAAATTTAACTGGGTACAGATGGGCCCATGCTCCAGGCAAGTTCCATCCGCAACGTTCTGCAGAGTTTCTTGCTGTCTTTAAAGTTGGCGACACTTCAATTGATTATCACCTTGAACGCTTAGTGGTAATTGAATCAACTGAAACATCAAGTGTGCTGTTGAAACCAGAACATCGAACTTGTTAGAAACAATACATAAAAATGACTATTGTGAACAATCCCAGTCAACTTGGTCATTCGTTTGACATAGCAAGCCGCAGATATCACAGCTTGGAACGCAATTTGACACAATCTTCAGAAGTTCGCTTACAGTATTGTTAATTCATGAAAGAGTATGAACGTTTGGAACACTCGTAACCTCCCTACTACATACTCCACCATTGCATTTTAAAGCCCAGCAGCGAAACCACGAAGTTTCGAGTAGTCCTCGACGCCTCGTGTCGTACATCCAATCAAACTTCCTGACTCTCCAAGATGATTCAGATTACTTCGTTATGTCATAACAGCGGATGTAGCCAAGATGTGTAGGAAAGTAAATGTTGACTTAAATGCTCACAAATACCACTACATACTTTGGCGAGCTCTTCCAGATGAACCACTTCGCACTTATCAACTCAGCACGGTCACATATGGAACAGCCTCGGCACCATACTTAGCCATACACAGCCTGCATTATTTGGTAAATCTGCATCGAACTGATCATCTAATCGATGCTACAGTCATCGAATTGTCGTTCGACTTAGATGACTTTTATATTGGAGGTGAGGACGTACAAACTCTTCGCACAATCAAGGATCAAGTCATTTAAATTTTGCATCGTGGTCACTTTCCAAGCCCTTGATAAAGTGTATATAATTCAAATCGACAGAGCAATACGAATCGGTGGCTCTGTATGTCTGTTTACCTGAAATATTTATATATTTTGGTTTGGCAATTTTGGTTGCAAGAAAATAAAGATCAGAAAAATCGATGAGTTCTTTGATGCTGTCTCCGTTTTTTGGGGGGCTTTTGGATAAAGCGCTGAGCGGATGGCTCCCCAGATAGAGTGACCTAAGGCGAAAGATTATTATGATAATGTAGCTCGATGTTCCATAAAATTTCATCAGCTATAATATCTTCCTATTACGTATTACTTGATAAAAAAAATATTTGACATGTTGTATTAGTAGGAAAATTAAATGTAATGCAAATTGATGTATTTCCAAATACTTGCTGATATTAGTTGAAATGATCAGTAGGGCGTGATCGGAAAATGTTTATCCGATATTAAGAGGAATTTATCAACAAAGTGCCTTATAATTTTGCAGTTCTAAAACTGGAGATATATGTGTTTTCGCTCACAATCTTTATCTGACTAATCTTGGAAGGAATCTATTTTCCAGGTTTTGTAACGTTAACCTTAAAATTCTGCTAGATATAGGCTTACTCAATCTTTTGGGCGGAACTTGGTTGGTTGACGAACATTGCACAAGCCCATTCTACCTTGAGTATCAGAGTATAATGATGGAAAAATAGTGAGCTCAGCTGGCGTATATATCTGACGAGCCAAATATACAGTGGTGTTTCCAAAATGAATTAAGTAAACCAGGCTTACTACAGAAGGCAACAATATTCGACGAAACTGAAACGGTTATATTGGTGCATGAATCACAACGGATAACATATCCCACACAACTAATAAAACATACAAAAATTCACAAAGAGCGACGACAAAAGTAACCCACAAAAATAAATATAACTCCCCCATATAACAACATGCAAATTGTTTGTTAACAATAATAAAACCGGTTCATTACAATTATTATAGTACCTTTGTAGGGCGTATTGCAATTTTGTCGTGAAGTTTGTAACGCATTAACGGAGACGTATCCGATCTCCGTAAAATATATATGCTCTAAATCAGTATTATGGCACCAAAGTAGTTGATAATAAAACACATAAATACAATTATTTTACGACGTATAAACACATAATAATACATCGAAATTAGAAGTAAATTTTATATGTTAGCAGATTAACTCTGGTCTACAAGGGTATGTAATTTTCGGCACGCCAAAAAAGGCGTTTCTTGTGTATTTTTTTTTTTTGTATACCCTATTTCTCTTCTGAATCACTTTGTATTTGCACTCGATTAGGTTTTTTGCAAAGCATAATGTACAAACTCCAATAGAATTTATCATAAATTAATATAAATATATATATATATATAAAAAATTTTTTTTTTTGTGTAAGTTATATCATTAAATATTTTAGACAGTAAATAATATTATTAATAATCAAATAATGGCAAGGGTATTAAATCGTCTTCCCACAAACTTAAAATGTTTGATGTTTTGCTACTTAATACCCTTTACTATAGATTAATAAAATAAACATATTTACTTATTAAGGTAGAAATTTTCTCTTGCCATATTTTTTATTTGTTGAAGAAATTATATTACAATATTAAAAAAAAAATAATTGTAAATAATTTATGCAACTGCTCGCTGTTTTTTGATTTGCATACATGTGCAAAAGCATTATTTTTACTCTTATACCCGTAAATTTTTTTATAATCTAGAGTATTTTATAGCTTATACACAGAAGCCATACTTTCTCTACTTTCTTTCTGTATTTAAAGTAAGAGTAAACAAATACGTTAATATACATAGGCATAGGTATGTAAGCAAACCTATCATGTCAGTCAATCTTTATGTCTGGATAAAACACTTTAATTTCAAAATGTTAGTTTCGTTGTTATCCATTGTGCTGTGGTCCGTTACTGCTATTGCTGGAACACCAACAAATAAATGCGAAGGTATAAATTGCACAGAAGCTCTGCAAATAGCTTCACTTATTGAAGAGCAGTCCATCGCTAGAATTGTTCACAGACCTCAGCACAGAAACAGTGCGGAAAACCATAATCCGGAGGAACTCAATAACTTACATCAAGCCGTAGAGGTCAAAGATATTGGTGGTGTTAACACTGAAGATACGCATTATGGCCCTGTGGTGACAATTTCATCAGCTGATCCAGGCATTTATTATCAATTAAAACCAACTAACTCACCAGTTCTATCACCATCTACCGCTGTGCTGCATCAGTTTCCAACTGAAAGTAGTCAAACGACTTTTGGTAACATAATTACAGCCCAAAAGATTCATTTTGTAGCGAATTCGGAATCAACTTTTCCCATAGCGCACAATTTGCATATTCATCACCATCACCACCATTTAATTTTTAAAGACAAAAAACCAACCTCAATAACGCAATACATGCAGCCAGCGGAGTCTGAGATACCAGAAACCTCATACTATCAACCTTTAGCTGCAACAGTTAGGCCAATCGTATTGGCTCCTAAAGTTGTAAGCGTATCTTCTAAAGTCAATGATTTAAATTCTGATGGAAAACCCCATATCATTAATGGAACTAACAGCACAACACCATTCATAGACGAAGAATTATCTGAAAGTAATAAATATACTGTGAACGTGCGCCTGGAAAGCAAAATTGATCCTGTTTCTGTGGTAACGATACCAGAACTCCCATCAGACACGATTAATAATCAAACAAGTGTAAACACAACATCATTAGATTACCATAAGATAAGAGAGATTAACGATATGCAGCAAAGCACCGAAAAAGCTTCAAATAACGCAAGCGACAGTAAAGAAAGCTCTTCAGGCTATTCAACCTACAGCTCAAGTACTTCAAATAATAAACATTCTGCATATGATGTACCACTAAATTAAGAAGCTGATCATAAGCTTGAAACACAAAATTTCATGAATGAATATTTTAAGATATCTTCAACAATATACATTATAAGTCAACTTTAAAAAATTTGGAATATGTCTTGTTTTTTTTCAAATTATTTATGTTTCGGGATCACTCATCTTGAAAGACTATATAAAAAGTATTTCATGTGAACAATCGGTCGAGGATGGAATAAGATTTTACTTATACTTATTTTTGATAGAACGGTGATATATTTTTGCTGTTATATTTAAAATCGATCGATTTAGTGATCCATGCCTATGTATTTCATACGAATACTCAACTTACGTTACCATTGATCTTTATTAATATTTAAAATTTTTGTATTCAAAGAAACAAATGTGTTAAGTTTTTTGACATTATATAAAATAAATGTAAATGTAAAAATTCTTAAAATGCAAATTCAAAAATTCTTCTATGATTTTTTTATTGTTTGAAGTAAGGCTTTACTATACCCTTAAATAGAGTATTATAATTTTGCCGTGAAGTGTGTAATGCATTAAATGAGACATTTCCCGACCCCATAAGCTATATGATTGGAAAGATGATGTATCATAGAAAATCTATTTCTTTATAAAGATATATTCCAAACTCATTTTGTTCGAGTTTTACAATACTCCTCAAATTACGAAACAAACCATCAACATCGGACAACTATATCAAACAATCGATTATGATCTCCAGTTTGCACGAGTTTGTTGTCTACAGCGTCCTTGATTTTCTTATTTTAATTTCTAAAGTATATAGCAACTTTAATTTACAATAAACGCGCATGCTTAATAATTTTCTTATTTCATTTTATTTTTTAAGTTATAACTCTTTCGAAATTATGTAAAACGGATATTTGTTAGCAAAAAAAATTGAAATACATGATTTTTATCCTTTGCCAAGTCACTTTCTTGACATGCTTGACATACATATAAGCAACTTGTTAGACAATATTTGCAATTTTAATTTACTTTAAAGTTAAATATTATCATTTCCAATTTTTTATTTGGAAGAAGATATGTGTATAAATTTATTATTTGTAGTCTTGGTATGATTCATCAAAACCGATTTGTGATTTGACTATACACACGAAAAATATTGATTTATGGTCCCGACACGAATCGTCTAGGTTAGGGTTTGGTAAGACGGTTGTCGATTGTCAATTTATGGTTGTGATACAGTGATTTGGATTTTTGTCAATTTCTTGACGCTAGTATCCAGACAATTGCAATTTCGCAATTTCAGTTGGTCGTAATTCTGCTAACTGCGATAGATCGGTTTGAAATGTGCTCAAGGGTGCAGGGTCAAAAGAGGTGTTCAGGAGATTCCTCTTGGAAGTTTCTACAAAAATTATTATTATTATTGCGGCCATGCGACCTCTTCTGATTTGCTCTTGCAGGTAGCCAGGGGAATCCATATTTAACTGATCACATGCGGTTTTGCCATCTCGTGCAGAGATTTCTGCTTATCTATCGATATAGGTGTTGACATTGCGTGGTCAAGTAAGTATTCACTTATGCCTAGTACTACTCGGATACTGAACGATTTCTGTATATTTGATTACTCAGAGAAGACGCCTCCGCCTATACGATTGTTCAACTTGTAAAAACCTTGCAAAAAGAACCGCATTTAGCTGTCCAGATTGATAGAATTTTAAGTTTACTTGTCATCAGATGACATAGGGTTTCACCTGAAGATTACCGCAACATCATTCGCATACGCTATAGTGGTGACAGGATGCTCCGCTGAGGTGTTTCTTTGCTAACTTACTTGAAGAGAGTTGATTGATTTATAACGCACGATCTGACCTTCTCTTAGGTATGTTGGGACCCCGAAATGAGTTTGGGGTGTAGGGCGTTTTTGAGATGTACGCTTATGAGCCGCTGAAGCATCTTGAGGTGAAAATAAGATACTGGTATGGGATGTTTCGCCAGCTTTCGGAGTAAAAGTGATTATTCACTGAAATCAATTGGATGGGATTAGGCCAGTCTTAAGAATATTTAAAAAAATTGCATATAGCCAGCTTAGAGTGGTTGGACCCAGAGGTATGGGGGTAGAGATGAGGGCAGCGATGAGCAATCGAGGTTGGATCTTCTGTAATCTATTCCGAAAGGTTTTCCAGTTGGCATCGAAACCTATAATGAGATGAATTTTGTGCTTCTCGCACTCCAAGCCGAGATCTGTTGTTATATCATATGGAGGTGGTTCTGAGCTAGAGGCTCATTGGCGTGTTGTCCTTATCGCACAAATTATAAAGCAGAAAATTACTGTTTGTTTTTTTTTTTTTGTCTGAAAACCGGTTCTTGTTTTACTTTCCTTTTGAGCTGCTATAAGCTAATTGTTTTTGCATCCAAGTCCGCAAACCCTTGGTTCTTGGTACTATATTTGGAAATTGTATCCCACCATTGTTATGTTGCTATCCTGGTCTTCGGATACCGAGAAATTCAGCTCGTCAATCTACCGACACATGGTCACTAGCCCCGTGTCAGTGTCGACATATCGGACGTATGTCGTGTCTCCAGCTGATTGGGTGCCTCCAACAATGGGTTGAAAAAGATGAGTTACATCTTTACAGCATCAAATTCTCTCTTTGGCAATTTGGGTGTTAGACTGCCCAGGTTGGAACTGTGCCCTTTTGGCCGCTGGTCCTTATTGGGCGGTTGCCAACGCTGTTTACGTTCCTCCTCTTAGGATATCAAAAATTTCTGGCCTGGGCGTTAGTTGTTTTCATATCATTTTTCACACTCGCTCTTATACACGATGGCTCGGCATCTCTCTTAAGGAGACGGGTGTGACAGGGTCCTTCCCAAGTGCCCAAGCGCCGCTGGCTCGGCAAACGGATTTGTTGACCACTTTCTTGCTGGTGTGGAGCTTTGACCAAGCCTTGAAGCCACTGCATCCGATGTATTGTCGGACCCTTCCGGTTTTGGGTGAATACCGGTATCCTTCGATATGATTGTTCGTTTTTTTTAAATTTTAGTGAATCCTACGAGAGGAGAAAGGGAGTCCAAATGCATAAAGATTTGCGTTAAACACGTTAGACTACATTATACCGGAGACTTCAGGGTACAAGTCTTAGAGAGCATCAGTAACTAGCGGAGCACTGTGATGCTATTTCCAGTTGGCACCCTTCTGGAGGGTTCAGTGTTGGATTTTGCCTACCCAATCTGGGCTTTATAATTCACAGGCCGATGGGTACTAAAAAAAAGTATATAGACAGATAAGACAGATAAAATAAGAAACAATTAATTAGAGCTCGCATTGTGAAATATATAGTTTTTGGAAATTCGATAATTCTCTATTCCAGTGACTGCCGAGTAAAGGGCATTATCCGGGATCTGTGTTTACGGTGATTTTCAGTTGTAGGCTTATACGACGTTCAAGTGTAGGCTAATACGTCCGTAATCTATTGGGCTGATATTAGATGGGGATTGATTTGAGACGCATTAGAAGAATTTTTCCCTTCCTTAGGACTTTGAATGATTTCGTTGGAGTTTGAATGGATTTTCAGATTTGCTAGTGAGAGGATAGTTTTCGAAAGAGTCAGAGACAGTGAGAGAGAGAGAGAGAACCAGAGAGAGAGTTTAAGTTAGGTTAGTTTAGACGGATGCCGACCATAAGGTCGACACATTGAACAATTGTGATACCTTATGGATCTCACTTCGTTTCTATGGTGCTCATGTGAGTATAGATCAGGGGTAATAAAATTAGTTTAATTTATAAATTTTGCAATTATGGTCGGTCGTTATCGATAACATTGTTAAAAGCTTCGATATCTAGGAAAGCTATACTGTGTACTCCTTGGGGTGTGAAAATTCATCTATTATATTAACTACTGAATGGAGAGCAGTACCTGTAGATCTGCCTTTCGTGTAGACATGTTGGGACCCCTAGATAGTGTTGGGGTCTATCGTTCTATTTAGGTGTAGGCTTACGAGTCTTTCTAGAACCTTTAACATGAAGGAAGATAGACTGGTGGGTCTAAAGTCCTTTGTGCTGGTATGTAATGGCCTCCCAGCTTTGGGAATTAAGTTCATTTTTGTCTGAATCCAAGCGGGTGGAATTTAGCCAGTCTTGAGAACTTTCTTGAAAACTTTGTACAGCCAATTGACTGTAAATAATGGCTGTTGCGCCCATATTTTGTAGTTGGGCTGAACTTATGTTGTCAGGGCCTGGGGATTTAAACGGCTTGAAGATATTTATTGCCCATTTTAAATTTTCTTTGCATAGAAAAGGCTTCATTGATGTAATCTCTTCAGATCTCATACAATTTTGGGTCGTAGGTAGATTAGAGCATCCGGGGAAATTAGTATTGAAGACTATATCCAGTGAGTCTTCACTGGAGTCAGATGTCTTCTTTTTCCAGATAATCTCAGCCCCGCGACTTCATTGGTAGATTCTATCTCTGAAGAGAGACCTACAACTTCGGCGAAGAGCGACAAGTTGTGGTGTTCATCATGGGGGCTTATTGTAGCCGTGGACCTGCTTATGAGACAGAGTTCACACATGTGTTTTTGAGAGTCTGTGCCTATGGGGTGATGTTCCGACTGGATTTGATATAGTCTTGTAAGTATCTTGTGTAAGTATCCCAGTTCGCCTTCTTTCGATTTAAGAAGTTGACCGGTTTTGATGGGCTTAGAGAAAGCTCAAATTCAATACATGTAATCAGAGAAGGAGTGCCCGTCCGAGACTCTCCACCCTTTTAACTGATTGATAATGATATGTGAAACAAGGGTCAGGTCTATGACTTCTCTACGATTTTTAATAATGAAAATGGGATCATTTCCCATGTTACAGATCAGAAGATTAGTATTAAGGATGAATGCTAAGAGTGACTCACCCCTCAGATTTGTATCCGTGCTGCTCCAATGAGAGTGGTGAGCATTGACATCACAGCCTACAACAAGGCCAGTTTTGCAATTTTCGAGAGATTTTATGATCTCGTCTGGTGGTAATCCAAGGAAGTCTTGGGCCATGTAGAACGAGAATATCCTTGTTGATGCTGGCTATTGCTCAAGGTTTTCTGCATTGATGTCGCCGTTGCTAAAATTATTGAGCAGAAAAATACTACGATTTTTTTCGGTAACAGGTTGTTATTTTACCTTCAGATTTAGCTCTTATGAGCTTATAATCTTTACTGCCTAGTCCGCAAGCCTTGCCTCCGACTATCCAAGGTTCTTGGACTAGTGCAATATCGACTCCGCCTCCAGCCAGGCGGCAGATGCTGCTTTACAGTGGAAGTTTATGTGCAGAAGTCGTAGCGACATCTGGAGACAACACACCCATCACCGTTTTGTTGCTGCCCTCATCGTCGGACCCTGGCTAAGAACTTGTGAGATGATTCGAATGGGGCTCACCTGAGGCCACCAGGCGGGTCGCGGTTTTCGAATAGCGAACGGCCTCCCCTCGGGGATGTTAGCTGCGAATAATACGAGATTACTCGTAAATAAGCAGTCCCGGACAAACAGCGAGTGCGATTATGTCGATCGTACCGACAAGGCGCTTGTGTCGCCGCCTTCTAAAGTATAGCCTCACACACACACCCCCCCCCCCCCATCTCCCCAAATAGCTACCTACCACATCCTATCCCCTCATCTCACTCCGGACCGGACTAAGGCGTCATTCGAACCGTGCCGAGAGTCAGCCTGGCTGGAGGCCCGGATCAAAAACTAGCCCAGTCTTTAACAGTGAGCTCAGGCAAATGGCGACCGCCTGTTCTAATTCAGCCTTACCCGGGTATCGCGGATCTCTGCATGGGCGGACATATACTTCTCCGCAGCTCGTGGGACTCCATGAAGAAAATACAAGTTATAAAAATACCGCAGGATCTCCCTGCGGAGAATGTCGCAAGACATTTAGAGGGTTATGTCCCTGACGGGGAACGACCCTCTCGTGTGGTAGACCATCCTTCACACCGTGCTGCTCCAGCAACAAATAGGAGAGTGCCGCAGGCACAAGGAACTCCGGCTGTGAGGCATGGGAGACCGATGGCTGGTACACCCAGACCACCGCACCCAGCACCGAACGCCGCGAGGCAAGGTGCTCAGCGCCCAAAGAGGAAGGGAGAGCTCCTGCCACAGAGGGGTCAACCCGGTTGGCTGGATGACCCGAACCGGAGAAATCGCTGCGATTCAAGGGTCAAGTGGTACCTCCAGCAGGGACTCAACCCTGACGAAGCCCTGAAAAAGGCCAAAGAGCCCAGGGAGGAGGTTGCAGCACCTGCGCCAGCCCCGAAAAGGCATAGCAGCAATCTCACACCACCGGTGGCCACCCCCAAGAGGATGTGCCCGGAGGTTGTGGGCGCTGCCCGCGGCTCGGCAGCGGCAAAGGTGCTGAATGATAATGGGGCAGGAAATCTAGACCAAGCACATCGCGCGCAGCGGTCTCGAAGCCCAGCTCGCCGACACCCACCGAGCCTCGCCTGTCCTATGCAGACATGGCAAAGAAGGTAAAGGTGGCCGTGTTGCCCGTGGACTTCCCACGGATCATGCTCAGTCACGGAGATTTATCTGTGTTGGAAGAGGCCATCATTGACGAAGTCATTGCGTATGGTGGAGATGTCTTATTCGCGGGCATTCACTTTCGGGTTGGATTCCTGGTAATTGAATGCTCCGATGAGGCCTCAGCCGATTGGCTGAGGACCGCAACATCAAGGCTACAATCGTGGAAGGGCGTGCCCCTTGAGAGCAAGGTGAGGGACGACATACCGTCGCCCCACTGCATTACGCTGTTCTGCCCTAGGAGTGCAGATCGGTCTACCGAATCCCTGTTGGTTCTGCTGAGGAACCAGAACAGGATCGAGACCGACACCTGGAAGGTGATCTCCAGGAGGAACGAAGCAGAAGGAGCCCTCCTGGTGATCGGGATAGATGAACTATCCAGAAATATAATTGTGAAGAAGGGACACCAGGTCTTCTTCCGTTACGGGACCATCCCCGTAGGTGGACTGAAGAAGAAGAAGACTGGAGAAAACCCCAACCTGCTCCAACGGGCAAGGAAGATGTATCAGTGGGCAACATCACCACATCGGACCCTCCTGCCCCGGAGCAGGGCAAAGGGCATCAACACAGGGCTAGCTCAGGTAAACATCCACCGAGCTAAGGCAGCCTCGGCGGTCTGAGCAAGGATGTTTACCAACAAACACCTTGGGCTGGCCCTGGTACAGGAGCCATGGGTGAACGATGGCATCAAGGGCCTGTTCACAGCCGACTCAAAGGTAATCTGGGATCAGAGAGATCCAGCACTAAGAGCTTGTATCATGGTAAGGAAAAGTATTAGCTTTACCATCCTTTTAGAATTCCTGACTAGAGACTGCGTTCACATACTGGTGTACACCAAGGGCAGCACGGTCTCTGTGGTCATCGTATCTGCATACTTCGCAGGGGATGCACCCTGCCCACCACCAGAGCTGGTGGAGTATTGCAGGAAAGAGAAGATGCCGGTGCTCATCCGTCCGATCACAGTACTATCCTATTTAATTTAAAATTAAATACGGATAGTAACACACTAGGTCGCAACCCCAGGGAAACCAACTGGGAAGGCTACAAGTCGACCTTAGGGCTCTCCCTAGCCTACGGGTTATCTGGTATACCCAGAAAGTCGCTAGAGCTGAACAGGGCTATTGGTGACCTCAACAAATGCATAATTAATGCATTTGAGGATAACTGCCCGGTAGGGAAAAAGCATATGGAAAAAGATGCCCCATGGTGGAACGACAGCCTAGAAAGGCTGCGCGTGAGCACACGTCGCCTCTTCAATAAAGTAAAGAGACACGGAATATGGGCACAGTACCGTGAAAGCCTGACATCCTACAAAAAGAAGATAAGAAAGGCCAAACGGAAGAATTACAGAAACTTCTGCGAAAGCATAGTTAGCACAAGCGAAGGCGCCAGGCACCATAGAGCACTGGCGAAACGAGCGCCTGATGCGAACTTAGCACTGAAGCGTGGGGATAACTCCTTTACGAGCAGTAATTTGCAGAAATTAGTACTACTTTTCGAGACGCACTTCCCAGGAAGTACACCCCTGCAGAAAGAGGCTATCAAAAGGGAAAGTAGATACAGGCCGTCAACTGACAACTGGGCATGCGCCAAGTCGACAGTCACAAGGGAAAGCCTTAATTGGGCAATTTGGGCAATCAAACGGGACAGGAAATACTCCTCTCCCATATTAGGAAAGCATTAGTAAGTAGCCTAGCCCTCGGATACATACCGGGCGCGTGGAGGAGAGCTAGGGCAGTCTTCATCCCCAAGACAGGGAAGGAAGACATTACCAGCCTAAAGTCCTTCAGACCCATCAGCTTAACATCGTTTTTACTGAAAACGTTGAAAAAGCTGGTGGACTACAAAATCAGAAGCACTTTGCTTAAGCAAAGGCCGCTGCACCCGACGCAGCATGCATACAGAGTAGGCAGGTCCACGGACACAGCACTTTATCAGCTGCGACGTACTTTGAGTGCGGCAATTGATAATAAGGAAGTAGCATTGTGCGCCTTCTTAGATATAGAAGGTGGCCGTGATAACACATCTCACGATGCAATCAATGCTACCCTCTCGAGAAAAGGCTTGGACCATACTACCAGCAGATGGATACTCGCACTGCTACGGTCCAGGCAAGCCACGGCATCATTATATGATAGCACTGTAACAGTCCTAACCACCAAAGGCTGTCCCCAAGGAGGGGTGTTGTCTCCACTACTAGACGAACTACTAAACAGACTTGCTAACAGTGGTATTCAATGTCAAGGATATGCGGATGACATTGTTATCATAGCGCGAGGCAAATTTGAAGAATCACTCTGTGACATAGTCCAGTCAGGGCTAAGGATAACGTATGACTGGTGTATGGAGGTTGGACTCAACCTAAACCCTACGAAAACAGTCATCGTCCCCTTTACCAGACGACATAAGTTACAGAGGATGAGACAAAAATGGCTCTCAGGATCCTACTAAAAACGAGTAGGGAGGTCAAATACCTGGGAGTCACATTTGATAGACTTTGGCAACCATGTGCAAAACACGATATTGAAGTGCTCCAGGGCGCTTTACACATGTCGTAGTATTGCCGGTAAATCATGGGGTACATCACCAAAGATATTAAGATGGCTATACCTGATGGTAGTAAGACCCATGTTAAGCTGTGGGGTGGTAGCATGGGGTGACAGGGCGCGGTTGCTCACCGTGAGGAAACAACTACAAAAGTTGCAAAGGATGGCCTGCGTATGTATAACCGGAGCTATGCTCACCTGCCCAACAATGGCCCTTGAAGCCTTAATGGAGCTCACACCACTCCACCATATCATAAGGCTCAAGCAGAAAGCCACGCTTCTAAGGATATCGGCAGAAGGAGTTGGGGGCAACCATAACCTAAGCCATAAAGATGCTCAACTCCTTTCAAACGAACTGCCCTGCTGATGCAACCTATGGACAAAATAGTAGCCGAATACATATTCGAGCGAAATTTCACAGTACGTATGAGTAGTAAAAGGGAATGGACAACTCTGGATGAAGTTCATCCCATGAAACCGCACACCATAAAATGGTACACCGATGGATCACTCACGAATCAGGGCACGGGTCTTGGAGTGGTGGGTCCTCGGGTATTCTACCATGAATCCCTGGGAACGCACACAAGCATATTTCAGGCTGAGGTGTGTGCGATAAGGAGATGTGCAGACTTCAAAATAGAACGTAACTATCGGAATACGGATGTATCCATCTTATCCGATAGTCAAGCAGCATTGAACGCTATAATGGGGACTAAGATAACATCGAAGGTAGTCCATGAAATTCGTTCAAAGCTAGACCTACTCGGGACTCACAACAGGCTCACCATACGATGGGTCCCGGGCCACAGGGACATAGCGGGAAACGAAGCGACTAACAAGCAAGCAAGAATGGGGGCAGGAAGGCAGAGACGGCAACAGAGCTGGTCGGAGGCAGTAGGACTCCGACAAGCCAGATGTCTCCTAGGTGGTTATAATCTTGTACGATTTAAACAAATTATAACCATGGAAGAGAACAGCCTTAGGATACTCACCGGTCTATTGACAGGACACTGTAGACTAAGGAGTCACCTAGCAAAACTGGGTATATATAGTAGCGACCTGTGCAGGTTTTGTGAAAGAGAGGAGGAATCCTCGATGCACATCCTGGCAGAGTGTGTCGCTTTAGCTAAAAGAAGAAGCAGCCTCCTAGGGGCGCATGTTTTGAATTGCAAAGACATAGAAGACCTCAACCCAACAAAGATCGTCGCATTCGTGCGGGAGTTGAGGCTGATGGAAGAGCTATAAGCTCAGACGGGGGCACAATAGATCAAATAGGTCGCGGTGCAGTTTCCCCCCTAATAATAATAATAATAATAAGACATAGAAGACCTCAACCCAACAAAGATCGTCGCATTCGTGCGGGAGTTGAGGCTGATGGAAGAGCTATAAGCTCAGAAGGGGGCACGATAGATCAAAAAGGTCGCGGTGCAGCTTCCCCCCTAATAATAATAATAATCGTCGGACAGCAAGATATCTCCGGAGAAGGATCGTGCTCGACGGGCTTGTTGACAGAATCCGCACCGGCCGCTGCATCCGACTTGTACACCTTTATGATGATTGAGCAGAAGCCGAAGTTCAGCTCATCTTTTGCGGCCTCGATAGGCGCCAGTGATTCAGTAATTGTTCAGGATCTCAACCGCCTGATTTATAGAGCCCTATGAGGCCTCAATCTTCACCACCCTCCAATCTTTGGTGGGAAGGGAAGGATTACATCTCTGCAGCATTTTCAACACCTGGTCCGGCTCTTTTAATGATGCTGGGATCCAGATGCGAGCCCGAAATCTAATGGGCACATAGCTCCAGTCAACTTCAACCAGCTAGGCTCCCGGATAGAACTCGCCAATGCTAGCTACGGCCGCCTTGTATAGCTCCACAGAGCCTACGTCGTCACAGGAAATTACCTTAGTGCTACCCTGATGCCAGCCAACATCTTTACATGCTGGTGGTGGTCCGGGTTCATTCATGATCATTTCAAAGCAGCGGACAGCTCCTTCCACCCACTTCCACTAATTTTTGGGGATCCTTCCGTTCTTATTGCCTTTGTCGAGGACCCCTATCAGAATACTCTCCTGGCAATTTTGGCGAAGGGTATCCACGGTAAAACTCGGCTTTCTTGGCCACTGATCCGGGTGGTTCTTTCTTACGCTTCCTCTTCGCCAGGTCTTTTTGGGCGGTTCTTTGCAGAAATTGAGCAGAACGCTCTTGGAAAATTCCACTTTATTCAGCCATTCGGCTGGTAGACTTACCGTTAAGTTGGCGTTCTGCCTCTTTAGAATACTGCCTGCATTCCGCCGTTCAGCATAGGAAAATTTACGTGCCAGGGCACTGGTGGTCGGCACTTCACCCTTCACATAAGGGGAGGCAGGGTTCCCAGCGTCACTGGCTTAACCACCAGGTTCTTTGGCCACTTTGGCCTGAAGATAGCTTTGGCCAGGCTTCGAATCCACTGCCTCCGCTAAGGGTTTGGGATTTCCCCCTTCCGGCTTTTGGCGAGTGCCGGACTGTTTTGGTTTTGTTTTTCTTTTTAAATCCATTTGATTCCCATGAGTTGCGGAGAAAAGATGTCCGCTTGCACAGAAATCCGCAATATACAGGTAAGGCTTATTAATATTGGAGGTCGCCAGATATCCGATATGCTCCGTGAGCGACTGGGCTATTTACGGGACCCCAGACAGGTTGACTATCGGCAGTGGTCACGTTACACCTTAATCCGGCCCTACCTCGAACTATAATATGCCCCTTTACCAATAACATGTCTATATGGAGACCATATCCGAAGTTCAGGGAACAGATCTTAGCTAGCATCAGTACCTTGCGGACCACTGTGATGATATTACCAGTCGGCACCGCCGTGAATGATTCATTTGAGGAAATTTTAGCTAACCTTTATCCCATTAAGTATATACATATATTTTTGATTTAATTTGTAAGTTTGAACACCCATGTTATGTATAATTTATGGATAGTAAAGTAAAGGGTATCTCATAAAATAAATAACTATCACTAAAAAGTTAAGTATAACTTTTTCTAATATTGTTTTAGTTGGAAACCGACGATAGTTAGGTCATCCTTTCCTGGAAATTTTATCATATATCAATACCTTTAAGCGAAAGAGTGCGTTGAAAAATATGTCATATTTTTAATACCGCTGAAGAGGGCATTAAAATTATGTCGTGAAGTTTCGACCACACTTGCAGTTTTCTGTTCACATCCATGAAGGATCGACATATAAATTTTCAGGCCAAGCCCACACCAACCGCCGTAAGGAAATTCGGCCCCAAAAATCTGAAATGCGCATATCTTCCACAATTTCTAAGCTGGAGTTACCAAAATTTTGAAAGTATGTTACCGGTAGCTCTCTTTAAGGATCATTGGACCTGGATGCCCACGCCCATTCCGCGTATAGTTATCTCCCATCATTTTATTGCCAAAGTTACCAATTTTTTTGCGGCCATGACCACTCCGACCGTCCCCAAAATTCACAAAAGGTCATATTTACAGCAAGTTTAATACTAAACTTGGAGAGCAATTTACTAGGAACCCTCTTCAACCTCTTTCTTAGCCCTCTTTCTTGGCTACAATCACTTTTTTCAGCGGCATCTGTTTTCAAGTCACTAACTAGCTTTCTTGATGTAAATGATCATCAATAGGTATTATATTTTTTAGTGCGGAATATGTAAATGACAAGTTGAAGCTCAGATATGATTATATTGTTAGTTGATTTATATAAATCCATATATATTTCATATGTATATCCAATCATCCAATCATCATTCCCCATCTAATGTAACGTTAATTTAACTCCAGTATTAAAGCACAATTTTTGATAGAACGATAATTTATTTTAATTTTGTTAATTTAAATATATTTATATAGAAGACATACAGATCCAATAATACGTTTGATGATTTTAATAACACTTTTGAGTGAGCAAAAAATGTTACAAATATCATCGTGTCCGCATTATAAATTAAGACGTGATTTATACATTAAATTGATTAAAAAATAAGCTAGATAAATATTAAATAGGATAAATTTGAATTATGTTTACTACAGAAATTAACAATCCTCCATTCATTCCCTTACAGCCTTTTTGCATCGTTAGTTAAACACATTCACATATGTATGTAAGTTTCTATGTTAGCTTTTTTCGTTTAACGTACGAACTTGACTTTTTGTATTTGTTACTCACAATATTAATAAATTTGACTAAAAAAACGATTATTGTATTTATTAAAATATTAATATTCAATCTATATTCTAGATTTGAGCACTTCATATATATGTATGTATGTGCATGTGTGCATGTACTATGTATGTACACATATATATGAAATTCTAGCCTGCTTGAGATCAGTAACAGCTCCCAAAATTTTAAGAACCTTGCAGATTCGAAAAGATATAAACGTTAGCGTTCAGAGATAATAACATTCGAAACGGTTGTAATGGACAAGTTCAGTATTTTGACAGTAATAAACGAAAAACTACTTAACAAATGCGATGCTGCTAATATTCGTATGGTATGGATGCGCTATTATCACAAATATATATAGGCATTTCAACTGAATCCTTTGCCATTTTCGCGTGTAAGTTGAATTCTCTGCCTCTTTGGTTTTTTTTTTTATATTGTTCGTAACACATACTGAGCTGTGTAATCGTTAAAATGTTCAATGAAGATTTATGCTTGACATTGTACTCAGGACTGTTCTAAAGCAAGAGGAAGAAAATAAGTGAAAAATCATACACTTTACAATGTAAAGTTTACATACAGAATTTAGCTACGTTGCTCAAACAGACAGGCTAAAGTTAAACTTTCAATTGTGGATGGGGAACAGCAGATTGCTACATTTTGATTTTGTCTGACTAAACAATTGTTTGTGTGTTGTGTATGTGTATGTGCATGTGTATGTAAGTTCATTATGGTTATAAGTGTGTGCATGTATGTATGAATGTATGTACATTTTGTGGTTGAATGATCAAAGTGTGAGCATTTGAGTGGGCAAATGTACATACATACAGACATACAATTCGTATGCTTGATGATATTTAAAGCTTGCCAAACACGGCAGGATCTCGGTATTATAAAAACAAATTGATGTATGTACATAATTAAATAGTTCATATTTACAACTGTTGGAGCACTAAACAATTACACGAAACTATTACATTTATGAAAAACCCGAAATACGCTTCAATTGCAAATTGTTGTATGTACATGTTATCGTCTTTAGATCGCTTTATTTTAAAAGCTGGTGGGCTCTTTGATTTGCTACTGCTATTCTTGCTTCATTCGACTCGCCCTAGAATTGAAAGAAATTTCACATTAATCACAATTTTATTAAGAATATGATATTTTATATTATAATATAATTTGAAGAAGAAACATAAAAAAATCCAATTGCTACTATTGTAATTATTCTTCCCTTTCGCACCTTGAACAATTTATTTTAATAACTTACCCGCTTATCTATAGTATCGTACATTTTTCTTCATTAATGTCATTAAAATGTAAGAATATATTAAATCTCTCCATAGAATTTACGAAAACAGGCAAACGGAAGGACATGGCTAAATCTAACAGTTCAATTTATCTCTAAATTTATCATAAATCGGGTGAAATGTATGCAGGCACTCTGTTACCGCATTGGCAACTGGACTAGAGCGACTCCGTTTATTGACTGCCTTCCAAGCATAAAGCCTTCATTTAGATGATTATTTAAAACAGCCCCTTAGCCTCTTATATGAAATATCGGTAGCCAAATCCTTAAATTAATGTGGAATGGCTTGTTGATCACTCTGTCTGGGACTGCTGTTATGGTGACAAAAAAAAAGAGTGAGATATCTAATGTGCGCTATCAGAAAAGTAGTTTTAGTCCGTACCCGACAGAGATGTGTAAGCTTCATATTAATATTATAAAAGTAAAGAATGATTATATCCTTAAAGCAGTAAATACCTTGCGATTAATTCGGTCTATTTGACGATTTTGATTTTCCAGCTCTGATCCCATATCCAATGCCATATTTCGAAGATTACCTATCATGGTATTAACTTGACCCATATTTTCTTCCATTTCATCCTCTCTTGCATCATTTGTAATTCTGAAAATAGTACAATATAATAAAGAATTATATACGATGAATAGCTTAAAAATACATTTTTAGTAAATTTTAGAAACTTGTAGAATAAATGTTAGTTAATTAAATCACACTTATACACGTGGGCAATGTTTTTATCAAATTTCACACTGATCTTAAAAATTTGTCTGAGATCGATCGCACTGAGTGATTGCCTGGAAAAGCCTACTACAGCGCTAAAATAAATCACAGCCGGAATGTCCAGAGTTCATGTCTCTCTTCCTAATAACACTTTTTCTTCCTAATAACACTATTTGCGACTCATAGGATTTAACAACTCCAATGGTACTTGATTGTCATCCGATAGATAAAGTTTTCCTTACTGCAGCGGGTAAATAGACTATTTCTGAATTAGTCCCCTTGTTGAAATCCTTATCAGCGATTCTTCAGCGTCCTATTTATAATGTTAAATCGCTTCCTTAAGGACCTGCTCCTTCAGCTAAGATTTCTAAGATTAAGTTTTTGCGATGTGAGCGGCTCATCGCAAATAATTTAATTTTAGAAATATTTTAATGTAAAAGTTCGCTAATGATGTTTTATGCTTTTACATAATCCTAAGACACCTTCCCTCTGTCTAAGTTAATAATGTTCTTTTGCATTTTCGTCATTTCGTCTGTCTGCTTATCTAGGTGAATAGATAAAAAGGCATTCATTAGTTCTTGCATTCAAATTGATATGGATTTTAAAATTTATAGCATGTTTCCGAAAATGCCAACTATTTGACCCTACAGATCCTATACAACTGTCTCTGTAAAGTCTCCCTTAAACTCTTAACTATAAAGCAGACGAATTCAAAAGTATTACCTGCCAATATATCCAGCTTGGGCCATCATTCCATTTCTATCATCCATAACCCTTTGTGGTTGATTGTTCACAACTTTCCCGTCATCATTGCCTTTCCATGTGCCATCGTCCTCTTTAAATGATTGGCTCCTGAAAGTTAGATACATATTAATTCCCGACGACAGCATCAAACTAATTTTCAAAAATTAAGGCAACGAAATAGTAAATCATCTTAAATTTTAAAACAGTTCAAAAATAATATAATTATAGTGTTAAAAAAATAAAACTTTAAATTGATCAAATTCTTCATATCATACTATTAGGCTGTAAAATAGTTTTGAGCCAAACCGATTCGAAAAGTGAACCCAATTCTTATGACCAGTTCCAACTATGGATGCGTCTATGCGTTATAGTCTTTGTCATTTTATTACACCATCTCCCCAGAATTAGTTATATTTATGGTTGAAACCACTTTGCGCGTTCGCAAAATATTTGCCCAGCTAACAGATGATGATGGTCTTAAGTATCGTTAATGAATTGAGGTAAAGAAGTACCCATTAGCGAGGTAAGCACCGGTTTGAATTCATTAAATTTCAACTCGACCCCTTGAGTTAACCACCCACCAATTGTATCACAGAAACATGGAAATAATTCCAATTTATATTATTACATCGCAATTTTTATCTTAATACAGTCTTTAAAAAAGTAAATCATTTGCGGTTATTTAATTGTTAGTGTAATTTTAAGCCAAATAATTTGTTTATATTTACTTATTGCAGGGTAGTACACAAATTCCGCAACATTTTTCCATTCCACTCAAGTTTTTTTCAGCTTCTCTCATATCTGCGTTAATTTGATCCATTCCCTCTTCAATTCGGTCAAGTTGCTCTAAAATCATAGATGACAAATTTAAAATGTAATATTTATATATCTTGATCAAATGGTTAACATTGAACTTGTTTGTTGTCTATTTGTTAATACACCAGTTAAGACACAGTTGCATTATTTTATCGACGGCATAATATATTATCAGCTAAAAGCGTGTGACAAAGGCCATTCTGCAGGGTGGAAGACACGGGATTTCACATGACAATATGTAAGTCTCTGCTTGAAGGATGCTTCCAGCAATCTATACAGGAAACAGTTTGTCGAACGGAGACATCAACGAATATATTTGCTTTTACAATTATCAAAAAATATGTTTCACATCTCGCGGCGTTACTTTATTTATTATAAACGATTTGATCAAAAGTGGGTGTCTTTGAGATCAACCCGGGAGACAGATGGTCAGTGGTAGGAGGTGTCTTTCTTACAATTGCGCAACTACATAATAACAATTTTATATAGTTTAAAGGTCTATACAGTTTAAATACAAGAAATATACTTTTATATCTTGAAATAAAACGAGTATATATTCGCTTATGTTGACGTCAAGATTAACCGGTCCTGATAAAATGTACAGATAATCACTATCATGTCAAGAAATATATGTATATTTACATTCTCGATTATATGTATATCTTTAAAATTGATTTTATTGCAATCGAAAAAGGAATTATTTCGATTTTAGAGAAACGGAGTGAGTTCTCGATAAAATGCCCTTCATCTGCATGAGGTACGTAAGAACTTGGATTTCAAATTTCAAGTGTCTAGGTCTTATAGTCCTTGAGATCGATTAGTTCATACAGACGGACAGACGGATTTTGATGCTTTGATCTTATCGATATGTGGTCTTATCGATTTAAAATATCGATGTTATCGAATTCGTAGTCTCCCAGTGAACGTAGTTTTAAGTTTTAAGTTTCTAGCTTTAACGGTTTCTATGAAAGATACGCTTATACAGACATCGTTGTGATATTATACATTACAATACTTTTCTTTCTTATACATATAGAAAACTTAAAAAAATCTAAAAATGCGTTACAAAATTTAACTTATCAAAATACGTTTTGTATAAACAGACAGTCGAACAGGATTTAGCTCTTCGTCCTAATCAATAATAAATATAGTTTACGGAGGCAAAGATGTGCATTTTCCATAAATTTGGGTTTCCAGGATATCCAATAGTTGAATCCAAATTGTGAATTTCTATGTTCAAATGGTCTTAATTTACAGACAATGTCTTAACGATTTCTGTGCCAACCTTCTCAGCTTTTATTCATTGTGCCAATTCATCAATTGATGCTGCGAACTTAATTCGACTTTAGCCAATTAAAATTCTTTGTAAAAGTGAAATTTCCTTTTAAATTAACAACTCTTTACTGTGTAAAA
This sequence comes from Drosophila glabriapex, assembly GCA_035042305.1. Classification (NCBI taxonomy): domain Eukaryota; kingdom Metazoa; phylum Arthropoda; class Insecta; order Diptera; family Drosophilidae; genus Drosophila; species Drosophila glabriapex. The sequence continues at coordinate 246,963 of JAWNLN010000060.1, forward strand.
GGCAAACCAAGTTTATAATAATATAAAATTATCATTTTGTTACAAATTAATCTTACCTCTCGGCAGAAAATTACAGTTCTATCAAGTTAGTACATTCCCGGAGAGAGTTGAATACTTAAAGTTTGATATATATATTGAAAAATTAAATTTCTGACACTAGAGAACTTTTCAAATTCTTGGAAGGTTGAAAGAAAGGAAGAACGATGAATAGACGCAACCAATAGGGTTATAGGTTTGCTCTACGAATCAACTAGACTAAAATAATAATAAAATAAATAAAAAGAATACTACGGAACATAGTATTCTGACACAAATCGGCTCCCTTACGGAAGGTCATCCTCTAAAAGATCTTTCCGTTTCACAGACCACCTGACTATCTGAAAATATTTTTATTTCCACTCTTGAAGATATTTTTGCAGCACAACGTAATGTTTAAAATGTCAGATAGAATGAATTGATAGAATTGGGCTTTTAAATTCCCCGCAGAAAAATGAGATTGTTTTAAAATGTCCATGCCCAGAACATTATTAATAAAGTTAGCATCCAAGTGAGTTTCATTCTCAGAAGGGCCATCACCGCCGCAGCAAAGTCCCTGTAATCAATAGGAAATCTGAGATGGGATAAATGCACAGAGTACTTGTGAGTATTTCTAGCACATGCAGAAGTCGTATGAGCTGAAACTCCTGATTAATAATGGTCTTTGAGCCAAATCCCCATTATTTATCAAAGAAGCAACGGCAACTTCACGGGGCCTGTGATCATTAGTATTAATGAAGTGGGAGCTGTCTAGGTTAACTACTAAATATTTGATCAAAGAGCGATTTTCACGGTCAACTCACGGATGCTAAGTTCCTTAAGCTCCTCATCTTGGTAACAAGCATATCTAAGTTGAGTGCCCTTTGCTGCAGAATGAATGGAATCTAATTAATTGCTCAGTTGTGTTATGGGAATAATTTTCAGGAACTAGATTACTGAAGGCAAACTCCATCCAGAAGCCAGCCAAATACTTTCTAAGTTTCCTAAGCCGTGCTCAAGGACTGGTTTGCAGTCAGGGATTTACCGACTGAATCAAAACGTGACTACCTATCGATTATCGATTAGCTATCGATTAGCCGATGCCTTTCGTCTTAACCTTAGCTTTAACACGTCAGACATAATCTCCCTTACAATCCAATTTATGGATGAAATGGACAATACGAAGGCAGATGAAAGAAGCGACTCTGGACGAATGTGATAGGCGCATAGAGATCCGGACCATCTTACTCAGGATGAAGTGGTACCTTAACAGGGCTTCCTTTCCAGGCAAAGCTTTTCCAAGAGTACAAGGCATTCAAGCCATAAGTGACTATTCCCGTAGATTTCTCACGTAGGAAGAGCTCATCGATATGGAGACTGCCTTTATCATAGAGATTAAGAAGAGGCATCAATTTGATGCCAGGCCATTCCAAGGAGTGGTTAACGCTAGATCTTCCGAAAATGTCTGCCGTCGAAGGGCTGCATCACAAAATCTATGAGAGAAGAGATCTCTGAGACGAAGATTGTGACGTACGTATGACTGGATAGGACGATAAGTAAGCAAAATAAGGACCACAGACGTGAAAGGCTCTGAAATGCAACGAAAAACAAAGCTTCCTTCAGCTGAGTGCTCTCACTGTTGAGCATCCAGCAGCGATGGCAGGCAAACACTCGACGGACCCTGCAGTGGCTGAGATAATCTCGATCAAGGAGCGCTTCAAGTTGAAGAGCAGGATAAGTCTAAAAATGACGTAACGCCTTCTAATTAGTTGTCAGATAACATTCTAACACTTTTAGAGTAAAGCCAGATCTGCAAAAAAGCAAATGGCGAAGATAGCAACGATAACAACAGTATGGGTGAATACCTGCTAGACGACGACCTCAAAGTCTTTAATGCGGGCTGAGAATCCATTTTTGTGATAAAAAAAAAAAACAACGGGAGTCCTCAAAATAACTATCATAAACGCTCAAACTCAGCCATAACTGCTTGCCATGCAGGCTATCTTGGGAAGGAGACATGGGAATATTACAAACTAGGCATATTTAAAAATTAGGTAAGTAGATTTTTTCATGTAACTAAGAGGACCCAAGGCTTCAGGGATCGTTATTTTGTAGAGCATAAATACAAATAAGAAAAGATCTCACTTTTGAAATTCGGTAGCCAGCAACTGAATGATTAGTGCGACATAAAAACGCAAATACATTCAAGAATTCATAATGCTCCTTCCCATGTGCAAAGCCATAAGCAGAGAACGCATTGGGATCATATCGGGCTGTTCGCAGTCAGAATATCAACCTGGGGTCTTTCCTCTGAGATTATAAGAGAGCGTTATGTTATATAGGCAATGGGCATCTTCTTAAAATATAGAAAGAAAAAAAGACTCAATTGTCCCAAAATCCTTTATGCCGATTAGCATCCGTCTAAATCACATAGTATGTAATCGTATAAATAATAATAATAATGTATTGCTAGGATAATAATTAGAAATCACAATAGGGGAGGTGACAGTCAGCACCTGAATAGTAAGAGGTCACACAACCAGGGGCTGTCCTCAGAGAGGCAGCTCGCTAACAATGGGTGGACCATTTATTAAATGAGTTCAAAAACCTAGGGGGACACTTAATCGGAGTGTTAAAGGGGATCAACAGATAGAGCTTTCACCTGAAACAGCAACTCTAGGGCCGTAAATGTCACAAATTAGGAGTTATCTCCAAAAGATACTAATGTGAATGAATGTTGCAATGGTCTAACCCATTGTGAGCTACGGAACTCTTATCTGGGCGGAAAGTTTCGAACTGGAATGGGCATGGAAGTCACTATGAAAACTTCACAGACATTTCAAGCGCGATGAGTGTATTTCCCTCGACTGCGCTAGCTGACACTGTCTTCTTCTTTTTTGCGTTGGTTTTGGAGCAATATTTTGAGTATCTAATGCATGGGTCTTAAGAACTTATATGGAAGTAGTTGGAGAAGGTACACTAAACAGGCAGACCGATATATTTGACATTACAATGGTTACTGGTTTCTTATTAATTTCCAAAATATGCGATCTAGAACCATATTAAAACAAGAGAGACCGTTGTAGTCGGGGGGGGGGGCGTGGCCCACCATTTTTCTTCGGTTAAGGGAGGCGGAGCGGAGCTTTGGCGATTTGGGCGCAGGTGTGGGCATGGCCATAAAAAATTGTTATCGGTTTTTAAAGGCTGCGCCCAGTTATAAGCCTACAAAAACTGCGGAAGATATAGTCATTTGAAATGTTTAGGGGCAAGAGACGTAGGGGCGGCATAGGTGAGCGGGGCATATACCGATCTTTGAAGGACATAGCCAACAACCTACTAACCAAATTTGAGAACTGTAGCCTTCAAATTTTGAGAGATATGTAGCTTTATCGATTTGCGAATATTGATTTTATCGATTTCCTAGCCCCTGGTGGACGTAGCACTCCACACCACTCTAAGGGTGTCGAAAAAAGTTGCGTTCATGCAGACGGACAGACAGACAGCATGACGGATTTTGCACAAAACCAATATACAATGATACCTTCAGTATCAAAGCATAAAAATGCATTGAAAGTGACAGGGTACAAATGAGTGCTAAAGAGTATAAAAAATCGCGCTTAATCAATGTTCTTGATGTAAGTGGTAAACTTTTCAGCAAACGGCCGCTCTTTCTGATATCCGCGCATGAATTGCAATTCCTTTCCGATCCCCTAGATGCAAATGAGTCAATTCCATTCGTCAGGCAAAATTGCCGGCAATCGAGATGTTCTTTATGTTAAGTACAATAAAGTCATTAGAAAAAGTAGAGCTAGTAATGTGGTGGTTTTTGGACTGTTGCTTTAAATTGTATATATTATTATCTACATTGAATCACTTGTGTCAAATTCTCTATTTCCTTTACTATGTATGTCTTACCTCCTTGCTCGTCCAACATAACAATGCTTCGCATCCCAACTTCCGCGCTCTAAATAGAAATACACGTTTATTTAAAAATTAGTACCATAGTGGGAGAATCTCTCAATAATGTTCATATTTCTAGTTCGTATTTTAGTTTGAGTAAATGTTCGCTTTAAAATTGTTATACTCTGATACCGGAAGTAGAGAAGTATATTGGTGTTGTTCAATGTTTGTATAACCGTAACTTTATTCGAGACACTATTGTACCTCGAAGCGTAAGCCAATTGAACCTTTATGTTTCCCAAAGTTTGAGAGCTACAATATCCAAACTAGGAAGTTTGGCTTCCTTCTGAAAAGATCGGTGGAACAATGTCCAATTCATGTCTACTCCAGTCACAAAAATGGGGAATCCTCATATCTACCTCAGTCTTGGAGTTAGATTTCAAAAATTGCTAAAATAAATGATTGGTATATTCCTTCAAAGATCAATTAAATTCTCCAAATCTACTACAGTTTTAGAGATAGACAACAAATTTAAAAGGTATAGAGGTTACTTATAACCTTCTTTAGATCCACATAGATTGAAAAATAATAGATTAGGATCAAACACTGAGTTTGAAGGATATATACGGCTATCATTTCATCGATTCTTCTATGTAAAGTATTACTGTCCGGTGACAACTCCACAACTCCATGCGATGCCTTGGGAATCACCCAGAAAAATATACTGCAACTCTTTCAACAACGCAAATGCGGGACGCTGAAATGTAGAAGCCATAAAACTATTGCCACTGATGCCACTGACTAATGAATATCCCCAACTTCCAAAGGGAACCGACCACAAGTTCCTTCAGAATATCTAGCAACTTCCTAGCATGTTTCTATCCCGTCCAGTGTGGAAGAGAGAGGGGTGGAGTCTACCCTGAGCATTTATTTATTAATTATTACTGCATCGGCTCGCTGTTAATTGCAATGTTTTCCAAGCGTTAAACTGGGCGATCAAGAATGTAATGTTATTATTTAAAATCAGCAAATCTCTTCATGAGGTGACAGAATCCGTTGATATATAACTCAAATGGGTCACAAGGACATTGTTGGAAACTGTGATGCATTCGAATAAAAAGAGAGCGTGTGAAACGGGCACGAGCAGGCTTTTAAAATTAGGAAATTCCAAGTACAAAATCACATATTATCTGTTCCCTTTTCTGCGGACAACCGCACTAACCCATTGCAGTTTGCTAACTTGCACGCACGATCTTCATTCATTGATCGCTCCTATCTCATATTCTCGCAGGTCGCAACATTTTTCAGTTTCTTTTTCATTTTGAGACAGCAAAATTAACATCCACACTATTAACTTGTGGGGATTGTGAATAGCTCCTCGATGATGTCAATAGACGTAAATTTATATATTTTGACGGCGGTTATCGGCAAACCACCCCAAAAGTGCATCAAATTGGAAAAGTGAATAGTATGAGAAAAAGGCTACCTATAGCGGACCTTAGAGGAGAGAAAATTATTTAAATAGTTTTTTGGATCTCAGGAGATCTTTTTGTTAGTATGTTCCACAATCGAAATGTATTGCAATTCCGTAAGTGAATTTTTTTTTCTATTTGAAAAAAAGGGCACATTATAAATCGTGCAAATCGGGCAAAATCGTGTCAAAAAGCAGAGAGCTGTGCAAGACGAGCAATATTTCGTGGAGAGGCTCAAAATATTCAATAATGGTCTTCACTTTTCTATTCGTTATATTTTTAATAGAATAAAATTGTTCAAACTGGATAGATAGTTTTGACGTCAAATTAAACCTTTTCAGTATGTAAAAAGATGAACTGTTCTCCAAAAAAGGTACTGATCTTCCTGCGATCGATCGCTATTTTCATAGTTTTATCAAAAAGTTCGTACATTTTTAATTAAACTTTTGATTTTGTTCTGTTTACCTAAAATTAAAACTGATATATTCTCTTTCTCCAACTTTTAAAGATAAACAAAATTTTGTTAGTCATAATTATTTGAGCCATCTAAATGTAGCTAAATTTACCCTATTCTGGTGAGAGGCGCAGCACTAATCGTAAATTTCATCATCTTCATTTATTACACAAGACACGGATCTGTCAATAACTGCTTGTAATTCTGTTGAGATTCATTGTCTAGTTGCGACTTTAAAATCAACTATAGGAAAGACAGTTATGGGCCCAATTCCGGTGAGAATACCTTGGAAACTGCTAAAATTCTAGGTCAAAATTAATTTTTTGGAAAAATCGTACTTGCAGGGTAAATGCAATTTTGGTAGATGGCAAAGATCTCTTGACTACCAATGATTGCTAATGCGCAAATTGGGCGAGAGAGCCCAAGAAGCGAAAATTCAGAGAATACCAAAATGAATAAAAGTCTAAAAATTATGGATCACATTGAGTACTCATTTTAAAGCTTAGAAAATTTTCTGTCTCATTTTCAATTTTCAATTTCTTTATTACTTCACAGTAAATGATTTGCTTATATTGCAATAAAAATGTCATAGATCCTCACTGTAATATTCTTTAAAAAATATCCCAAACATCGTCCATCCTAGACTCAATAACACAATCATTTTTCCTCTAGACGTCCTATTGTCCTTATATCGATGTGTCCAAGCTAGACAAGGCTAGACGATCGTTGTAAGGGTTAAGCTTGATAGGAGGTTGTCTTCTCCGATCAACTGGCTATTAAACTAACAGACAGAGCACAGTTCTGTGTTCCTGGTAAAATCAATAGATTGATATTCTACTACTATTAATCGTCAACCTGCCTGTTCGACTGTTAAAATTTGAAAATGAATTTGAAGCCTGAGTTTTTGTTGATTTTTTGTTTTAAATTGAATTAAAATTAAGTAATTCCGTCTAACCTTTAACAAAACAGACAATTTGCAATGTAGGTTGGCGATTGATAATCCATTCGAGCTCCACATATAAAAATATCTAGGTCGAAAAATGGTGAGAACCGTTATAAGATACTTTTTTATTTGTATCCGATCATGTTCACACACACTTTTTGGAAAATTCACCGCTTCCTAAATGGAAAATGTGTTATCAAGTTTTTATGGGCGAAGTGTCAATATTCGTGCGAATGTTTTCCAACTTGTGATGTGAAAAGTGTTCTTCATTTGTTGGAACGCTAATAAGCCCCTGCATCTGTACCAACAAAAAAAAAATAAAAAAAAACGGTGTACCTTCAAAAAAGGTTAACGGATTCGGTTGACTTTTTGATTTTTTGTTTCGGGTGACTTTTTTCCTTGCTCTTCTGTTGTTTTTTGTTCCCGGCAATAAGTTGGACTTGGTTTGACCAACCGAACATTGAGCAATCAAGCCTTAGCATTAAGAACTCTCGAACACGGATCCAATTTCGATATTATCGTCCGATTGGTTTTTAAAACTGATGTTGATGCATATTTCACATATGCATGTGTATTATAATATTGTTGTGCGTTATATTATGTAGTGCTGTAAATCTGGATATACATATTATGTTGGCAAAATATGAGTTTTATTATCTGTAATATATACCCTATAAATATGTGATATATTGTTGTGTTAGTAGTGGACTCACCTCCTTGATCATCAAGGGCTACAAGTGTACGTATTCCTGCCTCCTTGCTCTGGTGTGCAGCAATGTATGCAATGTAAATAGTTTGTAAAAGTGTATAGATAAGTGTTAATATTGTTAAAGTATATATATAATTAATAATTTGTATGTTGGAATTAGTATATATATATCTCAGTTTAAATTACACATATGAAATTAAGTAAGTATGATAAAAATAAAAAATAATTGTACATTAAATCATCAAAATGTATATTTGAATAGAAATTTTTCAAGAACCAATAAACAAATTATATTTATGCTGGTCAGCCAATTTGTTTTAGTTTCCTCTTGGAAAGGTTTTATAATTTTGTTTACGACAGTCTTAAGTGTAAATGTGTATGTAATCATTTTTTGTCGGCGAAGATTTATAAATGTATGATTTTGTTAGTTTGAGAAAAGTTCAAGGAAATCTACAAATCCATCGAAGTCACAGCGACTGAAAATATCTGTTTTACGGACACATTCTTTTAATCAATTAAATTTAAATATATATTTATTCTTTCTTAACTATCCCACTATTAATATATTGGTGTTCAAGTTTTGAATTTATTTATTTTAGAATATAAGGAAATTAGCTGTAAACTTTAAATATTTATTCCCAAAGTGTAAAAAAAAAATCTGAAGCTTTAAATACTCTGTAACACCAAAGTTTCTTTTCGAAAATTTGGTTATACAATGCCTCATTTAATTATATTTCTTTATAAAATAATTACACACCTACTTTTTTGGGTTTTGATTATTTTTTTAAGTTTGTACTTTATCCCAATCTCATCTGGGGCGACTCTGATTTCGCGACTTTACCACAGTAATTTTCAAAATTTGGACTACAAATTAATTTAACCACGTCAAAAATTTTTAAAAAAGAAACAAAAAAGAAACAATAATTTGAATTTTTTTAACCTAGTCAGATATACGAGTAGAGCAAAAACAAGTAATAATGCACTGGTCGAGAGAGTTCGACTACGAGAGTTGAGTCTGCTTTTGTGTGCACATGTATACAGAATTGCTTGGTAAATAATAATATACGGCTTCCAGTTGTGCTTCTGAAGATGTATTTGAATTAATACAGTTCATCAAGTCATGACAATGTATTTTGGCGTTTTGTTATCGTCAATCGTTTTTCATCTATATATCTAAAACGGAGATAGGTATCGATCAAATAAAATAAACTTGATCCGTCAATAATTCCAAATCTTCAGTTTTTATGGTCTCTGAGATTGGCGTGTGTATACAGTCCGACATAGCTATACCGACTAATTAATCGTATCGCCTTTTTTCTTAAAAACAAATCTTGCATAAATCATGTAAATACTTATCAAACTTGCTTCTTCTTGCCTACAAATTAAAGACAAATCAATTTATATATCTACTACGTGACGAAGAATTCAATAAAATACAAAAAAAATTCATCTCAAATTTTAAAGATAGAGTCGAGTTTTCTTAATAATATTATCAACATTCTAGTTGCAAAAAAGCTTATATACTCTTTTACCTTCGTTATCACAGTTAAAAAAAAGTTTTTAAGAAATCTCAAGAGATGTGAAGAGTGATAAATAACGAATATTCGCCAATTTTGCCAGCGTGTATAACCCCACCTAAACCAGGTGATCCATTTCTTTCGGAGCTTAGCTTGTTCTTTACTCCACATATAAGGATATGCACTTCGACCTTCCTCTAGCTTCAGGTGAATTTCTAACTATTTATCAATTATTCTATTTTTTTTATTATTTTACTTTTTTTATTGTATTTTACATTGTAAACTTTACGTATTGCTTCTATAGATCAATTTAGTTCTTATTAATTAATCAACATAAGATAAAACATTTGGATATTTGCCTCGCTTAATCAGATTATTCACGTGTCTACTCGGTCGCTTGTCTTGACCTACACTTTTTGTTTTAAGCACAGTTTACTGATCAAATACAAAAATATCGGTAATGAAAAACTCCATATACATAAATAAAACGGTCAAACAGGTGATTTTTGACAGCAAAACTAAAATCCACAATGTTAACTGACTGTTGACCTGTGTGGATTTTGCGAACAGCTGTTCGACGGTGTTAAAAAAATTGAATTGATATATTTGACGCCGGTTATCGGCAAACCAACATAAAAGCGGCAAGTGCATCGAAACGGAAATTAGAAATTATGAATGAAAAATTATTTTGATCTCCAAGTAAAAGTGTACTCATAAACACCGTAAGGACAAATTTAATTAATTATATTAAATTTTTGCCTCGGTAGACCTTTTTGTTTTTCGGTTCCACCAAAGATATGCAAACTGGGCTTTACCCCTAGACTCAACTCACGTCAAACTGTTTACAGCTCTTAGAGCTATGGAGATTATATTTGTTGGCGCTATCAGCTATTTCATAGCTTTATTTAAACTAAAAAACACAAAGTTATTTCAGAAACGCTATAAGCTTAATAACAATAGAGATTGAGACTAGAAGCTAACGCTAAGCATATTTAACTGCATTTTGTTTTGTTTATATGAAGGATTGAAACCATCGATAAGCCTTCTCAAAAGAGTTAAATTTACACTATGCGGAGGTTTGAAGCCACTGCTAAACCTCACAAAAATAGTAAATTATAAAGGCGATCGATTAGCGACAGTTATGCAAAACGACTGATTAGCTGCAGCCGCCGGCGGATCAGCGAACACCTCTAATCGAGAGAGAGAGAGAGAGAGAGAGAGAGAGCGCTGTACAAAACGAGCGCTGCTAACGCTAGCTGCAGCAGCTCGAACTGCACTTAACATAGTGTACATATGCAATAACAACTAACAGTAAGCTGTTCATATTATGAGTCGCAGAGCGCCAACTTCAAATATGTAATCAATTCATAAGATTAAAAGTTCTTTGCTGCTATATTTATTATTGTATAAACGTTTATATTCGCTACCCTCCCACTGTCTCTATTTTGTTTTCTTCTTTTATTACTTCCAGTTAATAACAAAATAAATTACTAACTTTTAATATTTCTTTGATCTGATTAGGTGTTGCAAAAAACTTAAATGTTATTAATCTTATCCGTCCACGTGCATTTCAGAAAATAAAAGCGATACAGATTTACAGATCAAGTTAACTTAATTTATTCGATAACACACCGCACGTAAGTGCTATTAAAACAATAACACATTGATGTGCCTCTAAATTTATAAATTTTGAAGTTAGAAACACCTAATATTTTAGTTGATTAGTTGAGTATTCTTCAATGAACGAGATCTCGAGCACGAAAATCGTCAAAACCTTTATCTTCCACAATTTAAGAGCTATGGTGACTTGGAACGTAGACGCCTAGTCTCATGGACCAATTTCCAAGATTAGAAAAAAATATACTTTCGATGATCGAGCCATAGCCTAACCACGCCCGCAACCCTACCCTCTCCCCAAACAACATTTCCGCAAATAAAATGTATTTTTATCTTTTGTGTGTTTGTATTACCCTAGTATCAGAGTATTACGCAGTTGGTTATGTCCGACTGCAAGGTTCATGTGCGATAATTAATATTATTGTTTGAAATATCCTTCCTTCACATACAGACATTTACAAAGCATTATTACACTATTTCTAAGAATTTTGAATGCATGCATCAATGAATTTCATAATTTAACCATCGGACATGAATACGTATTTATCTAGGATTAAGATAATACTTACTTAAATCTTAGTATACAAGGTAAAATATTTTTAAACTATTTTAAATAAATCCAATCTTACCTCTTCACAGAGAGCAAGCATGCGCCGAGTGCTTTCCAACGACTGAAATTAAAGATATAAATTACAGTTAGTAAATTGAAATTAATATGCTAGATCCCCGTCTACGCCTTAACATAAATTATTTATATTGTGTGATTTTTCAGACTTTACAAAGTGATTATGTTATTCACTGTACTTTTATCACCATATTCGATTTCCGTTTTACCTTCAAGCTTGATCTCAAAAAGTCATTTTTAACGCATTACCTTCTAGACCTGAATGCAGTTAAATTTATTATAAATAAATATTAACGATCTTCCACATATCTTATTGCAAAATATTAATCTTTTTTAACTTCGCACTCAAAAAGTTAGCTACAGTTAAACTGTGCTAAGTTTTAAGTAATTATATTTCATCCTAGTGTAATCTATCTTAACTTCAAGTCACTGTCCAAATGGGCATTCAATTTGCTTTTTATTAATTGTATGCGTCACGCAGGGAATCAAACGGGAATCCGAAAAGAGACGTTGATAACAATAGTCCGAGAATATTTACCTCATCTGCTGTCCCCTGTGCTTTTATCTGCAACTCCTCCAGTTCCGTCTTCGGAACCTGGGGACCAGGTGCTTCTTCAGTAGGTTCCTCTGGCATTCTGAAAATATTAAAATATACAAATATTAAATTGTTGAATAATTGCTTATAATCATAGTTCAATTAAATTGTTATTGTTTGTCAATATCCTTTATCACATCTAAAAGTACCTAAATCATTACATAACCATCAAAAAGAGAAAAGCATAAACATTTGCAAATAAAAACTGCAAGGACTAAATACAAAAACATACCCTAATTAATCAACTTTAAATACTAAAACTGCAATTGAATAAAACTTTAATTACATGCTACATTTGCACATTATTATTTATGATTTATTCAATTCACAAAAGTCACAAAAGTTCATTTAAAATCTATATTAGTAAACAGTTTGTGCAGACTGACTGGATTGTAGATGAACTACGTAGAGTCAAAATTTTGGGGCCTCAAAAGATCTGATCTTCTCTTTAAAAGAAAATCAATTTATTTCTCTGAGATTATTGAAATGTATCTCGGTGGAGTAAACAATGTTACTGCAAAGAGGCTATCAGCGTCAGGTTGTCTTCATTCGACCCAATCTACTCAATGGAGGTCGAGTATATTGACCTACATAAAAAAAAATCAAAAGTCCATATAGCTTTATATAGCTTGGAGCTTTACGCTCCACGGAAGCCTAAATAATTTTAGTTCACATTCTTGCTCAAGAATAACTATTACTCAAGAAAAAACCAATTGAGATATTCCAACTTAAACTGATTAGAGTATTCCACGCACGACATTTAATCAGTTCAGTGACAGACTGTGTTAACAACATTCTATGCTTTCTCATTTTTGCAAACTGTGCAAGTTTTTAGGGACGACTGTATATGGCAACAAGACCAATCCTATCAAAGTGAGGTGTACTGGAAACTCACTTAGAATAAACAAAAACCTAGCATAGCCTATTAAGGGCATGCAATAAAATAAATGGAATTCGAAGATTGAGATAATTATAAATATGCCGTCAGACTAAGCAAGTAAGGTGCTCGCAGATAAGGTCAAGTCAGACTAATAGATTGCTTTAACATTATACCGGCCAAGTAAAGAGGCAGCGATAAACTCTCAATGTTTAGGGAGAGAGATTCCAAGAAATTATTAGAAGTGGGTTGAAGAAGACTGGGCTGTCCGCTACTCCTAATTGCTGAACAAGAAACCCGGAACATCCAAGGTGTGTGTGTGAAGACGTCGAGTGTTACACACATTTTGACTTTTATTGATTTTTTTCTTTGCCAGTTCTACAAACTGATGTTTATTATTTAATATACTTGTCACTAATGTATAATCAGTTTAAACAGATAGTATTAAAAATATATATGTATTAAATATTGACGATTATAATAATTCAAATTTCCCTGTTAATATACAAATTTATTTAGTTTGACTTAATTTAATTTTTTTTATGCATTTCCCTTAAAATTTGATTTTAGTTTAACTTTAATTGTGAGCCACTTCCAAAAGTTTTTAAGTTAAGAGAAAGTATCAGAGTAGTTCATGGCATTGAAGAAGACGTCTCCGATGAGCTGTTTAGCCATATTGCAAAAATGAGTATGAAAAAATAATTAAGACAATACTACTTTTGAAAGCAGTAGCCCAAAGGCATCTGTTTTCAAACATTAAAAAGTTCTCGCTTTCACAAATCGATGGAAAGATTTTGCGCTTTCGCAGCACGCCTCTCTAGACATTTTGGACAGCAATAAAATGATTTTTTTGAATTTTCATCAAGATAGTTACAGAATGCAAAAGACTAGGTTACAAAGGAGCAGACTGGCTGTACTAACTCTGACTCTTCAGGAATATAATTACTTTGCGTTTAACATGTCGTGTTTAAATTATAATACCGAAATCTACATTTATCGACATTCTCTGAACGGAACAAGATATCTAAAGAATATTAAATTTTACTATTTTGTATACAAGAGCCTATATGTATATTCAATTTCAATCCTCAAGTCTCCGATAGTCTCCGAGCTCCATAAAATGGACGAGTGGACGGACTGTCGGATAAGTCATATGACGGACATAATACCCAAAGAAAAGTCATATATAACATATCATCATGCATTTATGCATCTGTACAACTATTCTTCTGCGTTAATAGGTAAACATTTTGGAAACTATAAGATGAGAAAACCTGAAATGCCAAATTATGGGTTGTCAAATTGTGCAATAATTATGATATTGAACAAATAATGTAGCAAAAACCAAATACAAATAATAATACACTGTTCACCTACATAAACTAATTTTAATTCGCTTTTGTGACGGCGATTTATATAAAGATTATTGCGAAAGTTAATGTTAATGTTTACGTTACTATTAATATTAATGTAGGGGCAGGTCTAAATTCCGATTCTGCGCACTACTAAACTACGTAAGTTGTGTAAAATCAATAGGCTCATGTCCGTAGGCTCATGTCCGTAAAAATGTTCATTTTACAAACGTATCAGAATATGATAATATTCATTTTGTTATATATTTGAATATATTTAACTTCACATAATATATAGCGAATGCAGTGCATTCAAATAGTAGTACATAATTTTAATATACATACTTGGCTTGCTGTTGTTGTTGTTTTCACAGTAGAGTTAAGTAAAATTTGCACGTATCCGTTAGTTGCTCCTTAAACAAGAGTGTAATATTGACCAAATATTTTTCTATATTTTTTGTCTCGCGCACTGATAATAAACCACCTAGTTTTGCTTCACTTCTGTACTCAAATTGTTTTTATACCCTGTGATATCACAGTGCAAGTGAAAGTCTATCACAACTAACAGACACGCTCATATAAGGTATATATGCCATGTGTCCACATATCTGTTACAAATAAAATTAGTAATTTTAATCGTGAAAAACAAACTTCTGTGGCAAATACAATATAATAATCAAATATTATAATAATTCATGCTATTACATAAAATTATTTATTATTAATTATTAAGAAACGATGAAAAGGGTATCTGGCAACTGTTCCGTTTCATTTCTGTCCCTGCAATATGACAAGCTTTTGCGCGCGCATTTTAAGGGACACTTCTCAAAGCTTTCGATTAGCAGGGAAGTCAAAGCTCATATTAGATAACCAATGAGCAGAGTTTAAAACAAATACTAATTGGGATTTTATATTGACTCTTAAACTCTTGATTAAATTAAGTTATATTAATATTTTATAAGCTTATTAGCAATATTAATTATACTTTAAAATACATTTCAGATTAATAAAATTAACATTAAAGTATGGTTATATTAAATTAAAATTATTAAGCTTAATAACAACAATATAAGTACATTTTATAATAGTAATTATAATAAAGGATATGTATTTAAGATAACAAGATTTAACAAGATTTAACAAGATATAACTAGATTTAGATTTAACTCTTTAGATCGTAACTCTACACTATTTATGACATTTTGACAACGATTCTAGGTTTTTGCAACAATAAATTTCAAATTCTGTATAACACATTTAGTGCAACAAATGAGACAAATTAGATAGCTTAGACATTGTTATCATTAGGAGCCAGTTTTTAATATCCGACTAGAATAAACATTGTCTTTTTGCCTAATTCATTTCAAAGTGTTGGTAAGACTCCTCCTCAGTAAGAAACTCAGCTGACTTCGTAGAAGAGGGTTCTACTATCACTTCCGGTTTTGTATGTGATCCCACAACTATTTATTTCAGGTCTTAGGTTTTGGCCACTTCTTGAAACTGGACGTCGGTTTTCAAAGTCAAAAGTGTTAACGAATACGCAAACCTTGAGTTGCCATTCCATGGTATCTTCTGAAAACATGCTTCGATTAATAGCTATGGAGATGCAGCACTATCAACTTACATACGAGGAAAAAACCCATAATTGCACATCATTTTTCACGCCATGGGAAAGCTATGATGATTAAGAATGTTAAAAATCTTCTAGCAGCATTCAAATTAGAAAAGTGTAAAACGTATACAAAATAAACCAGTCCCACGTAGAGACTGAAAAATTACTTACTGGTAAAAATATCCTAATTTCAGTAAGCATGGCGCTCCCTAACTAACAGCCTTAAAGGATCAACTCAAAAAGTGACAAAAGTGATAATAAAAGTAAAAGACAATTTAATATTTGATACAGGTGAAAATTATTACCCGAGTTCTTAATTATTGGTAAAGATGTTACTACAAAATTTTTGCAGCATAAAATATTATAAAACAACTAATGCGAGTGCATGTGAATATGTGAATTGCCCAATGGTGAAAAAGAGCCAAATACCCGAAACCGTGTATCATTGTATGCATCGCTAAGAAATAATTTTACACAAGACTTTAAAAAATAAATTGAAATCTCTTTGTGACCAATTCCGAAATGAGTGCAAAACGATTCCCATTGCAAAATAATACATTTTGCTTGCAAAAAACGCCGAGAATAAACCTGATGAAAAATTACACAACACAATGAAAATTTAATAGTTTTAAAAAAAATTTCTCTGGCAATGTAAATAATCTTTCTGCTACTGGTTTCCAAATTCATTTTATGCTAAAATAATTATTTAAAAAAAAACTAACAAAACAGTGCCTTAAAATAAATATTTATTTTTAACAGAGGAGTATACGAATAATTACAAAATTATTAAAGCGTTGCCCTAATTTCCAATCAATTTTATTTAATATATAAATATGTAAATTACCTTCTGGATGTAGTTAAAAATTGTTTGTGGAAGTTTTCTAAGCTCCTTGAATGCTTAAGTCAACCTTATAAAGCTCTAATGCGTAAATTAAAGCAAGAAATCTTTTGCCAAAATCTATATATTAAAATATGAATATTAAACAATTATTTTGTCTTCTTATGACATCTCTTTAAGTATTGTCGCTTATTGAAATGAATTAATAAAGAATTAAGTTGCTTGCGGCATTTTCAACCAATTAATTAAATCAGCCATCGTAAAAACGTTTTCAATCCATTTTACAATTATAAAAAAAAATATTATATTTCTGCATACATGGATATATCAAAATATACAATTAAATACAAATACAAATGTACACAATTTGATAATTCAAAACACAATTAACAACAGTTAAAATTAGAATCATAGTTATCATCAAAGGGATTCGTTGAATCACGTGTTCCATGGGATGCTTCGGTCATGCGATATTTATCCGAAATTCTTAGCTTAAATAACCCAGAAGCAAAATCATTTGAAATTGTCTTAATTGTGTTGCCAGACTTGGAACTAAAGTTCATACTTTCCGAATTCGAAAGAAAGTCTTCAGTATTTTTGGCACACAGGACACAATCCGTATTATCATCGCCGTTGTTGGTGCTGTAATTGTAGCTGAGGCAATCTTTGTGGAATGAATGCTGACATAGAAAATACACTGAGGGCATGTGCAACGGTTGGCGGCAAATATCGCATCCCCTGTTGCGGAACTCCATTGGATTCGACGTGAATTGCGATACTAATGCATCATTGACATCTATTTCATTTTTGAGATCATTGTTCAACTGCTGCTCGGCTTTGACATCATTTGCATTTTTCGTAAACGTTTCCATCAAAAATGGTTTTATATCTATTATTTTGATCTCAGAGTTACTGCATACTTTTTGCAAAATATTTAGCAATGATCGCTGATCAGTTGTCAACACAGGCGCGAGACTTGGATGCTTTCTAATTGTTTCCTCGATGCATTTTGAGTTTGTTTCATCGCCAGTAATTACTTCAGAATATCCAGCGGCTTCTGGATATCCATTTTCGAGGGTAAATTGATAAGCCTTGGATATTATTGCAATCTTCTGAGAACTAAGCGAAGTTTTCTTTAAAAAGTCACGAATATATTCTGAAGATATCTTATTGTCACGCCAAAGACTAAGGTAAAGAGTAAGCAAATAATAAGATATCTTTTCATCACAGTTAGAGGAACTTTCTATCAGTTCAGCTATTAACTTTGCACAAAACTCCTCGTAACTGGAGAAGATAGTTAAAAATCGCAGTACGTTTTTTATTTTATGAGTTTTCACCAGTGATTCTGCCGTTGTGAAAACCTTTTGGGAATCCAGCGATATAAGTTCCCGACCATATTCTTGGAAAAATTTATAAATTTCATCTTCGTCCATTTGCTGAAAGTCCGTCGTCTGCATATATTCGCTGGCACTTTTTAAACTGGAGATATTAAGCGATCTAAGCGATATATTCCTAAAGTCGCAAATGTGACTGGAATCGTTTCGAGTAATCCAAAACTCATCAATTTTCGAGCTGAGCTTTTCCCGATCCACGCAACATTCAAGCAGTTTCTTGTGCTCAATGCTGGCGTGTTTATTTCTCAACAATTCATTCATGTATTGCATTAGGTGATCATTGTGCCTGAGACTTAACAGTTTCGAAATGATATTGTATGGCTTTATTTCATCAATGGTCTGAGCATATTCGGTGACTGCCTCAGATAATCTGCCTCTTTGCAATAAATTATTGCCGTGCTGCAAACGAACATTTGCAATATTTTCACTTTCGGCTGCGCTTGCCTCTTTTTCCAAAATGCTCAGCGCTTTATCGTGCAAACACTGAGCGATTAGGAGGCGAACTTTATAATTAGTATTGTGCTGTTGCAATTTGTATTGATGGTAGGTAGACATATTTTGCGAGTGTTCGCCTTTAATGATAATGTGATAAGCATTTGTCGCATTAAGAATGCAAAGCAAATTCGAAATTCGTTCGTTGAAAAGAATCAATTTGTTGTGCACGTCCACAACGATGAGTCTGGAGCCAAATTGAGCCTTAACCACGACGAGCAGATGATGGCCAATCCACGACAGAAACTCCTTTTGACCGGCAATCACGGAGCAGCCTCCGCGACCATCCCGACTAAAACAGTAAATGGCATCATCTCGTCCAACGACGAAAAACGAGTTGGGCCCAAGTGGTTCGGACATTGTGCAACACTGGTTATGCATATCCCTATCGCTGCCCAGTGGATATGTGGCGATAATTGAAGCTCTATCGTTCAATACAAGACTATAGACTCCATCGAGGGACATGACGAACACATTGCAAATTTGCGTCTCCGACTGCTGATAGCAAGTATTAAATTCTATTCCATTTATGGCACTTGTTGCAATGCTCTGCTGACAAATATTTGACGAAAGATCTCGGTTGATTTTACCAAAATAGAGGAGGATGTCACCCCGCTCAAACCCTATGCCTAAGGCATATGTCTTATCGGGTCCAATGATGGCGACCTGCATAAGTGTGACCCGACTCGTTGTGGGCAAAATTGCGGTTGCGAGGCATGAAAATCCCTCCTTTTTGAACTGATTGAGATCGTATATGTATATGCCCAGCGAACGATTTGTATCATTTTGAGTCACTATTGTGAGCATATTGTTCGTGGTTAGTGCACACAGTTTAATTGGCTGCTTGATCTCGTGGCAATCAAATCGTAGAGGTATTTTATCATTCTCAAAGAAAACATGCACAAATCCATTTTTATCGCATAGTACGAGAGAAGTGCTCGTTGTTCCATTGGATGCTTTGACTAGGCTAAAGCAGCGCGCCGCTATTTCTGTATTTGTGTTATCTGCTTTGATTGAGCGCAAAGTGATTAAATCAAATAGTTTGACTTTTTTCCATTCCAAGACACTCATCCTGATGATTTATATGTACAATACTATATAATAATAAACTGTTGTTGTGGGTGTAAGCTAGTGATGTGAGAAATCATCGACATATTCGTATATATCGATGTATCTGTCTTTTTGAGTTCAAGTCATCGCGTCCACGGTTTTTCGGTAGAATTCGACTTGTGTTCAACACTCACTTCCATTTTCAACATGCTGATTGGGTTTATTATTCATTGCTTAATATTATTTATATATATGTATTACTGTTCTTCTTTTAATTCAGTTTAATTCTGGAATTTCATATTCTTGGTCTTAATAACCTTCTAAATATATCGTAAAATATCGATAGCTACTCTTCCCGTTGGAAGCACTCGCAGTGGAAACTGGCTAATTAGGTATTCGAAAAATTCATAACTATCGGTGTGTTTTTCCATCCCTATTTCTGCCATCTATCAAAATTGTGTTTGATCAACATCGCTGAAAGTAAGGATGTTTGGGAATATTAGAGCCCTTCGAAGGGTTTTGGTGACACAAAGAGCAATACAAGTTCTAAATGGCAACACAAATCTAATAAGCAGACAAAGTCATGTGTAAGTAGTGCGATTTATTCATCAGGCGTATATAGAATATTGCTTTTGTTATATTACATAACGTTTTTATTTAGTGTCTCTTACCGAAATGCTCCACCGCCTCACTCAAAGGCAACTAGAATTGGGGCCGTTGCCGTTGGAGCAGCGATGTGGTGGTGGGTAATCTGGCACCTATGGCATGAACCCGATCACATAACGGTAAGTACCAGCACTTCCCCGTATTTATATTTGTATTCACCGATATTAACCGGTATTTTTATATTCCCAGGGAGAGTTCGACTACCCAGATCCACTGAAGTGGAGCAATGCCCAACTGGGTATCCCTCGTGATGATGCATAATGTAATTTATAATTGAACAGAATTAATACAATGTTATGAATACAAAATGTTGCAGTTGCGATTCGTGGGATAATGCAAACAAACATCAGACTTCTAATGATTAACGCATCGCGATATTCTATTTTAAATTGAAAATCAACTGTCCAAGTTTAGTTTTTCATTAAAAATGACACACGCAATGGAGTGATTGATGAAATGGGGATTTATTTTTGGCAGACTAAAGTGCATTCGAAATCTTTCGGCTGCGAAATATTCTGTCTTTTTTATTGTAGCAGATTAAAGCTCAAATTTAATTCTCAATAAATAAAAAATACCATTCCATATTGATCACTTTAAAATTAGAAATACCTTTTATAAGGAGATAGATTTTTGCCTTAGTTTCATACCATCATTAGAAATCTGTAAAGTGTATTGTAGAGTTGTGCAAATTAATGTAAAACATTAAGGCATCTCCGGCCCCATAAAGGATATACAAATTAACCATAGACTACCCGCTTCCGCATTGGCTGGATTTCGCTGATGCAGCACACTCGTGAACCTCGTACTCAGCGGTGAACGGCCCTTGGCCCTGAGTACCAAATACGCTGATGCGATATTACTCATGAGCAACGAACCCAGCTTATTTTGCACTTTCCGGGATCGGCCGCGAGAGCGAAAGCGTAGCGGTTACTCTAGGTTAAGAGGTTTTCTGATATGCATTTTGTACTTAGTCCTAATCACACTGACGAAGATGCAAGATGCCCATCAAATAATATAGTCATGATAACTCAAAAACTGTTCGACTCAATCATGGCGATAATTAAATAAATAAAGTAATAACAAAAAGCTTAATTTGCATTTGCACATTTGAGATGTGCACAGGACTAATTATGTGATGCCTTCAGTCACAACGTTTTAATTTTTGTCACTTCTCGACAAATGCCGAATATTTGAGATTTTGCTCCAATTTTCCAATCAAAAATTAATGTTAATTTCAATTTACTTAAGATTTTTGTTTTCAATAGTATTTCCTAGCATAGTCGGTCCTCTATAATTCTGAGGCTGATTAATTCCGTTGACATGACGACGGAGTAATAATCAATATTATTGTAAGAACTCGAAAATATTTATTTTAGCTTTCATCATTCATAAATCGTTGATTGTGCAATTTGCAATCCTTAAAAGATCTCAAAAATGTTAGTTTTTAGAAATGTGTAATCATTGTCAACTAATCTTTGTTTTTTCGTCTTTCAGCTAAAATTTCAGAAATTTTTTATATGGAATTTTATCAAAGTTCAAATTACCTCTATGAGAAGTCAGTTTCAGCTCAACACACTTAAAATGCCTTATAAACTTATGGATACTTATACATAAAATTTCCCTTTAAAAAAATTAATAAATAATCAGCACTTGTCATTTTTTGGGATTCTCGAGTTTGATCGTTAATATCTTGTTTCCCGGTCCCTGGCGCAATTTTGGTAGTCATTCCCAATGCCACCCACTCAATTGTTTTTGATTTTTCCAATTTTTCATCTAAACGTGCATGATGAGCCAGGCACAGTACACGTTGCAGTTCCACGAACTGGAGCTGGACATGCGCATATTCAAGGCAATTGCGCAGTTCCAATCTGAATGCGAGCGAGCAGTGTGCGAGCGCCTTGATGCTGGTGCCCACAAAGGAGCTCCAACGATATGGCAACACAGTCATGCTCTCGCCAACCAACCAGATATTGTGGTGGCGACACCCTTAAAAATTGCCACCTATGAGCATATGCTGGAGAAGCCAGCGCAAATCCCAGCACAGCGATCACGAGTCGCGCACATCGCGAGCCATTGATTTTCAGTGTGTAATTAATGTTATTAATTTTGACTTTCCACGTACATATACATCAGGCTGGACGCACAGCTCGTGGCAATAGCAATGGCTCCGTTTTCTCGTTTGTCAACGTTTTCTCATTTATCACCTTTGGCCGGAACATGACACACAAAAAGGATAACGCTGCCGTCGTCGTCCAGCTTAGAGGATAACCAGAAGGCAAGCAAAAGTAAAACAGTTGAGCGGCTCAAGCGCTTCTTTGCCAACAGCCTGGAACGTCCGCAGAAGGAAGTCATCGATGATATCATCCAAATCAACCAATTCAAAATGGAGAAGGTGGAGGCGTTTCGATGTCGCGCTCAGGATTGCAGCCGTGCCGCTAACCCTGTCGCTGTGCACGATACACGGATATGTGAGATCAAGACCTAGATTCTCAACTATGAGATGCTCAAGCGCTTTTTCGAGGATAACAAATGCGATCTGCAGGCGTTGTGTCATGAGAAACCATCGCGCACCATTAAGGTGCATTCACATCTCGCCCATGTCCCGGAATACATATTGCCCAAGGCACTGAAGGGTGGCGCCCTTTCAGCGCCCGAGGAATGATCGCCTGATCGTCAGCAAAGTAGACTATGGTAAGCGACGTGGCGAGCCAAAAGGCAAACGAGTCAAATGAATTGTTCATGTTTCACTACGAACAAAAGTAGAATGTGAGCGGATAGTTTCTCTAATTTTATTGATGACATCCTTATCTGTGCAAACATCGGTGAAAATCGAATACCAATAGCAATAAATGTCACGATTTTTTAGATACAGCAGATATTAGATTTCCTCAGAATAAAAAGCATTTGACAATTTCTATTTGCCAAGTTATTCCTATAAGCTCTTTAATTTCGTGTCTAGTTCAGATAAATTGTATGACTGACTCCTGCTGATATCGGCAACGCGGATATTGAGAAATAAATTCGCTTTGGGGCGTATATCATATCCAGATCTGATTTCAAGGTGCCGAGTATGCTTTCTCTAAAAATTCTAATGGGGAAACAGAGATCGAGGCTGATGGAAAGCTGGCAAGAATCAAAGATTGAGTATAGTTAAATTGGGTGTTGTATATAATAATGATATCTATATCATGATGCATTTTACAAAACAATTAATGCTGTCTGGAAAATTAACCAGTGCATTTATTTATTCAAATCCCAAAGTTTACTTTTTAAGCATGAACGTCACGCTGGGCCTTCTCCCAGGCAGCCATTGGTCCGTGCTCTCGTCGGTATTTGACATTGCATCCATCGTGCTCGAGGCGATTGTCATCGCGCAGTTCCTCGTAGCGCTCCCGTTCGTACTTGGTGAAACCCCACTTCTTCGACACGTAGATCTAAGAAAAACAACAAAATTTATTATAAGCATTTCGAAATATAAATAAACATTTCGGCATTACCTTCTGACGACCTGGGAACTTGAACTTGGCACGACGCAGAGCTTCGATGACTTGAGCCTTGTATCGGTCACTGGAACGCACCGACATAATGGGCTGTCCAATGCGAACGCGAGCAACGGTTCCCTGCGGCTTTCCAAAAGCACCTCTCATTCCAGTCTGAAGCCTAAAATATACACATAAATGTATGGGAAGTCAGCAACTTGAAGTTACAAGACACTTACCTATCGGCTCCAGCGCACGACAACATTTTGTTGATGCGAATGACGTGGAATGGATGCAAACGCATTCGGATGTGGAACTGATCCTTGCCACAGAACTTCACCAGATACTTGTTGCAGCAAATGCGTCCAGCTTCCAAGGCTTCGCTGCTCAACTGTTCGTATTCATCGGACACCAAATGGACGCATAGCGGGAAATCCTCAACGGTCGCCTTCTTTCTGCCCAAATCGAAGATGCGAATCTTTGGGTCGGGTACACCACGACAGAAACGCGACTTTGGGTACGGTTTGTTCTTACAATAGCGGTAACTTCAATTTGCAATAAAAAAAATTAAATTTAAGTTAAGCATTTTCATTGCATATCAAATAAACATAAATACTTACCACCTAGCTGGTCGGCGACCCATCTTCAATCTGAAACAAAATCGAGAACAAAGCAAAACAATAAGTAAAAAATATAAATATTGTTTATTACATAGCAGTTATTGCGCTTTCACCATATAAGCTGCCAACAATTTAAACTAAAATCCGAACGGATGTTTATAGATATTTGTAATGCCCAATTTCTGTACCTTTCACCGTACGGCTCAAAACAAAAGGAAGTAGATTTGTTCAACGGAAATACACAACCAAAATTTGCAAAATCATCGTCGAATCGATAAGTTTGGCCTTATCGATAGCTAACGTTACGCCAAGTTAACCACAAAATTTTAACGTCGTTATAGAGCATTGAAGTAATGGAATTTAACTTGGAGCATATAGTATTCATCATATATCAAATTAAATGACATATCTATTATCTATAACCATATATATATATTTTTTGTTGTTTTTTCCTTGGTGTTTGTGTCATATTAGGGGATTTAAACTTAACGATCCACGGAAATATGCACTTAAAACGGTTCGAACCCTTGCGAAACTCATTGGAGTTTTTCGAAAATTCCAATATAAATTCACACATTTATCACCTTAATTGACAGCTGTTATTTGTCAAGAAAATAACTGTGAAAAAAAAGTAAATTTCAATATTAGAATTGATTTTTGACCATAAATTGTTTAAAGTTGTTGTTTTTTCATGTATAATTGTCGATTTGGAGTAATAAATAGAAATTAATTACAGGAAGAGTATCAGTGCTGACTATTGACTCCGCCTTCAGATTTTCATAAAGTATAATAAGTTCGTTTGCATCTTTAATAACAGCGTCCACAGAGAAACTGATATTTAATTACAAAAAATAAAAAGAGTCACCTACAAACGATGAGTTGCATATATAATTAAAAATAAATAGTTCAACTAAACAGCTCAACGAAAAGTTTATAAAAATATATATAAAGTAAGCAATGTATATTAATATAAATATAAAAATATCTATATATTAATAAGAGCACAGTTGGCTTTGCAAAATCTGTGAACTGTTGTGTACCCGCAAAATGTTGTTATGTGCTATTGCCCATAAAATCATTTCCATTTCATATTATTGTAAATTTATAAACCCGAAATTTTGTTTAATTTTATATTTTTATTGCTTATTTATTTTAACTTGTGTTTAGAATTAAAGCACAAAAATTTAGGAATTCAAAGTTAATATTGTCCGATTCCATGTTCCAAAGTGGTCGACAAGCTTACAAATGTTTTATGGTTCATTTTAAGTTCTTTTCTCACTGGAACGAGAGCCTGTACTGACAACTTGGCATATTTCCGTCTTTTGGATTTTGGTCGGCCACAAAGGTGGGTGCTCAGATACTTCTTTGTGGATGTTAATTTTTTCGTTTCCCTAGTAATCAATATATATTAATGTAATTTAATTTATTTCTTTCTGACAGGTAATTACAACTGCATGTCGTACAACGTGTATTTTTCTATTCCAAACATACTGATGATACTTCCATGCACCACTCTGATGCTTTTTAAGCAACGTGCAGATTATGGATATTCTGACAAATTCGTAGAGATCGATCTAGAGTAAATAAAGTGATTTAAATTGTATTTAAATGACACTTTCAATCTATTTTTAGGTTTTAATAATTATGAGAAAGAAAAAATGACAAAAAATAGACCAATGATGTGACAAGTTATGTATAAAAATAACAAATTCCGTTTGTTGCTAGGTCTATCAGCCGTTGAAAATGGGTGCCTACCGCTATATGCAGGAACTGTATCGGAAGAAGCAAAGCGATGTTATGCGCTATCTGCTCCGCATCCGTGTCTGGCAGTATCGCCAATTGACAAAATTGCATCGCTCGCCGAGACCCACTCGCCCGGATAAGGCTCGTCGTCTGGGTTATCGCGCCAAGCAGGGCTATGTCATCTATAGAATCCGTGTTCGCCGCGGAGGTCGCAAGCGTCCCGTGCCCAAGGGCTGCACCTACGGCAAACCCAAGAGTCACGGTGTCAACCAACTGAAACCGTACCGTGGATTGCAATCCATTGCTGAGGTGAGCATTGTTCTAAAAAAGAAAAAATAAATATCTTTCTATTCTTAACTGATGATAATCACGTGCTTCCTGAAGACAAATATATGTGGCATTAACTTCCTTAGATGTCTGAACCTAATTCAATCTATATTCTTATATTCAAAATACGCCACATAGTAATTATAGATTTTCTCAACATTTTTGTAGGAGCGTGTTGGCCGCAGACTTGGTGGTCTACGTGTGATGAACTCTTACTGGGTAGCCCAGGATGCCTCCTACAAATACTTTGAGGTTATTCTGGTGGACATTCATCACAATGCCATCTGCCGTGACCCCAAGGTTAACTGGATCTGCAAGCATGTGCACAAGCACCGCGAGCTGCGTGGTCTGACCTCGGCCGGAAAGAGTTCCCGTGGTCTCGGCAAGGGTTACAGATATTCGCAGACCATCGGCGGATCCAGGCGTGCTGCCTGGAGACGCAAGAATCGCGAACACATGCACAGGAAGCGCTAAGCTGCAATTATGTTTCTGTGAAAACATTCTGAAAAAAAAACAAACATTTTAAATACATATTTCAAATTGTGTATAAACGTGATTTGTATTGTGTACGATTTATTTGTAGTTTGTCAGATTAACGAATATATAAGAAGAGGCTTCGTGAAACTAAGCAATAATTATAGATTTGCTAGATATTTTTTATATTTATTTCATATT
The DNA here is from genome assembly GCA_035042305.1 of Drosophila glabriapex. Taxonomy (NCBI): domain Eukaryota; kingdom Metazoa; phylum Arthropoda; class Insecta; order Diptera; family Drosophilidae; genus Drosophila; species Drosophila glabriapex. The sequence continues at coordinate 273,935 of JAWNLN010000060.1, forward strand.
TTGGGAATAGCAGTGAATTTGCTTTGTGCAATTTCTGACAATATTCAAACTGGAGACTATATCTTATTCAATGTTAAGATGTTTGAAATAAATTGTGTAGACCACAATGATTTTATTAATTTTTATTGATGAACATTTAAAGTTATTAAAGGAACGTTCGGTTAACTCCTGTGTTCTATAAATTCTATAGGTATTCAGTTATATTGTGGAAATGTGTAGCATGCAGATTGAAACATCTATTCTTGATCAGCGTCTATAGCTGAGTTCGCTTATCTCAGTGTAAACCTTTAAGAGAAATTTGAAAATAAGTCGATTTAAGATATTTTATCCTTAACTCTCCGATACCCTATCATCAATTTCCGATTGCAAAGATAATAGAAACTAATTTACCTATTCACTTGGCACAATATTGATACTTTACCATGATCATAATTTTCTCGTTCGGATTTTATTCACGTGGGGGTTTGAACATTTCCAACATTTGCTTCTATATTTGCGAAACATTCAAATATTATATTTAATATTTTTTGATATTAAAGTAAACGAAATGCGACAGATGACGGCAAACCAAACAAATTTTTGTTTATGGTCCTTGAATTTTTGTGTAAAAAATTAAAATGTTTAATAATTAAATAGCAAAGCTGTTCCAAACAAAGTAATAGGTAAAATACCCCATTAAATATATAAATATTTATATAATATACTGACCTTCTGTTCGTGTGTATTAGCAAAGGAATATAAGAGCTACATAGTGTAAGTTGTTTGAATATAAATTCTCGTATATCGCGCGCAAATCAATTAAAATTATAGGTAACTCCATACGTGCTGCATATATCGATACATATCGATTTCGATAGCTATAAAAGTCAATTTTTAATATTTCTTTATAATTTTCTCTTTGTGCTCGATCACTGGGCAAAATCGGAAGTATTCGGTTTTCCGATTATTCCTAAGTCGAAATTGTAAGCAACCGCAAAGCAAAACGAACAAACTCGCTTGGTTCGGCTGTGCGAAAAAGATAGTAGGGGTTTATTTTTGCTTTGCATCATTTTTTGGGTGTAAAAGGGATGACAGATGATTTGTTTTGTTTTGTTTTGCCAGTCCGACAGTATTTGGCTGATACTAAATTCTTAAAAGCAATAATTTGTTTACATATATATTTTATCAAAGAAAAATTGTACGTGTCCATCAACTTCCACAATGCCCGCTTTATGACTGTCGCAAGTTGAGTACCCTGTGTAATTATACCATGAACACGCTCAAGCGATCGATCAAATCAAACGCCATCTGTCCAAAAATGTTTCTATATTAGTAAGCAAACAGATGTTTTCTTTCTTCTTCTTTCATAAAAGAAAAATAAATGTTATATTTGATCCCAAAATGGTGTTTACAAAAATATGATTCAAACATTTTTTAAATATTAAAAACCGAAGATTTGTAATGGTCGGCGAATAGATCGATGTTTTGTTAGCACCACCTTTCGGAGGGAAGAGTGGAGTAGTCAACGCTGCCTAACGGTCAAACTATGGGCAATCAGCTTCAAAAGACCCAAATGATCTCTGGGAGAGAATCCCTTGTTTAATAAATAGGTAACATTTGAAAAGATAGAAAAAGGTCAAAATTAGAGGCCAGTTGAATGTGAAAGAGTCGAAATTGGATGCGAACAAAATGAAAAGTGTTTGCGTGGGGCAGAATTTATTTAAATACCGCCGCAAGAGATTAGTTAAATTTGTGCAGAAATACAAGTTAAACGACCCATAAATAAAAGTTGTATATAAAGCTGTGCAAAACTATATATGCAGAAAACTAATAAAAATATCAAGTATCATAAATACAATAAAAGCAAATATAGTGCAACAAACAATATTCGTAACTATTAAATAATATGTGCAACATTTTACATTTATAATGATGAAAATGCGCAAAAAGCAACCAGATTTTAAAAGCCTTATAGAAATAAAAATAATACATTAAATGTGTTAAACACAAAGTACATATATATATATTATTAAAACAACAAAAGCAACAACAAAAGAGAAAAAAGAAGAATGACAGAATAAATAAGTGTATTATGAATTTAGAAAATAAAACTTAGTTATAAATTTTGTCTGTTCTCATCTTTCGTTTACGCGACTTGTCCACTCTATCCCTCCAATACGTCTTTTATTTGTTTGACGATATCTGAGCACAGATGCGTTGACACATGTATATAAGTATACATACAGACTAATTTTAATTAATTAAATAATATTTTAATAAAAACTAAATTTTGTTTTTCAAACGTGATATAACATAAAACAAATTGGCATTTAAACATTTTGCGATCGTTTCTTTGTTTAAACCTTATAGCACATTAAATTTTTTGCTAGACACTGGGTCTTTTGAGCTGTGAGACACTGTATGTATGTCTAAATAAGTATGAATAAAAAATCAGGATGCTTAGCTCAGCAAGAGTTCTTGGCAGGGTAACACTAGATAAATAAGTATACAAATAAATTCACTTATATATATATATATATTATATATATATACCAGTATATATATACCAGTAGTAGTAGTACCTGTACACTAACGTAAATAAAGAGTTAGTAAGTGATAGTATAGAGAATATAAATTAAATAATTTTAAATAATTAAAAGAATGAATGATTAGTAGAAACTAAATTAATGTTAGAATAAGGGAATGTCTCAGATAAATTCTTACTAGAAATTTATAAGAAGGCAGGCTGTATAACATCCGCAGTAGCGAGCGGATAAGGCTGATAGAGGTATTTTATTTTATTTTATTTATAAAAAAATATACAAATTATTGTTAATTTGCCGCTCAAGCCTGAGCCGATAGCTACCCGGGCGATGTATTGGTGCTTCCGATAGGCAAGGAGTAACAGATTCATCTGATCAGGCTTGAGCGAATCTTAAAAGCGATACTTGTTCTACTCTTTTAGTATAGATATATTTTTGTGTCAGTATTTTTCGTTGGTATTTTATAAGTACTTTGTTGCGTGACCACGTTTTGCTATTTGATTCCCCTTTGATCCCAGATTAAACGCAGACGTGCGTACAATTTGCGTCTTAGCAACTGCATTTCTATATTGACTAAATGGATCAAATTTCGAAAGGCTGGTTCAGTGAAATCCAGGATGATTTATGGCCGGGACAATCTTTTTCTTTGAAAGTAAAAGAGGTTCTTCATGCAGAAAAATCTCAATTCCAAGATATTCAAATAGTTGAGACGTAAGTTATGCAAACACATACAAATATTTTTATTTATATTCATTTTCATATGCATGTGTCTACCACCAGTTCTATGAATAAATATTTACTTGTTCTAAGAAGTACATCTGTATCTGTGTGTTTGTGTGCTGTATTCGAAATGCATTTCTGTACAAAAAGATTATTATTATTATTCCTATAAAAAATACGTCCCCATGCATGATCTTTAAATCGTCATTCAAAAAACAAAAAATGTTTCATCGAAATTGTTGTAAGAAAGGATCCTTGGATAATATAGGATCACAATCGCATCCAACAGGTGGGCCTGCGATTGAGTTCAATAAAATTGTTATTATTTTTTTGTTATCTTACATTAAAGCTAAGAATTTTTAAATATAATAATTCAAAAAAGTATAAATTTATCTTACATAAATCTTATGTAACTTTAATTAATTAATTAATATTTTAAACAAGATTTTTGGAGCATTTTATCATAAGTTTTTGGCAATCACTTCTTCAGATAATCTTTTCATCATTTTTTGCCTGTGCTGTGGCCTGGGACTCCATTTATGACTAGTCTTTTCTGCATTCCTGAAAAGGTAAATTACTGAATTAGTAATATAAATAATGATAAAATATGCGTTTGATCTAAAAATATTGATTTTTCTGCAAGAATTTAACAGAATTAATTTAAGAATTTAACACATTTAATAATAATTATATGCATTAATTTAATTTTAGTACTTAGCCAGATTAAGGTAATTTATTTTTGCTAACATTTTCCTATTAAAATTTATTTTTACAGGGAAACCTATGGAAGATGCCTCATTCTCGATGGAATCATTCAATGTACTTCCCGAGATGAGTTCTCTTATCAGGAAATGATATCTTTCTTGCCACTGTGTTGCCATCCAAATCCACAAAAGGTTTTAATTGTGGGCGGCGGGGATGGGGGTGTGGCACGGGAGGTTGTCAAGCATCCGTTGGTTAAAGAAGTCCACCAAGTAGAAATCGATGACAGAGTTGTGGAATTATCCAAAAAGTATCTACCTTCGATGGCGTGTGGCTTCGACAGCGAAAAGGTAAAGCTTACAATTGGCGATGGATTTGAGTACATGAAACAACACAAGAACGAATTCGATGTCATCATAACGGATAGTTCGGATCCAGTTGGTCCGGCAGTGAATTTGTTCCTCGAAAGCTATTTTGAGCTGCTGAAGAATGCACTGAAAGATGGCGGAATTATTTGCTCGCAGGCGGGCAGTTTTTGGCTGGACTTTGATCACGCCAAGAAAACAATGAAAGGATGTGGAATTCATTTTCCAAAAGTTGGATATGCCGTTACCTCAGTGCCGTCTTATCCGTGCGGTCACATCGGATTCATTGTCGCATCTCTCAATGCAAGCCGGGATCTGAATGAGCCCCTGAAAAAGTTTGAAAAATCCGAAATAGATGCGTTAAATTTAAAATACTATTCCAGTGAAGTTCATTCCGCTGCTTTTAGCCTACCCCGTTGGGTTGAGAAGCACTTTTACGAATAATAGTTTGTACAAAATAAATTAAGTTCATGTTGTGCCTTCTCTACAAATGTAAATACCAAGTTTACAAAAATACAGACTTAAACGATTAACTATTATTTAAACACTTTCTTGTACGCAAATTGTACGGTAACAAAATTAGCTATTTATTTACAGAATTACGATTGAGGCTGATATCTTCAAAAGTTATCGCCATTAAGCGGAAGTCGTAAATATATATTTAGTCATATATCTTAATTTTGGCTTGTTGTCGATCGAATTCCATATATTTGTTCCCTGCAGTGTTGTCAATCTGTTATTTTAGATTTCATTAGCCCGGAAAATTTAGAAATCTTAAAAAAAAAATTGTATATTTATAAAGAGTTTACGAAAAAAGAAAACTCCCTTAAAATAAAATGTAAAGCTGCTCGCGAAACTTTTCATTTTTATTTTTATTTTGAGATTCAGAATTAAGATATATCAAAACTAAAATACGCAATCTTAAACCGGTGTGGATTTTTTTGGACTGTGTCAAAAGACAAATATTAATATATTTTCACGCTGATTATCAGCAATGCTCATTTTTCAAATCGAAAGGAATAAAGTTAGTTGTGAGAGAAAAAACAGATTACAAATTAATTAATTAAATTGCGATTTCATGATGGAAATCGAGTTTGATCTGAAAACAGGGCTTTAGCAAAAAGAAAGTGTAGTATCCCAAGGAAACGTGATCAACCTGAAAAAGATGGAAACTCTACAAAGAAATTAGAATTGATGGAAGATCTGAAATATTTTTAAAGTTGTTCTAGATTTCTAAGACCAAAAATTTCAATTAATCATTCGTTTGAATGCTTACAGGCTGAAAAATAATGTAGAGAGTATTTAAAAGCAGCCGTGAAAATTTTTAAGTCATCCAAGTAAATAGCTTCTGAGATTTTACTGATTTTTAACTATAATTTTCACATACATTTTGGTTAAATTTTTACTGTGCGTTGGTATTAATTACTTTGTTGTTTATAATTGTTGAAAATGCCTATTTTTGTCATTCACTATAAAATACCAATTATTCAAAAGTAGTTTTATGCTTGTTTTTCGATCATCTCAGATAGCCCCGATTACATCGAAGTAACCAAAAGGAAAAAAATGGATGAGCAAATAAATGTTAAACAATTATGATTAAAAATTATTGGTTTCAAAAATAATCAAAAGCTAGTTTATAATAGTGATTATGGCATAATATCTTTAAAACAATACACAGCAGAAAAGAATAATTGCAAACGCAAGACTCGCTCATACAAAAAGTGGTGTTAATTCCAAAACAAGTTTTGTTTTTAAGTAAACATATCGATAACTATCGCTGGTTCGTGCCAACAATTGTATAATTTGAGAATCTATCGCACAGCAAAGCTACAAGAGATAAATACAGATTAAAAGCCCGAGTTGTGTTAATGTTAAGTTTCCGATCTATTTGTTGAAGACTTATAGGCAATTCCTTTATTTATAAATTATATTATAAGTCTTGCAAATTGTAATTCTACATAAATATTATTATTAAGCTTGCTTGTCTCCACCATCATCAAACAACTTAAATGCGGACAACAAAAATTGTTCGTATATTCAATTTGTAGATGCTAAATTACAATTCATCGTGGCCATTGTCTTCGGATTCATTCTTTGATTCCATATTGTCCTCGTCCTCATCGTCATCGTCCTCGTCATCCTTGTCCTTGTTCTGCTTGGACTCCTCCTCATCCTTTTTCCGCTGCACCTCATCCTGCAACTCCTTCATTTTCTTCTCGCCAGCCTGTGTGGCTTTTACCCCCTCCGCCGTCTTCGATGCCAGCTCGATATCATCGGTGATGAGGACATTGTCGAAAATGGTGCCCGATTTCACTTGCCACAAATCGAAGCCCAAAGTGCAGATCTCCTTGCGCAGATACAGTTTGTCATCGGGACTGTGCTCGGGATTATCGATTTCTGGATGCTCCCATGTGCCCTTATAGTTGGGGTTGTCCAATTGCTTGGGTTGCCACTCGCCCTTATATTCGGGATTATCGACCATTGGGGGTTCCCATTCCCCATCCATTTCATCGTCCCAATCCTCGGGCTTGGTCGCATCGGGGTCTGGAATGTTCTGTGGCTTATCCCAATCCTCGGGTTTCTTATCATCGGGATCGGGAATTGTGGCCTTAAAAAAATGAGTAATAATAATTAGTCACGGGAAATAGATAAGTATTTCTGCAAGTTGTTTGAAGAGAATAAAGTAGAATAAATAATACAAAAAAATTAATAATATTTTATAATAAAAGATATAAAAAAAAAAATTAATAATTCAAAAATAAAAATAATTTAACTTATCCAAATCAATAATATATATATAATAATAACGACAATCATTATCATCCCTATCATCCCCATCAATAATAATAATATAAACAATTTACCTTATCAGCCCAACCAATAATAACAATAAAAATAGTAATACTAAAAATATGATGACAATAATAAAAACAATTTTTCACCTTATCATCCCAATCTTCTGGCTTCTTCGCATGCGGATCCTTAATTTTCTTGGGTGCCAAAAAGTCCCAATCATCCTCGAGATTTCCCGATTCTACCTTCTCGTTATCGATTAACACCTCATAAGTGTTATCCGGCTTAACGATGAGTGTGTAGAAATGTGTGAAGACATCGTCCTTGCACCTGATGTCCTTGTTAATCAAGTGATTCTTGCCCTTGTAGCTCAAAATCACGTGCACCTTTTTGGTGCCAGGACCACAAATATCGGGACCAAACATAATCTCATACGGCGAGTCTCCGTGCATATCGGTTTGATCCAGCGAACAATCGAAAAGTTTCACATAGCCGCCACCACAATCGATATTCTGCTCGTGCTTCACCGAAAATTGGACAACAAGCGGTTTTCCCTCATTCGAAAAACCATCGAATTTCCTTGAAATGGCATAGAAACGTGCATCTTGGGAAGTTTGAATGCCTAAAGGGAAATTTTTTTATTGGTTAGAAATGAAAATGTAAATATATGTATATGTATGTTTGTGTGAGTGTTTTCATGCAAATAAACATTAGCACACTCACGTAACTATTTGTTTATATGTATGTGTGTATTTATATTTGTTTTATTACGCACCTTTGTCGGCTTCGGCATCGTTGAAAAAGGCGCCCGCTGAATGAACAAATTTGCCCAGCTCCTTGCCAGGATGCTTGCTGTAGACCCACTCATCCTGCCAATTATCTACAGCAAAAAGAAAAAGATATATATATTTCAATATATATTTATATATATATATATAAGTATTCAATGTAAAATTTACCATTTTGGAATTTGTCTTCAAAGAAAACGTCGGCGTTTACAAATCCTATTGTAAATAGCGCAAGAATCGCTCTCAGATACATGATGAGGCCGTGTTACTTCTCCAAACTTCAGCTACGAACTGCGGAGTCAGCAATTTGTGTGCTTCTAACTAAATGCCGGCTTGCTAGATGTATGCCGATATCAGAGGGAGATGAACGTATGTGTGCTGTGTAAAATCGGTGGAGCGACTGGATTGGATACATGTGGACCAATCACAATTGTCAACGTATCAATAAGTGTTGGTAAATATCGCAAATTCGCTTCACATTCGATAGGTCCACCAGCAAATACATAAGCCAAGTACGCTGTTCCATCTAATTGATAAATAGCTTTAGCACCTTACGCTGAATTTATATTGGACATATATTAATAAAATTAATTTTAATTAAAAACTTCAAGGGTTACTATATTTTGTTTACATTATATTATTAAAAAAAGAGCCTCCAGTATTTAAGAACAGCATAATTCGTGAGAATTTTCAGTAGCAAAAATTAATTATTTTATCTATTAACAGAGGACAACTGTAGCTGAAATAAATACCAAAATGAAGTAAGTTCAAATTTGTAGGTATGTATGGATAATTTTCGGCAAGCAAAACAATAAATACTGCAAATAAGAAAAGGTGCGACTTTTTACAATTTCGTTCTCTTATCAAGATTGGCATTTAAAAATTGTGTGACAACGCCTAAGCGATTATCTTAACTTGGTAAGAAATGGCCAGACTGCTCAAAGTACCCTTCATTATAATAATATATACATATATATATGTATATATATATATATATATATACATATATATATATATATATATATAACTATTTTAGCTTAGTTGCAAACTCATTCACACGCTTCACAAAATCTCAACGGAGTGGCAACGCCAAAAAGGGATTTTCATTAAAAAACATTACTCGTGATTTTAATCGAGTCTCACCTACTGAGAAGACTTTTAAAAAGGGCGGAGAATCAAACTGTCTAATCAAAGAAATTCCTTTTGCTGCTTTCCAGTTAGCAGGAGACGTGCGAATACTTTTCAAACCTATATAACCATCATCATCGTGACGAGTTAAATTATCTATGTGGTCTTCATTTATGGAGTTTGTATTGTTTTGTTTCTTATATTGACAATTTGCAATTTTTTAAAGTTGAGAAATAATTGATCAGTTCTACACACTCTCCTATCAAAATTGCCATGCCTGTAAAACATTTTGAACATTTTCTTTTAATGTCAGCGAATATTGTCGAGAGTGCCGCCTCTTCACAATCCTCGTCTGAAATCATATCCAAAGGATGTTGACCTTCCCCTGGAGACATTATTTTTCTATGCACATGTTCCACATTTTCAATTGGAACATTTTCTAACAATGTTTCCTGGCCTCCTGGATTGATATTTTCTACCTCTGAATTATTTTGCTCGTTTATGGAGACTGAAGCAGATATTTCTATCAATTCTGTGACTATGTTTCTATCGTCAGCTAAACTATTTGTATTTTTAAAAAGTTGAAATGCAATCTCATTTTTAGAAGAAAAAAAACTTCTCTTAAATTCACAAATGTGAATTTACTGGCTCGGCTTTTGTATTAGAGTTTAGCTCTCATCTGCCTTAGAGGCCAAGTATATCATTAAGGAGTCACTTAACTCGCGAGCCAAATTGAAATCTTAAAATATTATTTTTTATTAAAATTTTAGATAGAATATGAAAATTTAGATCGAATTTTCATAAATTTATAAAACTAGTATTAAATTTAGAAAAGCAAAACTGGTTTTTATGAATTTACTTTGCAAATAATAAGGTGAGTTATCCTTGGCTCCAAAATTTCACGAATTTCGAAAATGTTGTACGTATAATAAGTCAACAGCGGCATCTCTCCTAGACGGCCTATATGGATATCGCATGTAAATAATTACAATCATTCCCATGCATCTAAACAACCTATTGTGGAGGATGCTACGTTCAAAATCTGCCTTATTCGCCAGGAATGTCCTAGACTCAACTCCAGACAAATTATGACTCTAAAACCGGAAAATCATTACATTTATCCGCAAATGGAATTAGACATACGAATTATTATAATGCGAATTTTAACAGAGACACACAATTGACTTAAGTGGTCGTGGGACCCAAATTCTAACAAATAATGATATATAACTGATAAACATTCAGTGAATAGTGAAGGTGAACCAGAAGTAACCAGCAAAAAGGAGCAAGGAAGAAATTAAATTTTATAATTTTATACATTTCATCATTTATCGGAATGGAGTTTTTATATTTATAATATTTTTTAATGCAATGGAGTGCATGGTTTGTACTTGAATAACGCGAAATAAATTGAGGAAATGTCCAGATCAAAGTTCCGAGCAATAAGCAGGCAGGATGAGGAAATGACTTCAATTCAGACCTCGGTAGAAGACCACAATATTTGGGATCTTCCTTCGCAGACATATCGGATCTTGCCAAGGCTACTGGCGATGGTCCTCCAGTCTGCTGGATGGAACCTGATGCCCAAATTTAGTTATAGTGAGTGGAGCATTAGAAAGGTAACTAATCATCGTTGCATTGCTGAGCCAACTCTATTTTTCTGTTCTTCCTAGACCTTTTGCAAATTGCTTTTTTCCAGTTTCCCTTAAATTTTGTATCACTGATCATTCCTTAGATTAACCGTTTCGGGTACTAAAATGTCATGATTACTATAGACTTCATTGTGTTTATTATTCAATCAATTTAGAGTCTTCTATTTATATCGTTAGGAACCCAATTTTAAACTGAATAACATTTTTGCATGCATTTTAACTAATTCATACTATCAATTTTGCGGTCCGATTGGGTTTTTCTGGACTATCCCCAATCCGAGCAAATAATGTTGGACCATTTTGCATTTTTATTTTTATTTTAATTTTCTTTTTATATTCTATGACATTATGAGTTATTTTTCTTCTGCTAACAATTAATAACTAACTAAATACACTACAACCTATAATTTTTTGAGCACTTTTTGGATTATTTTATAACATAAATTTATTATTATAATTATTCAATAAGCTCAATTTGTAAATCATTTCTTGAGCTCATCTTAAAGTGGCATATAATTTTCGATATTATCAAATTTTTCCGTTTTCAAAACGGATTCTTTGGTGTTTTACAATGCGTAAAACAAGTGAATGATGACTTTGAGACTCAGACGCCGTATAGCAACCGCTTCGGAAAATAAATGAATAATTTTTATACGAAATTGAAGCATATATATTTATAATTATTTACAATATGTAATGTACATTTTTAGAATTATTTCGTTGTACTCATTAGCGCAATCTATATTTCAAACTAAATATTCATTGAGTACACCTCAAATGGTACCGGATTAAAATTGTTCTGGATAATAACTTAATCCTTTTAGTTCACTGCGAGAACCATGGATGCCGTGGTACACCGAGGAACGATAAGAAAATATGGAACACTATGGAATGCATTTATTTTGTATGTATAAATATATAATAAATAAATCTTTAAGCAAAAACTTTTTTTGTTATAAAGTATTTAAATGTGACTGAATTTTATTTTGTAGTATATATCAAAATAATTTCAAATGTATATTGTAGAAAAACTTAATAGGCATAAAAAATTATGTATGGAAATCGCAAATCGATGAATTTATGAATGTTGAGGTACATTCGTAGAATATGTGACGGGATCGAAACATTTGAGACATTAATAAATCGATTACTTAAAAGCCACATTGAGGTTTTTGTAGGGAAAACAACATCGATATAAACTAGAAATAAATGAAATACAAATACATAAGAAAAAGTTTATATATAAATAATAAGGTAATAAAATTACATTTAATATACCATTTATATACAAGTGTCTAATGGTGATAGTGAATTAATGAACTTTACTAAAAGTAGAGATGCTGTATTTTTTATGAGAAACGCCAATAATGGTATAAAATACAAGATGCTTTCGTACAAAATATCGAATTAAATATCGATAGGAGAAATGAATATATTGTATTTCTATCATCCCTATGTGTGTCAGTAGATAGCTACACATATAAATTCTCTTCAAAATTTAAATTTGTTTGGATTTTTCGTCAAGATGGCTTCTGCAGGTTTGATTTACAATTATTTTTATAATGCATACATCATCCATCCACCCAAAATACTCAACTCATTGAGCACTTAGTATGTGTGCATGTGTGCTAAAATGCCAATATGTTTCTCGTTGAATTTTCCTCGTGGCTTTTGGCTTTCGACACGTAATGTACACTATGTGCATATGTTTGTATGTATGTATGCATGCATGTGTGTGTACATGTATATGTTACCAGCATTCCAATATATGTATGTAAATTCATTAACCGATATATGTACATATATGTGTTAATTGAATGCATTTATACATTTTATTAATATCCGACTTAAGACTCTTTGTTTTAATAATTATATCTAAAGTTTTTGTAATAATTAATTAAAAATGTAGATACATCCGATGATTATTATTTTCGATTATTTTATCAGCAGGCAAGAAAGGCAAAAAGAATAAAGGCACCGTTATTTCGCTGCAATCGTTCCTTTCCAATGGCGATACACCCTCTGGAACAACACAGGTTTCCAAGAAGGTACGAAATCTAGATGGCGACGATAGTGATGACGGTAGCCACTCATTACCGTTAGTCTATCAATTACCGACCGCACCACGAGCGAATCGGATATTCGACGATGATTCGATTCCACACAGGCCGCCCTTCATAGCTTATATTAATAATTTACCGTTCGATGCCGGAGAGGACGATATATACGAATTCTTTGGATCAATCAATTTAGCTTCCCTGCGCTTGCCACGGGAAGATGGTGAAACGGGCCGTTCCCGTGGATTTGGCTATGTTGAACTGGAGAGTCGGGAGGATCTGATACACGTGCTTAGTCTGCCAGATCCCTCGATAAAGGGTCGACGCATTCGTATCGAACTCTCCAATGAGAACGATCAACAGAATCGCCAGAAGGGCAATCGTCGCTTCGAAGGATTCGGCAATAGTAATGAGAACCGTGATTTCGGCAATTGGCGGCGTGATAGTCAAAATAATGGAAGTAACTTTGGCGGATATTCGGGGAATTTCGATCGTGGTTTCAACCGCGAACGAAAACCGATCGCAGAACGAGAGGAAAATAATACTCCGGGCTCATGGCGTACAAATAGCCGTCAGCAATCGTCGGATTTCTCTCCGCCGAGAAGGGGAGGGGATCGCAATGACATGTCGGAGAAATATCGGTCACGAAACATGGATTCCAATGTTCGAGACGATGGGGCGGGATCTGCTTCGACGGAGGAGAGGCCAAAGCTAAATCTGAAGCCTCGAACGTTACCTTTGCCGGAGATGGTGCATAAACCCGAAGTGGAACATCAACAGCAACAACATGACAACGACAGCGACACAAAAGTGGTCAATGTTAAGCAGAGTTCCGTAAATGTCTTTGGATCGGCGAAGCCCGTAGATACTGCCACAAGAGAGCTAGAGATTGAGGAGCGCTTGGCGGAGGCACGGCGCCAGGAGAAGGTGCGCTACGATGAGGACGAGGCGGCTGCTGTCAACGAGAAGCTGTCTGAGGTGCAACTGGACAAGCAACACGATAGTGAAAATGCCAATGCGGCAACAGTCAGCTGGCGCCGCATCCACGATCCCTCGACCAGTGATGATACCAAAGTTAGTCCAGGAGTGCAGGGTAAATACTTATTTCATTTAATCTAATCTAATCTAATCTTTCGTTATCATTTAACATTCATTTATTATTTTCAGGTGAAAGACGTAACGAAGATCATGATCATAATAATAAATTTAATAAACCGCGGGACCGAAATGACAGGTAAAGTTTTATTTTTCGATTGCAGTGACTCAGCAATTTGTATGCAGCGCTCTCTCGCGCTTTCCCTTTGGTAAACTACACAGATTCTCGCAATTCTTTTTGTCCTCCATCAAGAACAACTTTACGCCTCTCTCCTACACTCGGGCCACGCTCGCTTAGCAAACTCGAAACAGTGTGGAAATCATAAGGAATTAGCTAATGGAACTCTACCGTTGTATGGCACATTGGTTGCCTTTATTTTCATTTGCCGAATGCTCAATTATTTTTTAAACTCTTGGGTACATACAAATTTACCCTATTCAAATAGCTGTATTTTTAGGTAGAAACAATGCTTTCACCATTTTATTACTCAGTTTCGTCACCCACAACGCGCTTGATAGAGACATGTGCGAAAAGTAGAGATAACGAATAATGGTTATCAACATTTTAATTGGTTTTAGCACTTCTGTCCATATTTTTGTTTAAGCATGCATAATAAATAATGAAAAAATTAAGATCACTTGATTTGCAAACTAAGAGACTAGTGCTTTTATGTTCTGAAGAGATTTTGTATGTCACTTGGTGAGAAATCTTTATTAATTTTATTTCTTAATATTATTTTTAAATTAACTTAATAGGGCGATTCATTTGTTTTACGAGTCTTGACTTTTAATGGGTTAAGATGTAATCCGCTTTCTTTGTTCCTCTTGTCAACTTCAAATTCTATATTTGTAATTATCTGCTCTCTTTTTACCTTTTGGTTAATCTTAGACTGGCTTATGAAAAGTCTGAAGAACTCAAAAATTCTATTGACGCAAGCTTATAAGCTATTGAAAATTAGTTGTAGATGAGATGGTGTTAGGGCAGATTATAATCGTCGGCAGATTAAAAATGTACAGATTCCGAACGAAGGAAATATAGGAACAGGGGTTCATCTGGAGAACACCAAGCAAAAAGGTCATTTCCTATCTATTATTAAGGTGGTAAACAGTCACCTTTGACTGTTTTAATTGAGTATATTAATTATATAAGCCGATGAACGACGGCCTTTCTGTCAGGGTATTCATTCGCGGCTTGCCTAAGATAGCTGCCGATAGGTGAATATATTAAAATATTATTAAAAAATTTTCTGAACAATTTATTTGTAGATCTGAGAATGCTAAAGCAAAAAATAACCAGAACCATGATGCAAAAACTAGGGAAGAAAATAAAAATAAACGAAATCCTCGAAGTGAACAATATCAGCCCAAGGTTGCGGACCAGCGGGATGAACCTGTAAGTACAAATAATAAGTAACTACTTAATTTATAATATTAAATTAAATTTTATTTATTTTTAAATTAATTTAAAATTATTTATAATTATTTTTCAAATAAAAAAGGACTTTTTGTTCCTTGTCAGTCAGGTGCAAATGGCCTTCCTGATATATGTGCAATGCTGTTTGTCCGTTCGTATAAGCTAGAGACTTGAAACTTGGAACATGTGTTCGTCTGCCGAAGTTTTAGTGTTAGAGATACCAAATTAAAAAGGTGCATTAATTAAAGCAAGGTATCATAGTATTCAGCAGTCGGCTATGCTTGACAGCAAAGTTTTCAGTTGTTTATCATATCATTAAACAGATGATTGCTTTGTTTTGCAAAAATTTGCGAAAATAATGTCTGGATGTCATTTCGAACACTTTTCTTTCGGGCTACCGAATATTGATGCTTATTTTCAGACATTCATTTTAAATGTTTTTATTTATTTGTGTATAGGTTATTCAACATTTCAGCATTCAGTATTTTTTCCGTTATATTTAGTCCCTTCGTGATTCAATTTTTATAATTTAATAAAAATTAAACTGTAATGTTTTTAAATTGCTTATTAGTTACTAAAAAACACTTAAAGCATAAAATTTTATGTAAAAATATTTACCTGACATACTCAATAAAAAAATATTAACAAATTTATTTTTAGGCCTGGAAGTCTTCCAACAAATATTTTGGACTTGGATATTTATCCGAATAAAACTATTTCTATATTTGTAATAAATGATTAAAAGAAAATAATTAACAAATACATTTTACAACAAGTTTAAAATAAAATCACATTACTGAAACAAAAACAAAAATAATTACAAATTCGAAAAATTGTTTAAACGGGTTACCAGCAAACTGCATAATTATTGGTTGACCTAAGAGTCAATCCTCAAAATTTGGTTACCAGCTTCAAAATTGCGGGAAGGATGTTGGGACTGCAATTCAAATTTGATGACTGCTTTAAAATTATGGGTAATATATGTTTTTATCGATGTACACTTCGGGGTATATCGATAGCTTATTGATTTGCTGGCTATTCAGTAGCCGTTGTCAACAAACTTTAAGAAATACTCGGCTACCTTTGGAGTCAGAGTTCACAAATATATGTAACTGCATTAAAGATTTATCGAGGAAAATTATATTTCCCAGCAGCAAAATATAATATTTTAAAAATAGACATAAATAATATAAATATACATTTTTATACAGCTAATTTCAGGGAAATGTGATGTTACCTTGACATATCGATAGGTAAAAATATATCGATCATATCTTTCATCCCTATCTCGTACACCGAAAAGCGGAGTTGTAAATTACAAATTGCATTGATATATTTTTGTGAAAGGAAGGAAAGGAACTAATTTAATATGGGAAGAAGGAAGTCAAAAAGAAAGCCACCACCTAAGAGGAAAAATATCGAACCCTTGGACCAGCAGTTTAATTGTCCATTTTGTAACCATGAAAAGTCTTGTGAAGTAAAAATGTAATTAGTATGTATGTTTTCATTATTGTTCCAACTTTTTATCCCTTCATATTCACATTACAGGGATAAAGGAAGAAACACAGCCAAAATAACGTGTCGCGTTTGCTTAGAGGACTTCCAAACGGGAATTAACTTTTTGTCAGAACCAATTGATGTATATAACGATTGGGTGGATGCATGTGAAACAGCAAATTAAGTTTAGTATTTTAATGAACAATAATATCCTGTTTTTACAGACCCCTTTTTTAATATTACTATATATAATTATACCCTATTATAATTGTGTCACGAAATGAATACGAAATGTAAATGCCTCAAAAGTTGAGTCCAAGTCAATTCTTTGCCGGTTGCCCTCTTGTCTTTATTTATAAAAACAAGCATAATTTTCTGCTACGGGACCAGCAAAGTGTAATTGAGATTTTTGTTATAAGTCAAAACAAAGCCATATTTTGTTGCACTGATTTTTATTTTCTTTCAGTGTATTGCTGCAGTACTCTATTAAAATAATTACACTGTGTATAACGAATATATGGTAATTGTTTGGCTTTCTTACAATTGTAAGAAACGATAACTGCGGACACTCCATCGCAATTTGAGGATATATGAACCTAAAGGTTCCTTAATAAAAGGATGTTTTCGGATTTCAATAATCTTAAAATTTGAAATCAATGGAATCTTATATTAACTTAATCACACTCAACTAATATACAGACCTGAATGAATTGGTTTCTCACTGTGGATGAGCAACAAAAAATACTCTCATCTTGCCGATATGAATAAAGATAGACTCTATTGTGGATTAAATTGGATAACGAAATGGAGCACGGGCTTGTGCAGTTTAAATTAAAGATATAAAATTTCTTTCACAATAATATCCTTATGCAAAATGCAGGCTGTCATAATAATATCTGCGATGTATTCTGGTTTTTTTTTAAGGTAAAATTAGGCAATGTATGTTATCCTAAAAGGGTTCCTCTCGCAAATATAATTATAGATTGTGTCTTCTATGATTCTATGTTCAATGTCGGACATCATTAGACTTTGATTAAAAAATAAAGAATGATTGTAGGTAGAACTAAGTGTGATTAATAAATCAAATTTTTTGTTTCTTTCTAATACCAAACCAACAAACGACCAGGATTTACTCGGCTTCATTTAGCGTTGGTCGAAATAATTTAATGATCCATTCACCGCCAACCTTCTCCATGCCTCCGTTCTATTCTTGAATACTGTTCTTGTACTGACTCAGTGTAAATCAAATTGAGCTTGTTCTGAAGCAATTCTTTCTCCTTTGCTTTGCCTGGCTTTCGTGGCCTTCGTAATCCAGTTGACTTCTTCGACTCAGGTCAAAGCTTGACACAGTGTGGTTATCTAACATGAGCTAAGAAATTACGAAATAGACTCCTTTATATGATGCGGTAGCCTTAGCTTCTCGAATCCTAGTATATCTACTTTTCATTGCCTTCATGCATGACTGATTACGTTTAGTAAAATCCTGTTCGTGCCATCTGTAAATCTTGCAATGTATTCCCTTCATTAAATTTTTATTCAAATACTAACATATCTCCGGGAACTCTCTTGACGTGCTGAACTCAAGTAAATTTAAATTATCCCAGAGGTTCAGAATTTTATCTATATCTTTCATTCTTAAGTTTTTCTGCGTTTCTCGAGACTTTGGAATAAGTTTTGGACCATTTTACATTTTAATACCTCATACACTCAATGCATACCTTATTTTATTCTTTTCATGTTTATATTGGTTTTCTGGAATGTCCGTCATATTGTCTGTCTGTCCGTCTTTCGGTCAGTCGGTCTGTATGACTTTTTTCGACACTCTTAGAGATAGAGACTTGAAAAGTGTCAGACAAAGTGTAAAAAATAGAGAGCTACGTCCACTAGGAGGCTAGGAATTCGATATAATCGATAATCGCGAATCGATAAAGCCACATATCTCCCACAATGTTAAGGCTACATCAAATTTGGTTTTTAGGTTGTTGGTGATATCCTTCAGAGATCGGCTTATGCCACGCACACCTTCGCAGCCCCAAGCCTGGCCCTACAACTTTTAAATGGTTATATCTTCCGCATAATCGTCGAAGCCGATTTTTCGGCAAGTGTAAGTCGATAAGTCAGCATATCTCTCACAGTTTTAAAGATAGAGTCTCCAAACTGAGAAGGTAACTTGCTGGTAACCTCCTTCAGACTACACCCACATCGCCCAAGGAACTTTGGCCCTAGAAATCTAAAATTTGCATATCCTCCACAATTTGTAAGATGGAGTCACGCCTAAGAGATCGATACAAAATTGGACGGCCAGGCCCACTTCGCCTCCCCAATATCTCACATAATCTGACAGCTAGAATCACCAGATTTGAAAGGTATATTTGCTAGTAACACCCTTCAAAAATCCGAAAAGAAATTTTGAACACGCTCATTCTCGCCCCCAAAAACGATAAAGCCTATATTTCTCGTAATTTAAGAGCTATAGTTAGCAAACTTAGAAGGAAGGTTGCTAAGCTCGTTCTCCAAATTTTTTGGGCGCACTCACTCCCGTCCCCAACATTTTCAAAATCCTATATCTTCCGCAATTTAGGAGCTACAGTTACCAGACTTTTTTTCAGTCGCACTTATTTCGGCGCCCAAAAATTTCTAAAACCCATATCACCCATAATTTAAGAGGTGCAGTTACCAAACTTGGAAGGAAGGTTACTAGGAAACTCTTTAAACATTTTGGCCATACCCATCCCAACTCTTGAAATTCATAAAAGCCTATGTCTACCACAACTTTAAGGGCAAAGTTGGACGGTGGATTACTAAAGTGTATAATGTTGAGTAGACTGGAGATGAGTATGATGACATGAACGATTTCTGTTCCTCATATGGCAATTTCGTCTATTTTTCTGTAGTTTAGTAGTCAAACAACGATTACAGTTCGGCAAATTAGCTTAAAAAATTATTTAAGCGTTTAATTTTTTTTTTAATTTGTATATTAAACAACTAAGTCTGTTTTTATTAAATAAGTTAATTAAATAATGATATAAGATATATAAATTTATATAAATTAATTAATAACTGACATTGCTTATATACCAAATGTTGGATTCGTTTTAAGAGTCATGAGCCTAATATTGAATTAATTAATTAATTCCTATTTTTATTTGAATTTTTTTTCCTGTATTTAAGGCACAGTTAAAATAACAGTTTAAATATATCTGATTACTTAGATTTATTTATTATTGAATGTCATCTAAGAAATAAAAATAAAATTAAATACAAAAAATATAATATAATAATTATGCATTTTAAATTTAAATTAAAAAATATATAATTGCAAAATTGATCAAACATCAAACCAAGAAAATAACCAATCTTGCCAAAATCAAAAAGAATCAGTGTGAACTACTTAATATACCAAAAATTATGAACAAAAAAACCATGAAATACGCAGGGTAAAATAAAATCGTCGTAAATTGGAATATAACAAAATGAAACCAAATTAAGAATTGATTATTTGCGCTCGAGTCTTCTTTTCAATATGAGGTGTCTCCATCTACCTGTACTCGACTAAAAACTTCACTGACTCTCGAAAAGGACTAATTTAGTCTCCCTTACGCTTCTGAGGATCTCAATGGGGTTGGTACGAGGAGCGCTACTTTTCGAGATTTATTCAAGAATATCTTCTTGCATACATATAAATTGTATACCACAAAACGAAGGAGTCAACTGATAATATTAATGCATCGAAATGTAATGTTTGTATAATAACTTATTTATAACTTAAGGCGCTCAAATAACACACATACTCAATTCAGAGCCCACCAGACTGGAGCGTCCATCAGACGCATACTTCAAAACTTTAATTTTGTTACAGAAGCCCTGTCATATCAAAAAAGCGGTATACAACCGATTTCTGGAATCCTATGCATCGATGGATTCGGGAGATGGAGGAAATTATTAAATGATCCCGGACAAAAGGCTAATCAACGTTGAAAACTTTGTTTTCTTTGTGAAAAGGGACTGCCGAAGTCAGTGTTCGACCATGGGATAATAGGGACTGGATCGGCATCGATATTCCTCGAAATATAGATCATAAAATTTGAAAGCAAATTTCGAAGTTAAATTACTGGTAACCTGCTGATAAACTTTCTGGTCTCATGATCACCCATTTCCTCTAATAACATCCCTTCAAGATTGGTAACACAAAAGTCCAGACACATTGTGTAACTTTCTATGATTTTAGATATGTAGTACGCTAATAGATCTGTGATTGTCTCTGAATCAATAGAATTTTGTCACTTTTTAATTTGTAAGCAATAAGGCATGCTGAAAAAATACTGAAAAACGAATAAAGTTAAGTTTATCAACACAGTAAGATAATGAATTTAGGTATGGGTTATGTGCTATTTAGGTAGATATTGGGAAAGCTTGTCGTAATGATTTTTTTTAATCTTAATTTGACTATTAGTTATTTCCCTGTTGAATTTATTGCAAAAGGGTTACCGATTGACTGTGTCACTTTCAAGTTGTCAGTCTTACATCGCTTACATCTACCATATGCAATACAATGTATATTAATTTTAATTTGCTTGAGGAATATTAATGGTTGCTACCCGGTGATAAAATCCTTTGTTATTTTAAAGCTAATGTTAAATGAGCGTGACTTGACTGTAGTCGAGTTGCAAATCTTTATTATTTTTTGGTTTAAATTTAGGTGTTTTTAATTTAATTTATTTAATTTAATTTATTTATATTATATAAATTCCAAATAAAAATAAATTCAGCGATCAGTTATTCCTTCGCTTCGTGTTTGTGTCGAGGCAAATGATCGAACAAAAGGGAAAATCCACAACTATTTCTATTTATTTTTTTTTTTAATATTTAGTTTAGTTGAAATTCATTCAACTCGTTACGAACCAAGGGTTGGGGGATTCATATCCCCTTGGGATATGATAAATGGGATCGGGAACTTATATCATTTTATCTATTCAGTCGATGAGCAACATTGTGGCTAGCAACATTGTGTATAGCAACATATTACTTAACAGAGGTCAGTGAATTCTACATATGTATCTGCCCAACTCAAGCTGTGTAACGGAGCTGTAATTGCATAAGCATGACATTGAATTCGATACTTAGTGGTGTGGGTAAATTTAAAGGCAAAAGCGCCATTTATCTGAACATCCTCCACGTAGATTATTTGACACATATTTATATTATTTAACACAAAGTCGATGTGCAACATTCTAGCTAGCCTTAGCAACATGTTAAATGCTTAACAGAGTTGGTTAATTTGTAAGGGTGTAGCTGTAGGTGCAGACATAGAGGTTACTTGCTTACAGTAGATATGCGTACAACATTCTTATGTATGTATTCCCATTGTTTACATCAAAACTCAACAGAGGCGCATGCGCCAGTTAACAGTTAGCGTTTTCGCAACATTTGACCATTTGACAGGTGTAGTTGTCTGGAATTTTTGCTCGGTTTCGGGAGTGCAGAAAATGAATATTGAAAGCTCGTTTTGGCAATTAAAACTGCACTTTTGTGACTCTACAACCAAAAAAAAATATTTTATAAATGTTCTTCTATGAAAGCAATTAGTATTGTTGCTAAAGTGAAGTGCTGCAATTATGAACTTAAACTTCAGACATAGTAAAACCCAGTTAAAATATATATGTATGTGTGCCAAAAATAGTTATACACACGCTTAAAAAAAAGGAAAAAAAAACAATGAAAGTGCAGTCTATATACATACCTATGCTTGTATGTATATTCATTTATTATATCTATGCAATTTGAATATTTCGTAGGTGGTGTGAAAAAGTATGTATATGCTTGCATAAATGTAGGAGTGCGCATTTTACCGGTGTAATCAGTGTTGATAAACTTTAAAGTTAAACTTTTGCGCAACTACGACTACAATGATAAATCAGTTATGAATTTCGCCTAGCATCGCCAGCTTCCAACTCGTCTACTTACATAGAATACATGTATATAGACTATATGTACATACATACCTACATACAAACATACATATATGATTAAAGAAGAGAATATTTTTTGCATGTATTCGGATAATTAATACACTTTGCATAATACTACTAAAATCATAAAATCAATATGTTTTAAGTGTGCAATAGTGAAGCAAAAACGTTACAAATTAATTGCTATGTATATACATACATATATACATACAAACATACATATATACGCACATACTGCTATACATACACATGTGAGCTCCAATGACCAGATCTGTTCGATAACATAAAAACACTTTGCCAGATTTTGGGCATTGATAACAACCTAACAATCCTGTTTACTGGATGTACAATAAAATAGTACACACATACAACCAAAAACTACAAAATGGCAGTCTCAGTCCGGTTTTTATTACTCGTAATTTTCGTCAGAGCAATTGCCGGATTGAAAGATGGTAAGCAAAAAAAGAATTAATATTTAATTTATATATCCTTGCTGAGGGTTTTTCATTTTCTTTGTCTCATTGTAAAAAGTCTTAACTGGGCTCTCAGCATTACAGCTAATATATTATTTTCTTATTACCTAAGCGAAGACATCTCGGAAAACTCGGGTGCTTGCCCATTGGGCATTTAAATGACAAAAGGACTAAATTAAGCTTTTCTTGCTTTTACTTCTGCATGTCAATTTGTAGATATGCAGGTCAAATAAATATTCAAGAGATACATTTGCAAAAATTTGCGATGAGAATTTGTTGGCAGTAAAATTAAAAATATTGCTTCTTAATTCTATCATGCAATTGACATTAGAGCAGTCCTTTAAGATTGAGAGTGAAAATCTTGCCAACTTAATAGATACAAAGTTTACAGCTACATAAGCCCGACGAGATAATCAACTTCATAGTCATATATTTTTTATTTAATATCAACAAATATCAGCGAAATACACAGGGTAAAAATAATATTAATTGAATATAAAATAAATATTAATTAGAAAACAATTAAATTTAGATTAAAAAATTTAATTTTGTATAAAACAAGAATCGCCAAACCAAATCTTAATAGAATTGGTGAATGATTCCAGAAGTTTTGTAAACTATCTGTTTAAATCGCTGAAATTGGCGACGTTTTAGTTTCTGGGCTCCACCGCATGCCCAATGTTTTATGCGAATTGGACTAATTGTTGTTGTGCTTGTGGTTTGTAAAACATTTCCACAATTAAGACAAACATGAGTTCAGATTGTATCGACGGCTATTTCCGGAAACGCCCACCACCTTGGCCCCAGACAGTCGTCGTAACTTGAAGCTGGAAATGAATCCGTCTTCTACAGCTTTTGAGCTTGAATCACCAATTTAGGTATATTACGGGCAGCCTCTTTTAAGGATAGTTACAATTATAAAGATTAACGCCCACTTCCACCACCCAATACCTATATATATTATTTATTTATTTAAGATGGATTAAAAGCAGTCAAAAAAATTAAAAACAAAATTAATGAAAGAAAAATCTTAAATTAAATTTTAAATTAAACTTAGAGTTATACATTTAACGAAATAAAATTAAAACAAAATTAATAAAAAATAAATAAAAATAAAATAATAAAATTAAAGTAAAAAATTAAACGAAATATAATTAAAAGTAAATAATTAAGCTTAAATAAAAACATATACTAAAATAATGGGCATAATAAGTCTGGTATTATTAAAATATGAAATAAAATAATAAAATAAATGAATTAATAAATCTGAGATAATTAAAAAATAAAATGGTCCAATATTTAATGCAAATATTGTTGAAACCAAAAAAGTCCCAATTAGACCAATAAATGAATACAGCCGTACCTCACATATAGAGTCAACAAATTTGAAGTTAAGATTCCTGGCTAGGCACTGCGTGAAAACTTGGCTTAGGCAGGAGAGAAGATGAGCTGCTGTTTTTTTTTTTTACAGCGATGGATTTGTTGTTCTTTTTATTGACTGGCTGGCTTTCTCTTTGAGGTCGTCCAGCATCTAGTGGACTAAGCGATTAGACTAATATTGCCCTGTTGACATCCTGCATCTTTGGGTGCCTACACTGCTCCGCACCTGCGTCGAATCTTTCCTGCAGTCTATTATCTACTACCGATTCCTATTCCTATTCTACTGCCTATTCTCTACTACTGATTTACTTCGAGGGTTCTGGTTTTCTTTTTTGCTCTTGTCGACGTTGTCGATGAGCCCAGCTAGGGGTTACTTCCACAATTGGGACGAGGTTGCATGGCTTGTAGCACTGCTTCCTCAGCTTTCGCAGCTTCCGTCTTCTCTTTGACTTTAATCTGCGGTCTTTTGCAAAGGTGTCTTGAATTTTCTGACGTATTCCAAATATAAAAATAGATTTTTTATTCGCTTTACTTAGTGTGCGATTTTTTTTTGTTAAGTTTTAATATTTATATATTTTTGTTAAATCTTTGTTAAATATAATTATTAATGATAAATTTCTATATTTTTAGCTTTCGTTCATACGGTAGATTCTTTAATTGGCGAAAATGTTTACCTGCCATGTAATGTTACAACCAATGATGGAGATGAGGCAGTCTTAATTTTGTGGTACCGTGATGATAAGGGAACACCAATTTACAGGTAAATAAGAATCAAAATATAAATTTAAACATTCCCAAAACTTTCATCTAAATTATTGCCAATCTCTTATGCGCTCTCTTTCCTGTTTATAACAATGATTTTTCCTATACTATATATAGAGGTAATTGGTAACTCCCCTTTTAACAAATATTGACACAAATCGATTTTCGATAGCAATAAATTAATATGGAACATCAATATAGCAGTTCCTATTAGAGCAAAAAATAATAGTATATAATATAATAATATAACATATATAATAATATTGTGTATATTTCAAAATAATAAAGTGGAAGCACTCAACTATGATTGCGAAGTGTGTCTTCACCACAACCGCAAGTTGCCTCCGATTAATGTTTGCGTGGATCGAAAGACGAAAGAGTTGATTGGTTGAATAATACACTAAGCAGACACACATATTACGCCATAAATTATCATCAAAGGATGAAATGCTTGAGATTATCAAGAAAACGACAGGTTGTCACCGATTCGCAGGACGATGAATCGTAGTTGCTATCAAGTTTCTTGTGATGCCGTCTGACCTATTTGTGCATAATTATCCTGTTGGACAAACTGGATGCCTTCGAAATGCTGGCAATCTATCAGAGAACATACAGGAGGACAAATCTGCATATGCAGTTCTTCACTGAATGCGGACGCCTTGCCGACGCCGAGATTGGCGTGATTTCTGATGCCATAACTGGGTTTTAGTGTTGTGACAAATCCGCAGTTCGATAGTAGCAAAAATGGCATTTCTCCACGTCAATGAAGTTAAATAATGTCATTCTATGGAGCAACCAGAATTAATATAAAATTACAACTCAAGCAATCACCTGAGTAGAATATAAACGGACTAAAGCCAAACTGAATAAGGGTTAAATGGGAAGTACAACTTAAGGCTTTTAGCTATTAAATAATTTTCTTGATCAACTATTTAGCAAGGTGCTGTATTTGAAATGTACTTGTGTGATTAACTAATTAATTAATACTGAAAAGGATGTACGCTTTTGATTATACTATTTGAAAATGGTTTACGCTTTTGATTATACTACTTTAGCAGCATTTGCTTCAGGGTGTTTTTATTCAGCTGGATATGAGACTTACAAACTTATTTTTCTGATTTTATCACAGTTGGCGTGTTATTATCGATAAGCCACAGGGTTATCATATAGCGTTCCTCGAGTTAAATACAAATATATCCTGGCTATAATGTTACCTAGCCTAGATTTCTCGTCTGATTTGACTTATAAAATACATAATATTATCTCTTTTTTTTTAATATAGCGTGGATATGCGTGCTGGAACGTCAAAAGCTCCAAAAAGATGGTCTGATGAGGTGGTCTTTGGAGAAAGAGCTTTTTTTGGTTTTGAAAATGAGCCTGGAAAACTCTCCATTGAGAAAGTCCATGCAAACGACTCTGGAGTATATAGGTGCCGCGTGGATTTCTTAAAGGCGCAAACATATAATACCCGGATAATGCTAAATGTCATTAGTAAGTTTAAGTAATTAAACGATTTGGTTAAGATACTGATTTCTTTTTCTCAGCCAAAAAAAGTCCATTTTTAAACTGACTAATTGTTTGACTTTTAAATTTGAAGAATACAGATTAAATACTTGTTACCAACTGTTACCTTCTGTTACCTGTCAGAAATTAGCTAGTCGGGCAATTGATAAAGAAGTTTAAATAAAGAAGGTTTTTAGTTTAAAAGTAAAGACTTTTAGAAAGCTGGCGGGACGTAGCTGGCCATTAAATTTAATTTATTTCAGCTCCATAACCTTATGAGAAATAGGTCTTAATCTAACTTGTAAGTTTTTTGTAGCTCTGATTTTAATACTGTGATAGATTTAAGCTTACACGAATTTTGTGGGCGTGGTCAGGAAATTTTCACTAAGATTTTTCAAAGAGGTTTACAGCAATCTACCTTAAAAATTAGCGAAGTTACGAACGGATGGACTGCTCGGCTGACGTTGAAAAAATCGAATATTCTCGTCGACCTTTCGCAGCCCCACATCGATATGCATTGTGAAAGCCTGAACTAAACCAATAGTGATATTCAATCTTAAAAATAAAGTGGAGTAGTGAGATAGAATTTACTCTAGTAATTTTAATTTTAAAGCTACCTTTCAGTTTCTGTTGAGCAAACTCATTAGATAGATTTAAATGTTTGAATATATCTCATATATTTTAATTTCAGCTCCTCCCAAGCAAGTTGTTATTCGAGATGGTGCAAATGTGGAGCGTTCAACAGTGGTTGGTCCATACAGCGAAGGTGACGTTGTAGCGTTGAAATGCCAAGTTCTTGGAGGTAAGTATAAAATATATTTATATATATATTCAACTATTACATATATTATTTATTATGTTTTGAATGAACATAGCCAGTTACCTTGATTCAATATCAGAGAGCTCTGCTATGTCCGAGAAGAAAAAGGCTCGTGTGACCAGGGATCCAAAATGAGTTCGATGTCCAACTGTCTTCATCTCGTGAAGAGATCAATGAGAGTTTCTTTTGGTTTTTTTAATTTTCTTTGATATCGAACCAGCGATTTTAAGACAGCTTGACTTCCATTGGAGGTAACAGAGAGAATGCCTCCTCGTTCTCTGAGACTAGCACTTGGAAAACATTGGAAAGTTATAGGCAATTCATAATGGTCAGTTCCAGTTGGAAGTTCTGGGTAATTCATTAAGATTTCTGTTCAAGGGCAGGCCACCAAACTCATATTCCAGACAAGAGGATCTGTCGAATAATGGGCTTATATAACTACCGGAAGGCATCCCCGTTTTTAGTCAAATGTATTTTCTGCAGGTAAAGTGTAACCTCGAGATTGATCATAGGTTCCAGTCAAGCTACCTATCTAAGATAACGTATTTTAGTGGTTCCCAGCAAAGTTTGGAAGGCACAAAGGGAGGAACTCCCTGTGTCTCTTTAACCGACCTTCGACGTAGTTTATTTTAAATAAAGCTCACTGTATGATTGTTGACACCCAGACTCTTCAGCGCCTTGAAGAGTGTTTTTGGAGGATGTTTTTTTTTACAGGAAGTTTTTTAAGTTAGATCATAAAATAAAAGATTGCGGGATAATTATCTTAAAGCGAAAAGCTATGACAAATTCCAAAGTTCTTACAAGGAAAGAAGATAGACTTGCAGATCTGGAATCTGCCTTCGGAATGAAGACTACTTTAATTTTAGCGGGAAAGAAACCAAGTGCAAAAATATTCGTGTAGTTTATTCTGGTTTGTCTGAGTGAAGAAGTTGAGCGGAAATAATTCCGGCTAATCCTTGTGGTTTATTATTGTCAATTAGTATGTGTTGGATTGATCTCTCTGAAGGACAGTGTAAAAAATATATACTTAGGCTAAGGTCGCGACATTCTTCACTGGACGTTGTTC
This sequence comes from Drosophila glabriapex, assembly GCA_035042305.1. Classification (NCBI taxonomy): domain Eukaryota; kingdom Metazoa; phylum Arthropoda; class Insecta; order Diptera; family Drosophilidae; genus Drosophila; species Drosophila glabriapex. Next base: position 302,641 of record JAWNLN010000060.1, read on the forward strand.
ATGTGTGATCGGAGCTTCGTAGAGTCGGTGTTGTCTTAGAAAGCACTTTGTTACGCGAGATGCCGCGGATGTGCTTTCCATATGCTACTTTAAGATTCTAGAGCTTTTCCCTAATCGCCGTAATTCTTAAGTGGGTTGTTTCCCCCGTTTTTACTATTGGATATTTTTCTAATACTTCTTTATTGGCATTTTTAAAAGCATCTATGAAACGCAATAAGTTTTATGTATTTATTTCAATATTTCGATATTTTTCATAAAGAATGCTTCTTTTTTCAGAGAACTTACTACAGTTAGTTCTTTAAAAGAGATATTACAGTTTGAAAAAAGCGGTAGTCGAGAATGGGTGTTTCTTTAAGATGTTTCGAAGCAAGTGTGACGTCTAGCACCTACTTACGAGTTTTAATAATTAAAGCTTGATCATTATGAAAGAGAGCTGAGCTTTAGAAGGAAGCTTAAACATTCAAGGTTCATTACGACATGATTCATTGTTGAAGTTGGGTGCCGAAGAAGATTTATTAGTGTCTGAGATGGAAGCTCGTTTATAATCATTAGTTTTGGCAGTGGATAGCCTAAAACAGGATGTTTTAAACCAAGTTGCATTGTTTCTGGAGGTCAAAGGTTTTTAAATGAGGGCGAAATCCGAATGCTGCTTTACTGTGGTGGAGGTTGATTTGCAGCACTGTGGGAAAGATCTTGCGCCTTTACATCCAACATCGGCATCTAACTCTAATTCCATCAACCGTCTCCATTTTGCAGACCTCGACCATCCGCAGGATCAGCGCCAGGACCTCAGGCTTCTCAGAGAGCCAAGCTCTGGTTCTTGGTTTATTTGAGATCCCAGTTTACAGCTTCCAAATTAGCACTGAGATCTATCTCACCGCGCGCTTTGATCATTCATCTTTCCATCCATTGACGGCTAACAGTCGGTCAAAATGCTCCACACATCTCATTTCTGTTTGCTCTGGCGAAATTTCATTGGACGGTTCAGCTAACATTTGTCTTGAAAAGATAACTGCCATTGGGCGTAGCGAGGCAATTAAATGGTAGCTGAGGATCTCCCCTTTCGAGCAGATGTCGGTTGGTTTACAGATGCCCTTCAACAAACCTTTGCAGCCTGATTTTTAGGAATCCAGGCCCAGCTTGTTATTTGTATATTAGTGTTAGAGTTCATGTTCTGGATTCCAAGGGGTTGCAGGAAGAGGAACGTCACCCGTCGCATAACCCAAATATAACGGAAAGCTTAGTCAATACTGGTGGACGGCAGCTATTCTCAGTTCCTATTCTAGCGGCGAACACCTCCGGCCACGCAACCTGTGAGTTTGGTTGGTTTTTTCACAATTGGCCAGCAACATTGCAGAAACATGACCGTACCAGGACAACCGGCCTCATGTGGAATATCTAGTTGCACTACCAGCGGCATTCGAGTACTTCTTTTTCAACCTTCTGCCCTTCAAATTTGCAGACTTAAGCAATAATATTATCGATGTACGACATTTAAAAAAATGAAGGTTGTCAAGTATTCAGAGCATACCTCGAGTTTTCTTCCAGCTTTCCACCGGAAGAGTGTAATCCAGTCGTGAGCGTTCAGAACGGCACAGACGACAATTTGTTCCATTCCCATGTCAGGATATATGCAATAAATGTACTTAAAATTAAAAACAATACAATATTAAGTTAATTGACATTAGTAGAAATAAATAAATTAAATTATTTGTATTCAAGTGTCTTTATTCTCTATTTTTCGCAGGCTACCCAACACCGTCAATAACTTGGTATCGAGATGGAGCAGAAATTCCGAGCGACACTACCTACTTGTCGGAAGGAAAGGTTCTGCAAAGTGAAATTTTACTCGGTCCACTCGGCAGAAGCGACTTAAATTCCAGACTTGTGTGCAGAGCCTTAAACCATCCCAGAGCTTCTGTTGTAGAAGCAGTTGTTCAAATCGACATGAATTGTAAGTATATAAAATGCTTTGTTTTTTAGTTATTCTTAAAGTACAACTTCTGGTCAAGCCTGTTCTGATTGATCAGGATTGTGTCGCAAAAAATGTTCCTCGCCACGCGGATACCTTGTTCCCACCGCAGATTGTACTCGAAATCTTTAGGGTAATGAATATTCAAATGATTCGAGTGCTCCCCCCTCCTATGGAACATTAGACGCGAATTTTTTTCACTATATAGCATATGCGGACGATTTTGCCATCGCCTTCTCGGCCACAAAATTCCGCAGACTTTCCGTGTTCGCATAGCCAACATTGATTCTATGCTTATTCGAGCTTTCTTATATAAAGCTTGAAGTACCAAATGGAGAATGTATGGTCTTCTAATATAATATACACAAATCAACATTTAGCTTACCACATATTCCTTTCATTACCTTTAATTATTAAAATGTAAGTAGTTACCATTAATCTTGTCAATTAATTTATTGTTCTTAATTTACTTTAATTAAAGTTGCACCTTTGAATATAAGACTGCTGGGAGCTTATCAGCCCTTATCAGCTGGACGAAGATATGATCTCTTGTGCCAAAGTGCTGGATCCAGGCCGCCTGCTGTAATCACTTGGTGGCAAAATGGCGTTAGACTGGAAAAGACCACCGAAACTGTAAGTTGCCAACTCATGTTTATAATTTACATAAGTAATTCAATCCAAATATCTAACGCATTAAGAGGCAGTTACAATTTATAAAACGTGCTTAATTGATTAGTTTAATCTGCTCAACCTTAGTTCGTTTACATCATTCGATGCTTTGCTGCTAAAGGCAAACTGCTAAAATATATATGTATCTCCGATTCTTTACTCCGATACTTATTAATGTGGTCTCATTTCATATCCACAATTCTCTCTTCGCTGTGAAGCAAACTAATTCGTTATTCTGGGCGTAGATAGTCGGTATTACGATTTTGTCACTACATGTGTAACGCATTAAAGGAGATGTCCTCGACACCAAAAAGTATTTACACATTATTGATCAGCATCACTAGCTGAGTCGATATAGATACTTTCGTCTGACCGATTTTTTTCTTCTATAAGTTTTCAAAACCTATATCTCTAACTTACGAAGGTATCTCTAAAATTGTGGGATATATATATATATATATATATATATGAAAATATAGAATTACCAGGTTATTTTATATTTTTTTCAACTAGTTTAATAAACTTGGAGTGTGTATACGAAAACACATTTTCATTACATATTATACATTTAAACATTTCAAAGGTCTACGTCTCATACTATTTATTGCAAATTATGCTTTGCAAATCTTTTTAATATTGCAGACTTCGAGTGACGGAAATCAGACAACCAGTACACTTTCAATAAATCTGAGCAAAAGCGATTCAGGAAAGTTTTTATCATGCAAAGCTTATAATCATGCGATTCAGTCTGATCCCCTTGAAGATGGCTGGAAATTGGATATTCAATGTGAGTATAAACAGGTAACGAGTAGTTACAGTGAGGTTTCAGTGCTGTTGGGTGGCAACGCTGGTTAACAGTTTTAACAGCAGCATGAGCATTGATGGAAGAAGAAGAGTCGTAAAGCAACAGCCGAACGATATAGTTGAGTTCGTGAAGCGTTAAGTTAAGATCGTCAATAAAAAGTCGTGAAAGTTGTCGGTGCTTCGGGGAAATAATTCGTTATTTTATAGAGTCGAATATTACGTTGTAAATCCACTACTCATCTTTCACGAAAAATTCATATAGTTCAACATTACAAAGAGACATAAAGCTAGCACAGGCACATCTGCTATACTCGCATTTTAGCAGAGTTCAACAAAAACTTAATGCCAAATAGGTGAGGAACATTATTGTATAATTAATTAAATCTTAAGCAAACACTTCGATAAGCTTCAAACCATTTGCTCAGCACATTCCGTAGATGAATTCAGTTGCTAGCAGAAGATATTAAGAGCTACGTACTTTTCAATTTGTTGAATCTGGCTTGAAACTATTCTTTTCCACCACGGTATCAGATTATAGAAATGTTGTCGGTAATACCAAGCTCTAAAAGTCTAGGAGATTACTGGTGACGGAAGTAGGCGTCTTAGGAAAATTTATAAATAAATCATTTTTTCATCAGTCTTACTTTCAAATATGGTGGCTTCAGCTTTGAATAGTGAGTACATAGACTCAAATATATTACATATTACTAATAAGTCAAAATAATAACTTATTACTAATAAGTCATATACTATACCAATAACCACTCGAATTCTTATAAACAAAAATAAATACAATTTTTTTAATTGTTTGTAAGAATTCGAATGCAACTTTATATTATTAATCTTAATTGCAGATATCCCTGAAGTATTCGTTCGCTTAGGAACATCTCTAAATGCCAATGCATTGCGTGAAGGAACTGATGTCTACTTTGACTGTTTTGTTGTTGCTCACCCTCAGGTGTTTAGGATTGAATGGAGACACAACGTATGTATTTTTCGTCTTTTCGTCAAGTATTATAAGAAACATACCACTCGAATGCGACAATACTCAATGGATTGGAATTTGGTCATTCACATAGTCAGGGAACTACTCAGCTCGCATGGAGCTCATCTTTTCAGACTCGTATTTGTCGAGCCAGCTTATGGTACATGCTGTTTATAAGCTGTGTGGACAATAAATCCCATTACTATTATTCCATAAACCCCTTTTAATATAAGATCTTTCCATATTTAAAAAATAAGTGAAATATTTTAGTTATTTCTGTGTTCGTGCCTTTTATACAGGGCTTCGATAAGTTGAATTAACAAGATTAAGCAAAGTGAGAAAGTTTGATAAAGTAATAAAATCGATATTATTAATCATATTATCATTTAGCGCACTTCAATTCAATATTTAGTGATAATTAATTGAGCGGAGTAGAAATACCTTTCAGTTATCAATGATTGGTTTTGTTAATAATTAATTTTCTTCTATTATTTAAGGATCAACCATTATTACATAATATATCGCAAGGAGTTATAATAAGTAACCATTCTTTGGTTTTACAAGGAGTTACAAAGGTCACCGCTGGTAATTATACATGTGTGGGTTTTAATGCAGAAGGCGAAGGTATCAGTGAACCATTCAACTTGAATATCTTATGTAAGTTTTTAAATGTACACAAATATAAAATTACCCATATTCATATATGTCTAATAAATATGTTATCTAATGTGTCTTACTAAACATTAGTTTCTTATTAATGTTGAGAGCTAATCACTTGTTATACTCTGATACTAAAGGTAGAGAATGTTCATGAAGCTAAATGCTAGACACCTATTTGAATATATAAATTTCAAAGAAAAGTCCATTTTTATAAATAGATACCATACAAAAATATGTCACTGACAGGCTACCCTGTATTAGTATTACTAGTAATATGATATGGATGTTCGTCTGTCAGACGGTGCGACCGTCTGCCTATATAAACACGCCAGGAATAACGTTTTAATCAACTTTTAATTGGAATCGGAATAAACAAATAAATATTAAATATTTTCCTTCTTCTACCGTTTTCATCAAATTGATAAGAGTTTATTTTTGACCCAGTCTTTTTACTAGTAAATCCCCAGCTAACCCACTCTCAAATCTGTAATCACCCACCCTATAATATAGAAAATAAAATATTAAGAATATTTCGCTGCACTACAATTTTATCAAAAAGTGAATTTAAAACTTGAGTAACATTTCGTTGTACGTATTGAGATCACTATTGTAATATTCATATATTTCTGGGCACTAAAAAGTGTATTAATTTTGTATTTAATTGCTATAATTTATATTTATTTTAAAATAATAATGTGCTCACTTTTTAAATAGATGCACCCACGTGTGCTCAGAACCAGCCAAAAATTTATGGTGTTGCAAAACAGGAAGATGCCCATGTGAAGTGTATTGTTGATGCAAATCCTTTTGACGTTGACTTTAGTTGGACCTTTAACAATTCCGCGGAAAGCATTGATGTGGCGACCAATCACATTTCTCGTTTGGGTAATTGCTGCAAATTTGTTTGTATATACTTTTCCTTATATCAATTTGAAATATATCTTATAGGAACGACATCTGTGTTAACGTATACTCCAGTCACTGAACTGGATTATGGGACGCTCCTGTGTGTGGCAACTAATAAGATTGGCAGACAACGAACTCCATGCGTATTTCACATCATTGCAGCAGGTAAAATTTTAAATTATCTAATATTTTGTGGCGATAAATGGAATTCTGATAGGCAAATGGTTGCTGCGTGGCTTTTATTACTATGCTTTCAGCATAGATTATTATGTAAAACAATATAACGAACGTATTATTATTTTTATTTCGATTCGAAATATATCGGACTAAATAGAAAATGTAGAAAAACATTTGACCTGGAGGAAAGAGGTCAGCTTAACCATAATGATTACTTTAACAATTAAAAAAAAAGCAAAAGTCTTGTAATAACATTTTTTGTTTTCGCAACTACCTGATAAAACTAAAAAATAATGATTGGTAATTTTTTATTTTGCTTAAAAATGAAAACTTAAGTTTTGTAACAAAAGAATCCATCTTCGTAGTGGGTTCTCCATTGGCTTGAGCTAGCCAACTCTGATGTATGTACTTCGTACAGCTAAAAGTCGGGTGTAGTCAAAGAATTGGCAAGATAGCTTTAAAACTGAGAAACTATTTTGCATAAGACAATAGAGAAGAACAGACATTGGTGCATTCCTTTGCTCTTTTATTATATGTATACCATATTGTATTGGATGTTTTCTCAAAAGATGAGTCAACTTTACTTTACTTTTATTACTTTAAAAGGACGTCCAGATCAAGTACACAATTGTACACTGCTAAATATTTCGATGACATCCCTAACGGCAACTTGTAGCGATGCTTTCAACGGTGGTTTGCCACAACTCTTCATTCTGGAGCTTCACGAAGCAAATAGCAAAGTAAGTATATGGGAGATACAGAAATTTTGTAATATTAACTATAAGCTAAAATCTAAATAAAATGTTTTTTTTTTTTGTTATATATAGCACAAAAGGTTTTAAGACAAATACGATAAATGTGCTACTTTACATTGGTTTCCATCCATTTTTAGAGATTGTAGCATTGTTTAACAGAGCAGAGTGAAATCTCAAACAGACAAGGCTAAAGTAATTTGTACTTTAAACTTCCGTTGTGGGTGTAATCCAATGCAAAGATAACAAATAGAGTTTGACACATTTGTAAGCTAAAAACCTTATTGTTTTTATAAAGAGTTAAAACCTAAAGAAAATGTGCACATAAGTATAGAACATAAACGCATAATATAATATGAGTATTATTTTCATATTTTGAGTACTAACTGAAATTTTCCCTACATTTTTAGGAAATAAAAGCAAATATTACATCCTCCGTGCCGAGGTTTACAGTTTCGGGGCTTGTACCAGGCAACATGTACATATTATCAATATTTGCATACAATTCTAAAGGTCGATCGGATCCCACAATAGTTAATGCCGCAACGATGAGAATGCCTGAGAAGCAACTAACATTCGAACAAAGTAAGTATAAGCATATTCAAATATGATAGCCCTAAACAGGCTACGTAATATGCTCATGATACGTAAAGCGAATTATTAAGGCATCTTAAACCACATATGTAGATATTATATAAGAAAGATGAGTCGACATTGGCGTCTATTTTTGCAGCAGGCATAAAAACTATTTGTCGAAAGTTATATCTGGCTCCTAGAATGTTTTTTGTCACAGCGAAGCTTCTTCGCGAAGCGATAGTCGAGATACCTTTACAAACGTTAGACCTTCGTCTACTATTACGTCTGTGGACATCTGTCTCCCAATTTTGATTAGAATCAAAGATGTAAACTACAACACTCTCCGCAGTTAACATCTTAACTATGTCGTAATTTATAACATTTATTATATTTCTTATTTTTTAGCCCATAAGCCGCGAGCAGAACTACTATTCTCACCTATGGTGTCTTTAACTATTGGATTAGCTTTGGCAATGATTATAGCAACATTTGCCATAGTACTCGCTCTTCGAATTCCTTGCACAGCTTCTTCAAAAAGGCGACAAAAAGTGGTCACCAACGGTAATGATTCGAGAGATGTGTCTCCTGGTCCGAGCGATCAAAGTGCTAGTAAGGATGTGGACGAAAATGACGAAAGAAACCCGGATGTGGTCCCCGAAATTATTGATTTCGACGATCAAGTAAGTTAACATAGATAAATTGTTTCAATAATTTTATCATCTACTACTTATAAGGTAGTACAACAAATTTGTGTTGAAACCTTATAAAAACTGAAGAAGTGCTAGAAAATGCAATTTTGATGATCTTTCTCTGAAAATAATGATCAATAAGTAGAGATTTAAATTGTAAAAGTTTAGAAATAGTATTGGCCAATTGTTATTTACTAAATGTCTACAACTACTTTGACATAATAACCAAACAAGCAAGTGGTCCTGCGAGCTGGCATTGGTAGTGTTATCCTTATGAGCAGGCGTGATTTTGCAGTTTGTGATTGGTGGGCCTTTGGTTGGTCTTTGCGAATATCAGAGAGTTTACTGATGGAGCTCTTGTGTTGTAGAATTCATAAGAATAGAACTAGAACTCCTTTAGAAGGATATGCCTAGAGATCATTCCTCTTGGGAATTGTTTGTGTTCTCAATGTTTCGAACATCGTCGGAGCTTTGACTTAAGAGTAAACTGTGAACTTTAAGCATCAATATTGCTTTATTTTGCTGAATACATACATTGCAATATTAAACAGCAAACTAATTCCGAACTATTTTAATAATCAATATCAATCAATGAATCAATCAATATAAATTAACATGATTTCATACAAATTTTAGAGAGAATCGGCCCGAAAAACACAGCATATATCGACCATTGATACTACGACCTGCAACCCTCGGAGAAGTATTTTAGTTAATGCACCTCTGGGTCAGAGCTTGGACACGGCAGATAGGGCGTTCTGTGCAGCTCATAGCATTGGTTATTGCACTTTGAGATTTGGAAGGCAGGTCCAAAACAAGAGACCGATTGGAACACTGCCAATGGTAAGTACACTGAAAAAAATCAAGTAAGAACCAAAGTAGCCGAATATTCTGATACCAGAATAAAACCAGCTGAAAACGGGAGGAGAGAGCCTTCTTGAGTGGGTGGGAATAGGGGCGGTTAAGGTTGTTGGAAATGGGCCCGAAAATTTCCATATCTTGGGCGAAGATTCATAGTAGATTTCTAGATTTCTAGCTTCCTTTCAAACTTTGGGAATTGAAGCTCTAAAATCGTGGGAGTTAAAAATTTGAGAGATTTCCGAGGGTGTGTGTTACCGAAAGTAATCCACTTTCTAAATGGTGTTGCTCTTGACGAAAGTTTATGTGTCGTTGTAATTATTTTTTTTATTTTATTTTATTTTATTATTATTTCACCATTTTGGTGACACTAACTTTAAAATTGTGGAAAATTACGGCTAAATAGGTTTTTCACTTCATGTTGAGCTTCCCTATTTTAAAACGTCAACACTTCTTAAAATTTATACTTATAATCATAAGTCATAAGTTGGTTAAGTCTTAATTAATGCTGTGTATTGTTTTAATATGCTAGCACTAAAAGTTATTGATGTTGATTGAGTTATTGATGTTTGATATTATTTTCAGAATGTGACTCCACATGTTTATTCAAATGCGATTGCCCAATGCACTCTTCCACGCCAGTCGTACCAAAATGAGTGGCCTCGATACGCAAGCAACGTTCCCGAAGCAAGCCATGCCGGATTAAATTCGACATTTCATCAAATATCAACGCCAGCTGAAAAGTGCGATTCACATTTAACTCGAGACACTACGGAAGACTATGCCAGCTCGTCGTCATCTGCATCGAATAGTTCTATGGTTTCAGCGCCCAACACCTTTGCTCAATCTCGCGGTCGAACTATAGCATTACACCACATGAACCAGGTGCAATCTGGCCGGGTATGTGTCGAAGCAGCCAGCAACGTGATCAGCTCTGTTGAACAAACCCAATCAGACGATGAGGCTACCGTCCAAACTCCTTTAATGATAAAGCGCGATAGCTCCGTATGACTATAGAATTGCCACGGGACTTACAATTCGGTCCTGTGATGTTAAAAACTAATTATGTAATTTTATTAGAAATAATACATTAATAGGAATATACGTACATTTTATATCAAGAAACTTTATAATACAATTTTAAGAATATTTCAACCGCCAAAATATCCCTAAGAGAGTATTAACAATTTTCTATTTGTATTTTCTTAAGCAATGAAAGCAATCGTATCAATTACAAATATACGAAATTTTCGTTCCTTATCTGTTTTAACAGAAAACAATATGCCAAATTTTTACAATTGCTTAAAACATTTTTGTTGACCGTTTATTTAACTGAAACATTAAATAAAACCGGATACTCAAATAATTAAAAGCTCTGAATATTAAAAATATGTATGGACTTTAGCAAAGTTAATAAACAATAATATGCAACAAATAATACAGCTCTGCTCAAGTTTCTACAAAGGTCATTATTTTCATAGCTAGATTTGCAATTTAGCTGGCGTTCTTTGACAATTCTTGATGAATTTGATCGTGGCTTCGACCTGGTACCAATAAATAATTACTGAGACAGCTACGATATACATATGATGCAAGTGAGGAACAATTTCTTGAGTGGCCATATGATGACTCCCTCTGGGCATATTTCGCCCTTGTAGCAACGAGTCAAGCATACTGAACTTTGCAACAATAAAATCCAACAATTAAATTAGTGGCCCTATGATCCTTCGGCAATAAGATACCTTGCCTCCAAGTGTAATTCTGATTTTTTTAGTAGATATTTGGATTCATTTTAAATTGACTTTCTGCTGTAAGATCGATAAATGCAGGCCAAATTAGCTCCAAAGCTCCATGAAACTTGTAAATCTGTCAGTGAACAGTATGCCAAATATTTCCAAGGTAAGCTTCTGTATCTCTGGTACTCGATTGGATACAAAAACATTAAGTTCGTTCCCTTTTCATCTTAAATCCTAAAATACATAGGTCATTGCAGCTAAAGTTTTTTTTTTTAATTTTTATTTTTTTATTGCACATTTTCGGTTTGTTCTTAAAAGTAATTGCCAGACGCAGCATTTACATCATTTATTTAAATGAATCCCTCAGGTAGCATTCTGCGGAGCGTGTAATTGAAAGGTTTAATATTATTGCACCGCTATCTTAACAACCCATTGTGCCCCTTTTCTGAGCCTATAGCAGGAATGCAAGAACCTTTGAAGAATTGAGGGTTTGTATATCTTCTTAACTTATAACTTTCTTCGCTACCATACAATATTTTTCTGGCGCCACATTCTGTTTTGATGTGATCTGAGGAATCCTTCACATTGTAGCAAAATCGGACTACTGCCTATATCTAGCTTAGATAGGTAACTCCTTAATACACATTGTTCTGTCAAGAGGCCAGTAAGTATTATATGTCTGTTCTTCCCCATGGATATTGCTTGCTTGAATCGTTTTTAATTATAGCTACCAAAAAGATATTTAGCTTGTTTGAGAGGGGTTGCTCTTGCCAGCCCGATTACGGTTGCATTGGTGTGCCATTTAATGATGTGTGATTTCATAGGCAGGAATTCATCTTTTTTCTGCTTAGGTGAATAAATAAACGAAGTAGTATCTCTATGGCTAAGAATCTGGTTACTTTAAGTCCCTTTTCTCGGTATGCTTAGCAGACTTGATTTTATGGCTTATTGTATAATCGAGTGGCATGAGCTCCAGTAGGATATCTATGACCATTTTCGGACAAGTACACATTGCTCGTCATCTGAATTAGGCTGAAACTTTCGTGAGTGTCAAAGTTTAATATCCTGTCGAATGTGCCTCCAAGTCACTTTACTTCCCTAAATATATTAAAATGTACAGAAGATTCTTAATAGAATAGATTAAAAACCTGTAGACCAAGCTATCTCTGCCTTGAAATGGATATGCCAAATACGTAACAAACAGACAAAAATAGAAGTAAAGTTTAGGAGAGTTCTTTTTATACTCTGAATCCCTTGAACCTATAGGTTTTAATCTTGGAATATATATTCGCCTGATGCCGGCATATCAGACAAAGTGTTAAAATTGGGTTTCTATGCACACAAGGGGAGGACTATGACGTTAGGACGTTAACATCTATAAAACCATATATCTGAAAATATTTATAAACTGGTCAACAAATTATGATGGCAAAGATATATCTTAGAGCTGGAGGCATCAAATTAAGGTACATTAATCATTATTTAATAGTTTGGAAAATAATGAAGGATGAAGCTCTACTTAATCAAATATTAGACATTTGAAACTAGACGGAATGTGTCACTAACACCTACAAATTGTAATAGGCGTGGATTTTGAATGGGTTGAGTTGAGTTGACGATAACATTAACCACTTTACTTAGCAATAAATAAATAGTTGAACGTTTATTTATAATCAAATAGCCTTTTATTGTTAATTTTGTTCTCTTTATATATATTAATGTTATAAATGTTGAAATGAACAACTTCATGCTTCCTGAATAACTAAATTACTACTACTAATTAACCGCCTCTCCTCGTTTGGCACCTTCCGAAAGTCCTCTTGTGCAATATTGTCACCTGAAAAACAAATTCGATAAACAGTGTTAAATAAAAATAAGTAAATTAGATTATCACAAACTTAAGCTGCATTAGTAAGAAAACATAGTATGAAAAGCACAGTGAATGTCGAATATTGCATATATCAAATAAAATATCTTTCATCAGAAAATTTGATGTCAAAAATTTGTTGGACAATACAATGAATTGTTTGCGTGGTGGCTGAAGTCAACAAATTTTAATAGTATGTTTCTGGTAACTCACCTAACAGATCGATAAAAAATTGGATGGTCATGCCCACTCCGCCTCCCCAAACCGATACACCTCTTAGTGTAAATCTACAATGCCATAAATCTCACACAATTTGAAAGCTAGATCATGAAATTTGAAAGGAATATTGATAGTAACTTGAAATAAAGATTACTTGGCATCTTCTGTATAATTCACTCCCGCTCCCAAAATTCTGAAAAGCCAATATCTATCGCAATTTTAAAGACAAACCAAAATTTTTTTGAAAGATCGGTATTTCAAGGCTACACACACCCTGTTCCTTGCTACCTGTTATCAGCTGGTATTTCTTATGGTATCAAAGTATTTCGCAGTCGGGTACAATAGCTGATTTACGGCAGAATATTTTTGTACTAAAATATAATAAATAATTAAAATAGTGTCCGACTTTTTTTTATTTGTCATAAAGAAGAAATTTTAGTAACAGTTGCCTCGGAGACTGTTTAGATTTATATAAATCATAAGCTAGTTGTACGCTGCAGATAGCGCAGATACACAGCAAATAAAAGACACCCAATCGATTAATCGGTTGCGATTAGAAATAGTATATATATTATATTCGATTGATAAATACAACGCATGCTTTTTCCTAACTTGTCCAAAAATAAAGTATTTTTATATATACAACTATGTATGCTTTTCAACATATGAATTGAATTTATTTATATATATTTTGCATTCTGTTTGTCTGAACAATTAAACACTTATTTATAATCTTTGGCATATACATATTAGAACGCTTTTTGTAGTTAAATTTGATGGTCAAATTACATACGAAAAAATTGTCTAAGATGCTACAACTAAAGGACTTCAAATTCAGATTGCAATTTCTGAAAATTCAACTTAGAAATAAATAAAATAATGAGCTACTTTAGGATTAATACATTAGTTAACTAACGAGTGGAATAAATCATAATATTAGGCTTAATGCACGCAAGAATTACGGCAAATCGAGCTACTTAAATATAAAATTTGTACAATACAAGAAAAAATTGATTGACTTTGTGAGCTTAAAAGCTATGCAAATGCGGATTGACGGCCTCGCTACTTTGACCGGTTTCCGCTTCGAAGAGAACCTGCTGGATGCGCAGCTTGGCAACGGAACGGGAATACGGATCGGGTATTGTGCGCAATTGTGAGGCGATGCTCTGACCAAATATCATCAAGTCATCCTCGCCACTACCACCGCCACCGCCACTGCGGTGGGCCCGCATAGCATGGACCGACACTGGTCGATGTCGCCAAATCCAGTTGCTGTGCCGGCGATGGCGATGTGAACGGTGTGGATAGTCTGTGCGGCTGGGATTGCTGGGAATGTTGCATTTGTGGATATGGCATGTATTTTAATTTACGCAGCGACGAAGATGACTGCTGCTGCTGCTGCTGTTGATGCTCCTCCTGCTCCGATTGCATTTGCTGCTCCTGTTGCTGCTCCTCCTCCTGATGCTGCTGTTGCTCCATTATGCCGAGCGTGTTGGCTTCATCAATCATCAACTCCATCTTATTGGCGCTCAAATCTTCCGTTTGACAGCCTGCCTCGGGCGGTGGATTTGTATTCGTGCCAATGCTCATTTTACGTTTGCCGCCCTGAGCAACTAGCTCGGGTAGATAGGAATCATTTGGCTGTAGCTGCTCCTGCTCCTTCTGCTGTTGCTCCTTCTCCTCAATGGTGTTGTGTTGCATGTGTTGCTTTTTGATGATGGCCATGCTGCTGCTGGTGCTGCTCGTGCAGCTGCTGTCCACCGGTGCATGCTTGTTCTTTAACTAACCAAGGACAATAAATAAATATTTATAAATGTGGATATATGCATTATTTGGGACTTACGCGCTTGCAATGAGAGAGCGAGACGGGGCGCAGAAATAAATCGGCGTGCTTAAACCAAAACAGTTTTGGCTAATAACGTCGTCCCAGCTCCTTTTCGCGCATCAATATGCGCAACTCTTTGGTGTAAACGGTGCGTACACTTTTTATTTTCAATTTGATGTCGAGGACCGTTAATTGCGGTATTTTCAGTGCACTGATTATCGCCTCGTAGGCTTCTTCGCGCGCCACACGATTCTTATAGGTGTCGAGCAGTGAATTGTATAAGCATGGCTGGCATCTGTATGCTTCCAGAAATTCAGCTATGGGTATTTTCGTTTCGCGGAATTTGGCCATCGATCAGTTTGCTTGGTTTTTACAACCGACAACAACTAGAACAACAGCAAACTAACGCAAATGTATTTGTATGTATTTTGTTTGTTGTTTACACTGTTTGCTAGTGATGGCAGAATCAGCTGTGAGTTATGAGTGACCAGATTGCACCAGATCATTCGCCGCATTGCGTCACTATAGATTTATTCGAACATGCGGATAGATTTAGTATTATTATAATATAAGTTAAAAAAAAAACTCATACAGAACATCTTAAATAAATTCAGCAATTTATTTTATTTGAATATGCTTTTATTTTTTAACATATATAAATATATTTTTATTTTAAGATTATCGTTATGTTATCGTTATCGTCGTTGTGAGTTTTGGCAAGCCGGCAGCATGGCGAATTTTACCGCATTGTATGTCGGTCCAAAATTATAGCTAGTTTATTTATCAAATACAACGCGCAGTACAACAATAAAATGGATGGTAAGTGAAGCATTGAAATTGTTACAAATTATAACTAAATAATACAATGAAAATGTTACATCATTTGGATCAGGCGTGATCGAGGACATGTGGACGCCAAACAAGCGTCTGTATCAGATTTGCCAGTCGGCCATAAGGAATCCCAATGAGATGAACCCCGATTTTGTGCAATGCCTCAAGAAGCACAAACAGAACTTTACCAATTTGCTGCGCAACCCGGTAAGTGGCATCATCGTACAGACAGTTAAAACATAACCTTAACTCCTCTTCCCCCTTCCCTCTCTGCCACTATCTCTGTTTATCAGCCCAAAAATGAGAAGAGTCGTGCCCAGCTAGCGGCGGCATCAATGGAGGGTGTTATGCTCGCCGGTCAGTCGCGCAAAGTGGTACTATCCCAGGAGCTAATCAATGAGGCCATTATATTGTCGGATATGTATGATCTGGATGAGATAATTGCACTGGAGCTGCTCTGCTCAGCACAACGTCAACAGATTCGTCATCCAGGCTTGTCGCGTGGCCTTGTCGCCGTTCTCCTCTATTATGATGGACGCAAGGCAATTACCTGCACACTGCGTGATTTGTTTCAAGCAATGAGCGGCGTCACCTGGAGCACCGAACTGCCCAAGGAGGTAATACAGTTGGGGAAAAAATAATAGCACCACTCTCACAAGAAATGTTTTCAAAACTAATGGCTTGTTTTTTGCCCTTGCAGATAACCGTGGTGATAGACAACTATGTGCAGAATCTGGTTGAGGATTCGAATATACTTGGCCGTCTCTTGGAGTTGCTCGCCGAAATGGACACCGAGAAGGAGGTAGATGGATGATTTTGATCAAATATTTTGAAATTGTGAAATCATTTATATTTGCCCACTTACAGATCACGTTGTTGACAAAAAATCGTGCCTTTGGCTCGAAGCGTCATCAGAATCAGGTGCTGGCACTCTATGAGGGCACACGCAAGGCACTCGCCATGTGCCTGTTCCATTGGTCCGCCCAGCGTGGACTACCCAAAAATATTACCATACGTCTGCTAAAGCAATTGGCCAACAATACACAAGGGAACACCAGCGAGGTCACACTGATTATGCTGATGGCACTGCTCTATGGCTATGATACGTCCGTGCTGCTCCTTGCCGAATGCGATAATCAGCACATATCACGTCTGCCCATTTTGAGTGATCCGGAGTATGTCAAGTGCTTCTATGAGGCCCTCTATGCCCAGACAACTTGGCAGACGCCACAAATGGATGCTATCATCAAGTACAGCTTCGGTCTGACATTGGCCAGCTTGAGGCAGGCGCCCATCGAACTTCAAACAAACGCTGGCGCCATCATCAATTGCGATGAGCAGCTCATCGATGAGGCGCTCGCCGGCAATGTGTTCACCTTCTTCCTGCGTGAGCTGCTCGAGACAAATGTCGTGTACGAGTAAGTATCATTGAGTCCTGTACAAGGGTCTCGCCTATCTTGAATCAATTATTTTATATTTTTTGTGTGTTTGCAGAATTGAATTCATTTATCGTCGCTTGCATCAGCTAATTACGGATTTCATTGACTTTATGCACGCCAAGGTATCGGAGCTGCGTGGCCGATCGGATGAGACGGCCCGTGTAATGCTAAGTTTTCAGAATGCCGGACTCGAATCGCCGCCAAATCTGGATGACAATTTTGAGCTACTGATGCTGTGCGTGGCCAAGTTATATGGCGATAAGCGGGTACCCGTCACCCTGGGCAACGAGTATTGGGGACCCACAATTGCCACAGTGACAACAACAACGCCACACAATGCGGCCGTAAACAGCAAATCAAACACATCGCGTGCCGTCTCCTTGTTCAAGTTCATCCGTTTGGCCAGTGAGCTGTTGCCGCAGATTTTGATTACGCCGTATTTGAAGATGATTGCCGGACTGACGCGCACCGAATTTGCGGCCAGAGCAGCCTTTAATCTGCTCAAGGACTCACAGAATGTATCGTCCACCTATGCGGTCAGCTGGGACAATTTCTTTACGGCCCTCAATTGTTATTTCAGGTAAGTGCGCACCAACCAGTTCCAGCCAGTTTGTCGATTATAGCCGCTGTTCTGAGACCTGGACAGGTACCTCTGCCCAGCTCAACTGCTGCTTATGCTTAGGAATTACATATGATAATGGGTTGACATTTCAAAAATTGATATTTACAGGAATATGCGAAGCGATCAGCAATCGATAGGTGTTTCGATCTATCGGAGCCGGCCGATGCCGCGCAATATAGCGCCAAGTGAGACAGAGATAATGATTGCTGTGCTGGGAATTGTGCAGGCCGTTGCCGATAATGATGAAATCTCACGGATTGTCATCTGTGAGCACGTCAATTGGCAGACGCCCCAAGTGCTGTTGGGCCTGCTCGCGTGCACCACATCGGTGGCGCTCAAGGGTCAAATCCTCTTGACATTGGCTGCCCTCAGCAAATCGAAAGAATCGGCACGCTCGATCTGGTTCCATCTGGAGGAGTCACAAGTGATACCCACAATGACAAAGAAATCGTCGGCATATGCATCGTTCAGTTTGGCGGAGGAGATCATACAGAACGAGTGTCGAATGGAGACATACAAGTTGAGTCGTGGCGTCCTCCAGCTGCTCAATACGCTTATGACCACACACATGCCACGTCGATTGGGCGCTGGACAACGCAAGGGTGGCTATGATCCGTATTTGCATTTTGTTATCGATACGATATTTTTAAAGTTCTACAATCGGGCGTACAAGGATCCCGTGGAGCGTTGGGAAGTGGGCGCCAAATGTATGCAACTATTATACTTTCTGCTTGCCACATATCGGCCGAAGGCGGCCGATTTTGATAACGAACGCGATGACTATCCGCATCCGGGCTATCATATAATGCTGCAACTGCAGGTCAAATCGGATATGTTGCGTCTGATATTGCGCATCATTGAGGAGGCACCGGAGCAGCTAGACGATTACAATGAGTTCCGGGGCAAACCGGTGCTCGAGGAATGCGCCCTGTACGCGCTCCTGCTGCTCGAGGTCGCCATCGCCAAACAGAATACCTTCTTTGAGGCGGCCAATTGTAGTATTTTATTGATGGGCTTGAATCGTATGCTGCTCGATTTGAATCCGCGTAGCCGGCAGCCGGACTATGTGCACAACATCATCAAGTTTGTCACGTACAACAGTTGGCTGCCCCGTCACTCATTGGCCGCCATCAAAATCTTGAGCGGTTTCACCGCCCAGCCCGATGTCGTTGTCCAAATCCTCAATATGTATGCACCGAACAGCACCGAGAAACTGGAGATACGTCGCCAGTTTATTGAATGCCTGGAAATCGATATGCTCCATCTGAGCGATGAGCAACGGCGTCAATATGAGGCACTCGATCGCTTTGGCAATGCCTATCATAAGAATGCCACGGGTGATGATTCGATAGCGGTTTCGGAAATGGAAGTCGAAGATCGTCAGCCGATGCGCATTGAATTGCAGATTAAGGAGGCAATTGTGCAACTGTTCGAAGTCAATATCAATCAGCCGTTGCCCAATTTTGTCACCTTTCTGCTTGGCATCGATGTGATGCGTGATTTTATGTACAACGAGCAGATTCAGCTCAATGTCAACTGTTCCTGCATCAATGCGCTGGTCTTGATCCTTGAACGCCATCTGGAGGTGAGTCTGTGAACTGTTATTCTTATTAAACAAGTTTTTTTTTACGTTCCCTCCCTCTCTCCCTCTCCCCTCAGCAACAGCGTCAGAGTGAGAAATATTGCGAGCATACGGCCCACATTGTGGAGAGAATTTATAGATTGTTCCATGGCTTCTGCGCTAGTCCTCAGATATCGGAGGCAATATTGCGCTATTTCCGTTTGACATGCAATGATTTTCTGTTGCGGCATTTGGGCGCAATACCTTTCCGTAACAATCACAGGAATCATATGCTGCACGCGATCAGCCACCTGATGAACTGTGTCTCCATCGAAATACGTGTGGCGGCATCGCATGGCCAAACGACACGGTATACGCTGCTGTGCGATATTTTGCTTGCCGTAAATGCAGATGTGCTGCACAATGGACATAGTATACACCAGGAGTTGAGCACCAGTCTGCTAATGTCGGCGGCCGGTAATCAATTTGGTTTGGATGTGACGCCCGGTCGACAAATGATGCAGACAACGGCACCCGAATTGCATGCGAATCGTTTGCTTGACTGCCTAACATTGGAGACGCTATCGTTGACCCAGCCGGAGCTGGAGTTCTTCGACGAACGCTTGGTGTCCACCTTGCTGACAGAGTGTACGGCAAATGCGGCAATGCAACAACATAGTGCTGGCGTTATAAATATCCATAAGCTGCACTACATACTGATGGATGAACTGCATCTGGTGCAGAGCTCCATTGCCAACGGTCAGCGCAAGGCTGTCATCGATGAGATCACAACACTCATTCAGTATGCCATCAATTTGAATGATATTCGAATGCAACGGCTCGCCACATACGCCTTCATGAAGGCCTGGGGTAATCTTGTCCAGCTGCTGTTCAGCGCCATGCCCGAAACGGTGCTGCCGGTAAGCGTACGCAAACAGCATATTATCGATATAATTGAGAAGATAATGCTGAAGGTGCCGCCAACGCAGCCGCTGGTCAAGCTCTCCATACAGGTAACGGAGACGATGTTGGTGCTGCTCGAGAACCTGCGACACTGCTACTATCATCTGGAGGATCAGCGTGCCCTCGACGAGCATGGCAATATCATCTGTTTAAATGATGCGACGCCCGGTGTAGATAGCACCATCGCCACCAATCACCAGCAACAGGCCAAGAACAGTGCCGCAAACAATGCGACGGGTGTCATCAGCAGCAGCGTCAGCAGCAATAGCTGCAAAAGCAGCAATCTGCGCTTCATCCTCAAGCAACTCATCGCCTGGATAATGACCTGTGAGGTCAAGTCACAGCAGCTGAGCATCAATCTGTACACCTCGCTGCTCTACTGTCTCCGGATTGTGAAACGTGTGCGCAGCGACGAACAGATCGAGTACAATGAAACGTAAGCATCAATCAATCAATCAAAGCGTTTGAGCAGGCTGTACATATATAATATATACAGTATCAGTCAAAACAATAGTAAAAATTCTCTATATTAAGTCAGTCAATCAATCAGCGTTCATAATCAGTCAGTCAATCAAAGGTCTTGAGCAGACTATACATATATCTAGATACATATACAGGACAGGATTAACAGTAAAAAGTCTGATTATTTGCATAGCCCAATGGGGTTTCCAGATCTCAATCGCATTGAGAATTTGTGGTACAAAGCTTTGAAGACTATTTCTACAATTTTGAGCTTTGGTAGACTGTGAAGAGGTCTTCGACATGGGTTTCTCTAGAAAAATGCCAATACTTGGTGGACTCTATACGCCTTAGTTATGTGTTGCTTACTTCTAATCTAGTTTTTAGAAATACTATTTAGCCTAGCCCCCAGGGAAAGCTAAGAAAGCTCTGCTACTATTAATACTTGAATATTTACTTATCTACAGTAATAAATTATAATATTAAGTATTAATTTTGAATATATATATATATATATATATATATATATTTATGTATTGAGCATATTACAGGTTAAGAACGCGCTCGGATAGCTGTACAACATTTGGGAATCTGCAGGCGGATGTGGAGCAGGAGGTGAAGCACAAGGAAATGGCCGCGGAGATAATCAGTGAGTTTGGTGAGAAACTGATTGATACGATCTGTCACGATGTGACGACGGGACATGCGATGTGCAGCATGCTGGCCCTATCCTGCCTGGACATAATATCGGAGCTGCGTGCGGTAAATACCCTATACGATATAATCGCATCGCGTGGCTATCTCAAGCAGGTACTCTACGGCCTGGCCCAATCGGATGAGGAGCTAAAGGATGTGCTCAAACCGATGCCGGATAGCCTTCGGCCACTATATATGTACGAGTCCCTAATGGCATTCCTAATGCAAATGGCGCAAACGTATTTGGGCGCCACACAAATTCTCGCTGAGGGTGCACTCGGTGTCCTCTCCAATATGCGGATCTATGATATGCAACCGGATTTGAAGGCCAGCCAACAGTTGACATTGGAGCGCAATGAACCGGATGATTTTATGCCAGCGGTGGATGCACGCTTCCGGTCGATCCTGTTGCCGGCTCTGTCATTTTGTGATAGCATCATTGATTCACTTGGCACACGCAACACATCCGCGTTGACGCAATTGCTCAATTTCCTCTTCTCGCACATTGATATGATTGAGGGCATGTTGCGGGCGGCGACACCGCTCATGGATTTGGGACATTTGCAGCAGCTGGCGGCGATCACCAATATATTTGCCCGCATCACATGCAATGATCAGGCAATTATGCAGGATCATCACCATCTGGACAGTGGCGCCCCATCGCCGGAGATGACAAATCGATTGAGCCGCCTGCGTCAATTGTTGATTGTCGTCCTTGGCCGCTTTACCGTTAATGAGGCGACAATTCGTTGCATGATGCAGCAGGACCGCCATCAGCAACAAGATCCCACCGACCTAACCGAGATGAATAAGGGGCAGCATATGAAATACATTCTGGATATTTCCGCCAATCTGTCGATCTATTGTCGCGCCGGCGTCACAAGCCATGTGCGAGACGGCATCACCTCCAAATATCTATTGACGACCATGATCAACGATGTGACACCCCTGTAAGTTGTTGGGATTATTTTATTTTTATTACAGGCAATCTTCAATCTTCAATGTTTATTATTCAATTGCAGTTCGGGCAAAACGGACTCGAAGAAACTGTCCGCAATCATGGTGGTCATATTGAATCAACTCAAAGGCTCCATTGCCTACTATTTGTCACAGAAGGCAATTGCTGACAATCTTGTCCAGCAGCGCGCCTCTCTGCCCAACATTACATTCGGACCAAGCGGTGAGTACATTTTACCATATAATTAATATCTTGTTGATTAAACATTTATTGATTTACATACTCTTCCAGGCAAGAAAAACTATCTGGAATTAAGCCAGCGTCACAATGATAAACGCAGCGAACTGAAAATGTCCGTTTTCATTGCGGAACAGAGTCTATATCTGCTCTGGATCCATGTGGATTTCTATTTTCGCAATGCGGTCATCTATTCCCAGGAGAATCGTAGTCTAATCAACGAAACCTGTTTGGGTATATATATACCTATATATATATTTTGTTATTTTTTATATATATTTACCTATTCTCATTCGTTCTATCTGTGACAGATCCAAACAACATGTCCGTACTGAATGCTTCGCAGGATGAGATCGTCCAGTTGAAGCAGATGCTCATCTCCACATTCAACGAACTGTTTTGTTCGCAATTAATCACTGCCAGCGAAGGATGTACGACCAAATGCAAGAACTTTAGTGCCGTCCTATTGCGGCGCATCAAGGCGCTTGTTCAATTTGTTTAATGTTATATCACGTTTGAAAAATAAACTTTAGTTTTTATTAAAATATTAATTAATTAACGAAAATAAGTCAAAAACTGAAAACATGTCCAAAATGCATGTCAAAGCTCATTTGACTCAGTCTTAGAAAAGTAACATATTTGGCGTATAAAAACTTAAATAAGGATGTTAATACTTAGTATGATATCCTTTAGCCTTAATAACTTCGTTTAACCTATTATTCATGAAAGATACCAGATTCCGGGTTGTTTCTGGACTGATTTTGCTCCCCTCATCCAGCAGAGCATTCTTGAGATCGGATCTGTGATTCCGGATGTTATTTTTGAGCAGAGCCCACAAATTTTAAATAACATTTAAATCTGGAGACTGGGCCGGTGGAATTATCATGTGGGGGCAGTTCCAGATAAGCCAGGACTGTACTAATCCGAACTTATGCTTGGCTGTTGTCCTGGTCGTTGTCGTGGTAGAAACGGAAAGCTTCTCGGCACTTTGGATTAAATTTTCCTTTAATATATTGAGGTACACATTCTTGTCCATTGTTGTGTCAATGAACACAAAATTTCCGACGCCGGCTGCCGAGATACATGCCCATACCATGACACTTCCTCCGCCGTGCTTCACTGTTGCCTTTAGGTGTTTCGGATTCATCTCAGTATTGGGCTGTCGCCACACATAATTCCGTCCGTCCGAGCCAAAAATGTTGAATTTGGACTCATCTGCAAATATGACTGTGTTCCAGAACTCCAAATCCTTGTCCAAGTGGGTTTTGGCGAACGTCATCCTAGTCCCTTTATTTTTTGCGCTTATAAAGGGCTTCTTCCGTGGTACTCGGGCATTAAAGTCATGGTTGCGCAGAACCCGGCGCACAGTTTCCACACTGCACTTTTGCCCCATTTCATCCTGCACCTGTTGAGTCAGTTTTGGAGCCGATAGCTTGGGATTTGCCCTTATTTTCCTGATGATCCTCCGCTCCTCCTGTTCGGTGAAAATCTTATTTGGTGCCTTTCTGCCCTTGTCCTCTATCCGATTTTCGTCGACGAAGCGTCGAATGATGTTGGTCACAGTTTATTTGCTTAGATTTACCATTTCAGCTATTTGGCGATGTGAATATCCGATCTTGAAGTGTTCCAGGATGAGATTCCGTTGGTCAATGGTAGTCCATTTGCCCATAGTCCTTGTTGGCTGGTTGCACTCAAGATGCAGTATATAACTAAACTGAGTACGAAGGATTGGTCTATTTATACCGAAAATAATCAACCTGGCGTAAAAAATCCGGGTTTTATGGCACCCAGGTGTCCATAACGCCCCTGGTCCAAATTCTATGCGACCATAAATTAAGGTACTTTTTTACATAATCCGGCCTAGCCGGTGGGAAAACCCCAGTTTATTGGGATCATATATTCATTATGGTGTTTAATATATGTACCTGCTATCAGTCTTTGGAATTTTTGAAAAATATTGGATAATTTGTTTATGGCAGGCAATTAAATTTTTTGCTAGACACTGAGTCTTTTGAGCTGCGAGACACTGTATGTTCACACCATCTGTCGAGCGGTCTGCTATTAGCAGATACTAGCACAGGCAGCGTCGTAAATAAGACAATTTTAAGACATGGTATCTGTGCACGCATAGATAACTATTGATTGTTTAGGTCAACCCGCAAATAGCATAACTAGTCCTAAGCAAAAATTATCTTCTAAAAATTCTGTATATAAACGATGCATTTTTCTTCAATAAAGTGAGTGTCTTTTAGAGTCTTAGTATATTCATACAAGTCTACTCATTCGTTTTTACCATCGCACTTACTGTGCGCAACGAAGGACCTCCCTCTCCGTAAGTCCAACTAGTTACAAGTGCTAGTTGCGCCGCCTTTAAAATATACACAAACAGAGACTTAGTGTCAACAAATGGGATATGGCTATATCTTCCGCAGTTATTTGGTAGGTATATGGTCACGCCCACTCCCGTGTTCATAATCGCCAAAAGCGACATTACTTAAAGTGTAAATCGATAAAATCATCAAACTTGGAAGGTGGCTTACACAATTTGAAAGCTAGTCACCAAATTTGAAAGATATTTTGCTAGTAAACCCCTCCAAAAATCCGAAAAACGATAAGAACCGATATCTCCCGAAATTTAAAAGGCAAACTTTTAGATTACTGGGAATTTCCATCAATGTCCGGTAATTCATAGCTACACCCACCTTGATCCTGTTATCAGATGGTATTACTTATTGGTATTTAAAGTCGGTTAATCACGACTGCAACTTTCTCTCTTGCTTTTTTTGGTTTTGAGACAGTAAAACAAATCGAAATTCATAAATTAAGTTTTGATAGAAAAAAAAGATTAATTTATTTTAATCGCCTTTTTGATTTTAGGTTCCACAAACGAAATATTTTGCAATTTCGTATTCAAAGCAACTGTCTTCAAGTTTTTTCTCTCTACGACTCTATAGTAGAAATGTGTCGAGTGTGCTTACGATCGCTGCAGTGTGTTAATCAGAAAAGGGTCTTGGGTGTTTGCAAGAGCGTTGATACACTAACAACACTTCAATAAACTAGTCTTCGCGCTCAAACGATGAAATTGACATGATCACATATTATTGTTGTTGTTTAAATAAATCCAAACTATTGCTTGTTGTTGACGCTCTAAGTTTATTCACCAGTCAATATAAATGGTTTTGTATAATCGGGATGTTGTACTATTAAACTACTCATTAGCATGTTTTTAAGTTGCTCAAAGGATTCCCTATAATCTGTCATTTCTGTTAATTTTAGATCTCTTTTCAAGACGAATTTGTCGTTTGCTATGTAACTCTGACATAGTCCTGAATAAACTTTCGATAATTACTTGCTAAGCCAATCTTGATATTTATTTCCTTCTGCTTCGATTGGTCCCAATTCCGTCCAACGAAACGTGCTGGGTATTCGCAAAACTGAGTTTATTCAACGCTTGTTTTGTTGAGTTGTTGCATTTGAGTAAGAATTTTAGCGCAGAATAAATTCAATTAAAAAGTTATGTTTGCAGTTGTCTGGTGTTAATTAGCCAAGGCACGCGATCACAAGTATGAACAACATATGATCCTTTTGAGCCTATGAGCAAAATCATGAGAGCAGTTCGGGAGCCATCGTTGCAGCTCTCTGGTAGAGGATCTGATGACATTTAAGTGTCCGAAATTTAGAATTTCTATGAAAAGCGGGTGTCCGAATTAACATAATAATTGTCTACAAATTGCATTTATTGGTTAGAAAGTGCGTATCAACTTACATATTTCAGGAATGCTGCTCTCTACATGTAATTTGTTATCTGTTTTATTATCATAGACGCTGCTATCGTCGAGTACGAAGTCATCATCCGTATTATTGGTGCACTCGATTTCCCCGAGCTCAGCTTGTAGATCCTCACGGCGTCTTTCGATAAGACACTCCAGATCGCATTTAGTTTTCATTAAGAGTTTTTCCGTCTGGGTCGTGTGGACGCGTGGTTGGTAAAATAAATGGGGTTTGGTTTTTGTTCGAATCTGATTTTGTTGGCAAATTACTGAGGATTCCCATGTTTTGAAATCTTTTAGACGAGCCATTTTCTTCTCGAGACATCTAATTTCAAGCTGCTTACGCTTTCTATCTAAAAATAATGAGTCGCGTTCCTTTTGAACCAATGCTTTTTCTTGCAGCTCTTGCTTTTCCAATTTCTTTTCTATTTGAGCTTTCTTATCTTCATTTTTTCTCAATCTGGACTCCTCCTGGCAGAATTTCTGCAAAGTGCCCAGAAGGGAACCGAACATGCGACGATTCCGAGCCCTCGATTCGGAATCGACTCCCTGAGCTTCGACAATTTCCTCTCTCGAGGGCAATTCTCGAATTACCCGAGAATTAAGTCGAGGTGTTGGCAGCCACAACTCGTCCTTGTCTGAAAGCCGATTAAATACCATTTTTGGATCGTAAATACGCCGCTTTTGTTTCAAAATCTCATGGCGTTGTATGTTTTTGTCCTGATTTTGCTCATTTTTCTTACATCCGGCATCGGGAATGTACTTCTCAATTCTAAAAAAAAAAGATAATTCGTACTAATACATACGTCGTCTGAGTGTTGTAAAATAAAAACCTGGGTTCCTTAAGTCCTCGACCGACAAATCGACGTATATTGTCATTTAATGAGATTAATGACCGTCTAGCAGAGTTAAGTTTTTTTTCTAAATCGCCGATGGAGGATAATGCAATATTGTCTTCCATTTCTGGATAATTTTCTTTTATTATTATTCGAAGGTAGAGTTGTTCAAAATATATTCATTTATCGATATATATTGTCTTTTAGGAATAAATTTTTTTATCAAATATTTTTGCATGACAACAAAATAAATATCGATATGTTTAAAGATAAATCATCGCATGCTAGCAACAAAATATCTAAAAACAATTTTCGGACTTTTTCCACATAGCGCAAAATTTCGCTAACGTTAACTGCATTAAAAATTTTTCTTCATCGAGTAAGCATTTAAAATGAATGTTTTATTGTGAAATAAAATAAAATGTTGTAATTAATTTATTACTTTGGGGGCAAGCATTTTAAAAATGTGTCTGAAACCACATTGCAAATCATAGATTTCTGTTCGAAAAATATCTTTTCTTTGTAAACAGTTTACATCCTCGTAAAATTTCAGATGTTCCATTAAATCTGCTAAAAATATTAAAATCGGTATCAAAGTTGGCTATTATACTATAATTGTTTTAACATTCTGGCATAGATCATCTTTAAGCTAATATTTAAAATGATATAAGAACATGGATATTCACTTTCTAATAACTTTATAATGCAGAAGAACCATTACAGTTCAGAAATTCGTTGTCATTCGTTGTCATAAATCTGACACTGTAGATGCGCCTTACAGTTTAACACTGACATGAAAATTCGCTGCTATGCTTACACACAAATAACAGAACCAGTTCAAAAGAGGTAGTTCCGAAAATAATTCCACTAGTTAATTGCAACTTTTGTTATCTTACGTCAAACCATTCAGAATAAAGGTGCATTATTAATAGAGTATTTGTTATACGGCATTGTTATTGACAATCTAATCATTTCAGGATGCAGGGGCTCGGATTACAAAGTTTAAAAAAGAATCCTGCGGTAAGTAATTGATTTTTTCGGTTACGTAACCCAAGTGATGTGAGCATTCATATTAAAGTCATATGTTTTTAATTCCGTACGCCTGACTCTTATAGTTGATTCCGCTGTACGTTTGCGTTGCGGCCGGAGCTATTGGCGCCGTTTACTATATGGGTCGCCTTGCTACTAGGAATCCGGACGTCACTTGGAATCGTTCAAATAACCCAGAACCATGGCAAGAGTATAAGGAGAAACAATACAAGGTGTGTACACTCATAATACTATATATATATATGTATATATATATATATATATTGTTGTTATGGATTTATAAATATACCAAGTTTCTCCAAGGACTTATATAATAATTATTCATTTACTTGTTTATTTTCAGTTTTATTCCCCCATTAGGGATTATTCCAAAACAAAGAGTGCAGCTCCGACCTTCGAGGAATAATTTTATTCATATGGATATTGAATTAAACTAAGTTTGTTGTCCAAATAAATGCAATAACTTGCTGGCTACTCCGATTCTCTATTGTCGATTTAATTACAACCATGCTCGAAATTTGCACAACAACTATTCAAATAAAAAAGCAGCTGAATTTTTGCTTGTGGAGATGAGAGCGGCTTTCAGCACACATTACACATAAAAGTATTGTGAATAATCTATCAAAATTGCAGGATATTACACTAATTATTTTGATCAAACATGTTTCCCCCTTTTCTATGCATATTTAGTGATTTAGTATTTTATTATTAATATAAAAAGAGTAAATATCACCGCTCAATCTATCGTACTTTCACAGGCAAGTGTGCGAAAAATACATTTTTCCTGTCACAAATAAATATATATCTACTGGTGTCACTCCTCGGCTTTGCAGCAACAACCAGCAGTGTATAAAACCATTCTTGTTGTGTTCTGTCCGTTGCCAACTGCTAACGACAGAGATGGAAACAAAGTTCTCATTCTTTCAGTACGCACGAGCAATATAATATAGCGGTAAAAAAGCACCAAGGCAACATTACAGTCCTTTGCTGTCTATCGGCTTTTTTCTTTCAATGCAGCTCTGTTACTAAAGCTCCGACATCAACTTTATAAATAGCTTTTCGCAATAAAACATTAACGTGTAGATTGATTAGATCGATTATGTGCATGTGCAATTCTTTGTTAAATTATTACAGGCAACCCTGAAAACCCTGAAACACGGTTTCATTTAATACGATATTGATCTATCATGAACGACCTTTTGGGGCAAAAACAAAATTAAAAAATGTCAAGCTCATTGCTTACTTACTTAAAAATTGTCATACAAAATGACCTAAGCAGCTTAGGTAGAAACTCTTAAATGAACTTTGGTAGCAGGTACACGGAGCAAAACATATATGATATATAACAAGCCGCTGTTTTCTCTGGTACTGTTATTGCTCCTACAGATGACAGAGGAGATCAGAGCGAAACCGCAATAATTTCGGGTTTCTGATACATCTCTGTAAAAGTTTGTATCAGTAGCAATAGTAAAACGAACCCGTGTACCTCTAAATCCAGTTAACCATTCTTTTCTATCAGATGCATGACAAAATATGTATTGTATGATTTAATTCAAAGTAGTTTGTCGCCAAGTTTTATAATCTTTTTTGCGGTTTGACAATGATACTGATACTTTTAAGATTCTTTCTTATAGGTTGTCAAACAAGTACCGGAATCGTTAACCAAAAAAAAATCAAAACCGGAACATTTATATTTCATAAGAACCAACTGCCGAAAGCGATATCAGAACAGTGGTCGATCCAGTTACTGTGTGTGTGAGTAATTATGAGTCTCTGTACAAGGTATTAATTGGCAGGCCTGGTTTTTAAATATAATCCCGTTACTTCTGGTGTACTTTAAGATCATCAATGTTCTGTTCTTGTATGGTATTCATATATCTGGACTTAGTGTAAGAACAAGATCGATTAAGTTTGTTCAGATTTATTTTCTTTGTCATACGTAGCTTTAACTGGGATCCAATCCTCGCACTTCAATGGGATTCTATCTATTAATCTTTCGTAGTTGATTAACCGTTGAACACTTCAATTCCCTACATATTTTAATCAATGGATACATAGGATTTCTTTACTCTAGTAGGTAGTCTTAGCTTTTCTGCTCCCTACAGTTCCCCAATCCTTTTAATAAATTTCACTTTACATGTTAATAAATATAAAATAATATAAATAAATATATTATATAAAGGAATAATGAAATTAAAATGTACAAAACGCAATATCATTTTGAATACTTTAATCTAATAAATTAATTTACAATTTAATATCAATTATTAAAAAGTATTCATAAAATTAAATTAAAAAAAGAGAAATGTTAAAATTTGTAAACTGTATTTATTCTCTATTTAATAAATAAATATCAAGTTTGCCTATATTCAGTGAAACTCGATATTTGAATAATATTTGAAAATGATTTTGAATTACTTTATCATTAATATAATATTTATACTATTTTCTTATCTATGAATGGTCCTACTACAATTTTTTGAAATCAAAAGCTGATTTCATTTTGATTATTGTGTGCCCAGGATTTTTCGATAACTTTTTCATTGAGGGTCACTCTGACACTTTATTTTGATTTTGCATAGAACAGCTGGATTTGTTTGTACACCAAAAGTGCAAATGAAATCTATAGAAATGAACGGAATCATTTAGTAGTATGTGCAAAATGATAATTTTAGTTAAATGGAAAGCAAAATATGCAGTCAATTAAGGAAATGTGTAATAAATTTAAATAATTATTTTTATTACAAAAAAATTTTTAGTTGTATAGAAGATCGATTGGAAAGGATTATTGTTTCTCTTCCATGCATGGTGCAAAACTGGGCTTATAACTTTAATGCCTTTCAGAACGTTTATTTCGCTTTCAGAAATGGTTTTTTAAGGGGTGTTAGCAGTATAAATTTTTACAGTAAAGATTTTCACGTCAGGATATTTATTAGCCTTCAGATTACATTTTTAGAAAAAGGTTACCTAACTTCGTAAAACTGGAAAAGATTGCTGATAACCTTTTCCAAAGTTTCAGCTAAAAGCATTCCATCCACGCTGGTCACGTCCCGGGTGAAGGTCCTTTCCAACCTGATTGTAGTTGATTTTTTTGTTTTCTTGGGATTAGAGTATTGCATTCGTTTATATCTAACAGAAATGCCTAAGGTAGTTTTATTTACTTTAGGTTGGTTAACAGTGCGTTTAAAGACTTCGATATAATGGACATACAGTGTCTCGCAGCACAAAAGACTCAGTGTCTAGCAAAAAATTTAAAGTGCTATAAGGTTTAAACAAAGAAACGATCGCAAAATGTTTAAATGCCAATTTGTTTAATGTTATATCACGTTTGAAAAATAAACTTTAGTTTTTATTAAAATATTAATTAATTAACGAAAATAAGTCAAAAACTGAAAACATGTCCAAAATGCATGTCAAAGCTCATTTGACTCAGTCTTAGAAAAGTTACATATTTGGCGTATAAAAACTTAAATAAGGATGTTAATACTTAGTATGATATCCTTTAGCCTTAATAACTTCCCCTAACCTATTATTCATGGAAGATTCCAGCTTCCGGGTTGTTTCTGGACTGATTTTGCTCCCCTCATCCAGCAGAGCATTCTTGAGATCGGATCTGCGATTCCGGGATGTTATTTTTGAGCAGAGCCCACAAATTTTAAACAACATTTAAATCTGGAGACTGGGCCGGTGGAATTATCATGTGGGGGCAGTTCCAGATAAGCCAGGACTGTACTAATCCGAACTTATGCTTGCCTGTTGTCCTGGTCGTTGTCGTGATAGAACCGGAAAGTACGTCGGATTCCGAGCTTCTCGGCACTTTGGATTAAATTTTCCTTTAATATATTGAGGTACACATTCATGTCCATTGTTGTTCCAATGAACACCAAATTTCCGACGCCGGCTGCCGAGATACATGCCCATACCATGACACTTCCTCCGCCGCGCTTGACTGTTGCCTTTAGCATTTTGGGATTCAGCTCGGTATTGGACTGTCGCCACACATAATTCCGTCCGTCTGAGCCAAAAATTTTGAATTTGGGCTCATCTTCAAATATGAATGTGTTCCAGAACTCCACATCCTTGTCCAAGTGGGTTTTGACGAATGTCATCCTAGTCCCTTTATTTTTTGCGCTTATAAAGGGCTTTTTTCCGTGGTACTCGGGCATTAAAGTCATGGTTGCGCAGAACCCGGCGCACAGTTTCCACACTGCACTTTTTCCCTATTTCATCCTGCACCTGTTGAGTCAGTTTTGGAGCCGATAGCTTGGGATTTGCCCTTATTTTCCTGATGATCCTCCGCTCCTCCTGTTCGGTGAAAATCTTGTTTGATGCCTTTCTGCCCTTGTCCTCTGTCCGATTTTCGTCGACGAAGCGCCGAATGATGTTGGTCACAGTTGATTTGTTTAGATTTACCATTTTAGCTATTTGGCGATGTGAATATCCGATCTTGAAGTGTTCCAGGATGAGATTCCGTTGGTCAATAGTAGTCCATTTGCCCATAGTCCTTGTTGGCTGGTTGCACCCGAGATGCAGGATATAACTAAACTGACTACGAAGGATTGGTCTATTTATACCGAAAATAATCAACCTGGCGTAAAAAATCCCGGTTTTATGGCACCCAGGTGTCCATAACGCCCCTGGTCCAAATTCTATGCGACCATAAATTAAGGTACTTTTTTACATAATCCGGCCTAGCCGGTGGGAAAACCCCAGTTTATTGGGATCATATATTCATTATGGTGGTTAATATATGTACCTGCTATCAGTCTTTGGAATTTTTGAAAAATATTGGATAATTTGTTTATGGCAGGCAATTAAATTTTTTGCTAGACACTGAGTCTTTTGTGCTGCGAGACACTGTATGTACCTGAAGTGCCTTTCGTGCGAATTGCCGAAAGTAAGAAAAAGCTCTTACTTGGGAAAGCTTTGGAGGCAAGTTCTTAGAGCTTTTGTCAAATATTGTGAAAGTTAAGTAGGCATGTGAAAATAAATGAAAATATTATAATTAAATTCGGCAGTATTCTATTAATTGATTTTAAGTACTTTATAGCATGTAAATAGTATGAGTACATCTTCGTACATAAACATGTGCATTAGGGAATACATTCCGCTTTTGTTTTGTAAAGCAAAATATTGATTAAATACATTTTTAAATGATTGACACATGCGTTGTAAATGCTAGAATATTTCCAAAAAAATTAAAGCTATAATTTTTGCACACTGGTGTCTTAAACGTGTACAATCGAAATACAAAGATGACAGCTGAGTTTAGTTCGCGTAACACTTTTCGGAAAACTGGACTCGGCAGCAATACCCGCAGTATTATTACTTCTGCAAATCCATGCGGTGGAAGCAGCGCATCTCTACTCCAAAAGCAGCTGTCATTCAAAACCCCCATCTGTTCTAATCAGTTTGGCAAAATTGATGAAGTTGAAATTATCGACAACTCAAACATAGATAACTTGGCTGGCCGATATAACAAGGTACACATCGTAATACTCCAGCTCTCGCATAGTACTCGTATGTTCTAAGAATACCAACCACTTCAATTTCCAGAACAATATTATTGGCTGGATATGCTGTGCTCCTTGCATATGGCTGCGCACCTCAGCTGCTGTTCACAAGGTGGCAATAACGTCCGCAACATTATTGGTGACAACATTACTGGTCGCTTCACCAATACTATTTTTAATTAGTACAGCACCCTCGCCGCTTCCCAGGGATTGCTATATGGAGGGCGATGGGTGCTCGCCAACAATGTCATCTCCATCGGAATGTACGGAAGCAATTTGTGAAACAGTGGCTGCCAACATTCAAGCAAGACTCAATTGGAATAAAGATCCTTGCTCGGAATTTAAAAAGTTCAGCTGTTGGCGCAGTAATTTTAATAAAAATATAACGAATCTGATCGAAATGGGCAATTCACAAAAATCGGTTGATACTCAAATGCAGTGTGAGTTGTACATTCATTTTCTAAAATGATTTAATAATAATTTGCCATATATTTTTTTAGTACTCTTGCAGAATTCTAGTATAAATGGAAATTTTAAGATACTCCAGAGTTTATTTGAGAGCTGTTTAAAACTCAAAACAAATTCAAGTGCTTTACATCGTGTATTTGATACTTTAGGAGGGTACTTAACAGTTGGCGTCATCGGTCCTTCGTCCATAGCATCTCTTGTAGCTAAAATATATGAGCTTGGGCCAAGCCCACTTGTTGATATATATTATGATCTTAGTTATGGTAGAAGACCGCATGTGCTTCTCATCATAAGTGGACCAAGTACATCATCGATTATTTTGGAGGTATGTAAATTGCAATTGTAAATTTAATTTGGCACAAGAAAGAAATAATACCATGTTTGTACACAAATTTGGAAAAAATATGCTCAGAAATCTCTGTTTTTCAATCTGATTTGGTTTTCTCTGCACAAAAATGATACACCATGCACATTTTAATACCCTCAGGTATATTGTATCCTTTAGTTATTTTAGTTTTTAAATTATAATTGAATTATTCATTTAATCATTTAATTTGTAACTGTAATTTTAAGAATGTTCACATTAAAAGATCGCTTTAAAAACGAAAGTAAGCACAAAGACGGATTTTGTAAAAATTAGATTCACAAATTTATATTATAGTTTTTTTATATTTTATTTTATTTTCAGAATAAAGTTCGTTGGATGAGCCCAAAAGCCCCTCCAAATCGATTAAAGCAAGGAGTACCAAAGCTTTTACCCGATTTGATTGACAATTTTTTACCAAGCTTCTTATCCTTTGCTCAACGAGTATCTGAAAAAGATACCATCCTAGAATTTGTAAAGGATCTCAATAAGGTAAGGATTTTAAGATTTATGAAGCTGTTTTCAGACGATGCAATAGTTTTGTGAAAGTTAAATGTGTTACAGAACTTGCAAGGAAGCATTTTACACGGCTTTAATTAAATTAAATCCAAAAGGATATGTGAAATATGTCTTGCAATCAAGACAATTCTGTGCACGATTTATGATGCAAAATTACTAAAAAAGCGTGAAGTGTAAAAAAATTGCATGTGTATTTTTCGATGTAAGTGAATGCAGATTAAGTACGAATGTTTTAGGCGAGAGAACTCCACTAGGAGATATCTCGAACCCAAGTCTTTAATACATATTAATTACGATTTGCTCCGGAGTTTCTTAACCAATTTTGGTAGAATTGTTAGAGTCTATGAATATTATTATTTGAGTCTATCAATAATATTATTTTTCTTGAATTTAAGAGCTATTGTGGTAATCGACTAATATCGATATTGTGGAATAGTTATCGATGAAATTATATAGACTTGATCTGCGCGTGGTAAACAAAAACTGTTATTCCAAATTTGCTCCTATCTGGCTTGTGTAGTCTCAGATATCTCGGCTTTCAATGCGAGTCATGAATATATATAAATTATACGGTCGAAGACGATTTCTCTAACTGCTACGTACCTTAAACAACTTTATTATAACTTTTTTTTTGCATTTCTAATGGGTATAAAAACTAATTGCTTTCAATTGAATGTAAAAAACATTTTAAGATAAAAGTTGCCGTACTTTTAATCGAGTTAATGCACATAACGGCTAGAAAGAGGGTATGTCCTCTGTTCTCTCACGACAAGTTTGCTAATTTGTAGAATATAAATATAAAACATATAATTTTTAATATCTATTTTAGCTTCAAGTTGAACAATCACGCCGAGGCTTTTGGGATAGCTCTGTCTTGTATAATATATCCAGTTTGCAGGCTATGTATCCAATTGTAAGTTACTATTTCAATATATTGTTAATATTTCCTGATTAATAATATAAAAAAAAATTCTGAAGTCAATTTGTTGACTCCTGATATGCAACTAGAAGATATAAATATATATATAGATATAGATATAGATTTGCACGATATATAATTGTATTTATATCAATTGAGTAGTTATACAAATTATCTATTTGCCTGTCGACCCCAAGTTTCACCATCTTCCCAAAAAGTAGGCAACTGTTTTAATGTAATATTTGAATTATAGCAATCAATGTCTTACGAACTTGTACATTTCTTTGTACGTTTATCTTCCGCTAAAGTATTACAATATTTGTACTTTGCACACTGAGGAAATGAAAAATCGATAAGTGCTAAAAGTATCCAAACACTACATTTTAAATATTTTTCTCAGAATTGAAAAGGAAAAACCACCAAGTATTGCCTACAAATTGCTGTTAAAATTTTTCTTGTTCTTAAAAGTAATTTACAAATGTAAAAAAAAATTCAGAATATTAAAAGGTTTTGTTCTTAGAAATGTGTTCTATTAATAAGAAAAACAATTCGAGTAAGTGGATAGAAAGTATAATATAAATTCAGTGAAAAGTCACACTACTTCCAACAAATGTTTCGTATATGTAGGATCTGAAAATACTACGGTTTAAAAACCATTATAAATAACTACAAAGCTAATGTAAGAATTCTGTGTACTTATATGAACACCTTGGAAGTTATATTCTGTTTTAAATTTTGGAAAAATCTATTTATTGAATTAAAAAAAAGAAAGACATAGATAATTTCGTAATAATTTAATGGTGCTAAGAGTATGATAATTTCCTAAATATCAGGACAATTTTTTTCTGAGTGTAGTTTTTGCTGCCACAGATATCTTCGTACTTCTGCAAATGAAGTCATTCAGCTGATAAAAGCTGATTTCATATCCATAAATAAATATATTTTCATGTGTGATTTCAGCTAAATTGGACTCTTCTAATTCCAAAGGACTGGAGTGGGCCTATAGTTGTAAGGAATGCTGATTATCTCAGAGCGCTACAAGCCTTTCTTACAAAGTATCCGTCTCGAATTGCACATAACTCAATGATATTGCTAAGCGCACTTGAACTATTACCAAAAGATTATCCCAATGCGGAGGTTTGCACACGCTCTACAATGTGGGCCTTACCGGAATTAGCGTCAGCATTATATATTTCTCAGTACTCTTCAGTAGATTCAAAGGACATAATAAAGCGGGTAGAGCAAGCTATAAACAAAAACAAAATGAACAATAATTTCATCATATATTCTTTTTTTCAGGCGGATATCATTTTCAAATCATTAAAAGCTCACTTGAAACGAGCTCCATCCTTGAAGGGCGCCGCACTTGTAAAACTTTCAGCTTTAAAAATACAGTCTCAGACTTGGGAAGGATTTTCGAACGTGACACAAATAACTAATGCAATGGAACCTCTTCACATCAGCCCAGATAGTTGGCTGGAAAATATTTTACAAATATATAAGCGGAACAAACTAGTACCCAATTCAATTAATATGGATGGGAGCTCCCATGACGCGTAAGTTTTATTAACGATTAAAAAATATTAAAAAAAAACTTATATCCATCTATTATTTCAGATGGGCGTATCCTATTGTGTCGACCATATTTTATGATACGTTAAGCCATTCAATAGGTGGGTATTTTAACTGTTACCCCAGGCATGATAGAAATTAATTATGTGTCTTTATAATTCGCAGTTGTTCCCCTGTCGGTCATATTAATACCATATTTCAATGCAAGTTTACCACCCTATTTGCATTATGCTTCAATTGGTGTTTCCATTGCCAAGGAGATTTTACGATCGATAACGAAAAACTTTGATGATAAGGCAATGCGTTGTGTCCCCCATTCTGTTAATATATTTTCAAACTTTAGCCGCATGGACATCTTAATTCATTCTGGAGGAATGCAGATTTCATATCATTCAATGCTTTCGCTGACTGGTCCTATCAAGGGAATGGCTCGACTTCCAGGATTGAATTTGACACCAACACAAATATTTTTTCTAGTTTCTGCTCAAGAACTTTGTTCTGAATCCAACTACTTGGGAATCGACACTAGCGCTTCGGAGTTTGACAACATGTAAGTAGACCAAACAAGTAATATTGATCAGATAAGTTTTGATCAATAACTGGGGATTTGTGCGGATTTGAGTGAAGCTGTTCTTCATCGGGAAAATTATTGACGATCTCTAATGCTTGTTACCGTTTAATTATATTCAAGTGTTGGTGACGATAGCTCGAAGTCTGTATAGGAATCGCGATTTACTAAATATTTAATAAATAAAGAATATTATTTTTGAATAAGTATAATAAACTCAGTGTCTGCCTTTACTAACTAAATGATTTATTTTGAATTTCAGATTAGGTTGGCTCATTGCCCAAGGCGGTAGCGCGACTGAGGTTTTCAAATGTCCATCGGGATCTATGATTAATATTCAAAAAACTTGCAATGTTCTTTAAATGCGATTTGTGTATTAAATGCAAAATAAACCGTACTCTACTGAAGTACCTTGTTAAGATCTAGGATCTTTAATAATTTGAATCACAGGTTTTTGTCCTAATGGTCGGGAAATATATTTTTTCAATGTGAGCATCGACAACACGGTTTGTTTCGTTTTTTTTTAAGTTTATAAAATAAACTGAAATTCCTATAAAGAAATGAAGACCGTAGGTCATAATCTTCTTTCTTCTTCTTTCCCGATGATCTTCTCAATAAATGACACGAATTTCACCAAAGCAATAATTTAGTGATCTGATCAGAATCAAGATTAGGAAGCAAAACCCAAATACAGCTTCATGTTTTTTGGAACACTTCTCTTACCGCGAATAGAAGAGCAATATACATCAGTATTAAACAAGATGCTGAAATCTTACGTATTAATACTAAGTATACAATACATAGAGGCGTCAAATCGACTAAAAACTGATTGCATCAGAAATCACTCTCAGCTAGACCTCGTGTGAGGACCGGAATACATCGCATCGAGCAGCGAACGCAGGCCATTATTTGATTTGCCTTGCTGCAATAAGTTCTCTTGTAGAATATGGATCAGATTCCCTTATGGCTATGCATTTTGGGCAGAATCGATATGGTTTTTTTTCCACTGACGTCCAAAAATTCATTTGACGCACATTTTTAAGCTCCGTTAACGATTTTGATATTATTTGCTATCTTTAATCGAAACCGGTTTCCTTGTCGCTATAACATAAACAATTGCTGGTCCTGTTAAGAAGTTCTAGTTTGGTCGACCTTAAGATATTGATCTGAATTTTAACTCACTTGTTTTATTTTGGTTAGCCTAGCGCTACAAATATTTTAATACAACTTGCACTCACTTATGTTATGTACATATATTAAGTATTCGATACACCGACCAACATTTGCATTAAAATTTATATTAGCACATTTTCGATAAATACAATTGTTTTAAATTAATATTCTAATATTTAACTTCCCCATAGAAATACAATCTTATATATATTTCAAAACCATAGACATTTCAATTATTTAATAATTATTATTTTAGAAGCTATGCATTTTTGTGCACCGAAAACTTCAGATCAGTTTTTATTCAATGTTTTATCTAACTTACCAATCGCATAGATCTATAAACAATTAAGAAGTTGTCATTCTCAAATTAGATTATCAAAAATCTAGTTTCTTAACATTTGAAAAGAGCTCACAATTTGAATTCCTCATTTTAGATTCTGTCGCAAGAGTCCTTGCAAATTATCAGAGCTACTTTGATTGATGTCTAAGCAAGCATCCTTATAAAATATTGAGGCAACTCTGATTTCTGAGCTGGCAATAAGCTTAAAAATCTTTATAGAGTTTCACTGTTGGTCTATTTCAGTTGGGTTTTCTGAGTACGTGATTTTTTTTTAACGAAGTTGTTTCTTTTTATTAACAGTGATCTGTAATCTAACTACAACATATCTTGGCCAGGAATTTTCTTAAACGTTCTTTAAGAGAGGCAGCATCAAAAAAAAAAAAAAAAAAAAAAATTGGGATTTGAAATTATGAGCAAACGGCTGCAATTACTTGCAAACTTTTTAACGTAATATATATTGGTTTACGTGCAGCTGCAGTTTATATTGACTTTTTCGAACTTCGTACTCATGTGTGTGATTTTAGCTGTACTTAACTCTCGGTCTCTTTCCAATTTCAGAGAAAGCCCATGGTGCTTTATGTTTACCCAGTTCCAAAGATCCAAACGTTACTTAATCCAATGTCGATAGCAACGCAAGTCGTTGGCAACATATCACCCCTACCTTCTTAAATCTACACTTCTGTGTCACGGAATTAATTAAATAATTAAAAACAAATTCTACAGACCAAGTTTAAATTGGTTTCCATTCCATTGAAAAGAGACTGTCAGTGATAGAGATTAACCGATATATGAAAAGGCTTGACTTGTCTAGTGATAAGTTGATGATAAGAATAGCATACTAGTTTCCTTTTAATAAGCAAAACCTTTTTTAACCTCGAAATAAAAAAAGAACCATTGTATGAAAAAATTTAATATTTTATCCGTTAAGCTATTAAATAATTTTCCCACATCTCTGTGAAAATTCATAGAAGACTATTTTTTTTGTTTGCATAATCATGTTTTATGGCTAAGAATGATCCGAAAGTTTTCAATTCAATAAATTGGCGTAACTTTCCGAATGAATTTTAAAGTATTTACAGCAATAATAAAAATTAGACCCGAACACATTTTAGTTGACTAATATTTTGTGAATTTTCATCCATAAAACTTAGTTACTTATGTGACCGGACCGCCGTTCATATTTCAAATGTTTTACATTCATATGTATGTAGACCTTTTACTCTGCTTAATTGTAACAAATTAATTTATATGTATATCAACAAATGTTAATAGCTTATAGATAATGATCCCATTTGTCCAATACAGCGGCCTTCTTCATCAAAGCTGGCTAATGTCAATCGAGACAGCTTATTACACAATATTCCATTCCCATTATTTTGAATCGGATTCGGTTCTGTAAATACAATTTAAAATTAATAATTATTAAGAATAAATTATATTTTAAGACTAAAATAATGTTCTTGTCGAGATGCATCTGGACCATTAAATTATTGCCTCTTTCTCGTAATTTTTGTTAGAATAACTTTTTTTTTAAATTCAACAAACTTACCATCATGAAATTGTTCGGCAGAGTTTCCCTCTTGTCTCTTTTTTCTCATTTGCTCTGTAAAGTGCGAAATGAGTGCATCAATCATTGCAGCTTGCTTAGAAAACACTTGTACTAGTTTCGATATTTGTATTCCATTTTCTACAGCGTCAAACTAGAAATATACACAAATATATATTTAAAAATTATTGTGCTTATTTCAAACATATTTTCGAAAGTTTTTTAAATACAAACCTGCAGGAATATGCATGTAAGACATTCGGAATCCTCACTATCACTTGGCTTAGCATAGTCCCATGACATATCTTCATATCGGAGCCCCAATAATAGAGTCTTCGTATTTAATACAAATTAAATTGTTAATACATAAGTAATCAAATACAATTTTATATTAGAGGATTTTCTAGCTTTGCTCAAAACTAACAGCTGAGTAAATGTGAAATTGAATAAACAAAAAATGAAAATGAACGAAAAATTATTTTAAGAAGTCAACAATATCATTTCATCTTTTAAATAAGGACTTACAGTAGCAAGGCGGTAAAGATAACAACAAAACAAAGATAATTTCGACTAAAGTCTGTTTATATTAATTAAGAATAAACTTTTTTTTTAAATTTTTTTACAAAATAAGTAACTTAAATATATCATTGGGAAATTAAAATAAAATAATATAATATAAAAAGAAATTTTGCTATTTTGTTTAAAATATTAGGCTTTTTACTACATTTTAAGAGAATTAAAAGAATCTGCTAAATCCCAATTTAGGACCATTACGCCATTAGGTATTGTACTCTTAGCGATGGAACCTTTTTTATTTTATATTATATACTTTTCAGATAGTACTGTGGAAACTGCGCCATAGAATATCCAAAGCATATATAATACTTACGTTTTCCACGCAGTCTATTATAAAAATTCCTCTCTCGTTTACAGCAAGCAAGACTTCCATATCCTTATGGTTGACTAAAGACATAATGCCTCTAACGGGTTGCTCCATTTGTCCGTGAAAAAATGCAGCGCTACATTTTGTAAATTGGATATAAATATCAATTTAAATAAAGTTCAAAGAGCAAGATTACGCTTAAAAGTTACTGCTCCGATTCGGTGTAATTAATGCTAGAGCGATATTCCCATTGTATATCAAGCCACCTTTAACTACGATGCTAGTCTCCATGGACGGTAGTCCATTCAACACGCACTATACTTCTTTACAAAATGTGATTCTCAACATTTTTGGTGTTAGAATATGCTTTCGTTACTCTCGTTACCCCATTTACATTTTTTTTTAATTTGAAGGTAAAAATCAGCTCAATTTAACCTTAAAGCCCAGACTCGAAATTCAATACAATTCAAAGCAAGGAATCGTGATTTTTTTTTATCACAATACCAAAGCAAACCCAAATTATTATACCTGTCGATTATTATACCCTTAATAACTTTGACTGACTATGGATGTCAAAATTCGTGAACGAGAAGAAATTAATAAAACTTTGCATTCCTTTTGGACGACCAGATATTGTACATGAAATATTCGATTTATCAACCAACTAGCCGAAGCAATGAGGATTTATATATAATTATATATATATGTATATGTAAAATATATAATTGGAACAATACTTTCGTTCAATATTATCAAATATTTTATCAAACAGAAACAAAAGAAATAATAAAAAGGAAAAAAATACAATGATATACAAACTTACCCATAAAATGGTAGTGCCCAGCAAAACTCCAAATATTTGCGCATTAATTTCCGAGTTGTGGCTGTTTGCGGCACTCGCTTGAATTGTTCTAATAGTTTTATTTCTGCAGAGTTCTTTTTACTAATTGGCAACCACAACCAATTTGAACTCTTTGCAACATGTTTCGGTAAGAATCTTGACTGGTTTTCCCTAAAAAAAAAAGAATTGTTTAGTAAACTCCTATATTATTACATTCTGATAATCACCTGAAAAATCCGACTGTGTGCGTGTGAGAATTGTACGGACCCAGTTCAATTCTAGCTTGAATACCACCAAGCATGAGCGAATGAACCGGCTCCATAATATATCTTCCTGTTAATACGTAATGCTTTGCCTCCTCATACAGTAGCTCCACAATTCGATGGTCCCTAAAATGTGCCACGATTAACGTAAATGAAGTGTGGATCGATGAGTACAACTTACTTGATTTTTTCTTCATCGCGCTTGGAAAAGAAAACATTTCGCTTGAGTACAATCATGGGCTCATCATATTTTCTTTCAATTGGTGTTCCGCTGCTAAACTTTTCTAGCAGATTCGGCCAGGCTACTCTGACAATGTATGGACAATGGTGAGCTTTCAGCTGCATTTCTAGCAAGCTGCTGGTCATCCATAATCCAAAAATGCTTTGCGCCAGCAATTTGTTAGAAATTCCCAGTTCTTCGCATCCCAGTGCAGCTGCAAGCATCACTTGAGAAGGACACTGAACCGTGCCTTCGATCTCCATGTGCACGGCAACTCTTGACATTAAGTACACACAAGTTGGTATGACCTATTCAAAATGTACAAGAATTATATATTTAACTTTAAGCTTATCTGCTCAGAAAAAAAATTGCCCTGAGTTTTAGAAATTCGCCATACTTTTGCGCCAAAGATAACTCACCTTATTATTTCATGTTCCTTAAATTGTTAATAAAAATTGTTTTTTAAGATTTCACATATACAAACATTTCAGATAGTTTACAAATTCGATTTGAAGACGCGACCCTAAACTCTTATACAAAAGCCGAGCCAGTGAATTGCATTACTTTTTCCTGCATTTTAGAAAGGATTACTTCTAAAAATTAGGATTTTGCATTTATGCTTTTTGGAAATATATTTCTTAATAACAGACAATATTTCTAAATAATAAAAAAACACCATATTTTTAAGATTGTTGATTTAGGGCAAGCTTTCTAAAGATAAAGAAAATTTCTAATATTTAGAAATTAATTTTAAAAAAGAAAAACTTATCGTTTTAAGAGTTATTTTCTAAAACTTAGGGCGTTTTTTTGTGAGAGTATGGAGCTTACATTTTGTAGAGTACGGGTCACAATCGAATTGGGTTTTCCGGCGCTTGTGTAAGTGGAAGAGGAGTTGCCTGCAACAATTCGTTTTGTTACCACTGGATTCTGTTGAGCGTCACTGCTGCTGTTGCATTTTTGTTGAACTGGTAACAAATTTTGAAGAATACCTGAATACAGAGTAAGATTAAAATGGGACCAACTAAAATGTACAGTATACGCGACTCTAAAGCCATTCTTACCAGATGCACTTCGAACTCCGGTGAGAGGGCCAAGTGAGTTGCCGGTATTAATGATATTGCCGCTGAGCTCAGACAGATGAAGACAAGGATCCTTGGCTGAAATGGACATCGCTGAAGTCACCTGGGCCGACGATATGCAATCGTTCTCATTGCGACCGGCACTAACAACGCTCGAAACGCTCGCTGACGATGCAAATGTGCTTCCGACAGCTGTCTGGATCTGAGCTGTGGTCACTACACGATGCACTGTATACATCACAGGGGGAACAGGCACATTGACTGGCACCAGAGAGACTGGTGTTTGTTGTGACCCCAATTGGTCACATGCTGCCACATTGGCATTGCTTAAATGCGTTTGAGTTGCGGCCCCAACGCGTCCACCACTTCCAGCATTTGTAGCATTTGAATACATTGTGCAGTCAACATCAATGGTATCCAAGACCGAGTTGGGGCTGCATGCGGTCTTTTGTTGATTTTGATTTTGCATCCGTTGGCTGTGAGCATTTTGATTAACATGTTGCAGTTGGTGTTGCACGTGATGGTGATTT
Organism: Drosophila glabriapex; assembly: GCA_035042305.1. Classification (NCBI taxonomy): domain Eukaryota; kingdom Metazoa; phylum Arthropoda; class Insecta; order Diptera; family Drosophilidae; genus Drosophila; species Drosophila glabriapex. The sequence continues at coordinate 347,556 of JAWNLN010000060.1, forward strand.
TGTGATGTTTGATGTTGTTGTATTTGATGATGCTGTATTTGTGCAGTAGTTTCGTTGCTGCGCTTAACATTGTTTCCTAAATAGTAATCGTCGCGACACTTCACATCTGTGGTATTGTAATATAAACGTGATCTGTCCATGGAAAGACTTAATTTTTCAAGTTTTTGAAGAGAACAAAGCGTTTAGGGTTGACTCTACTTACTGGTAGTCCTGCGATGTTGACTTCTTGCGATTATATTGTAGCGTGCTCAATGGAACTGACATTATATTAATGTAATTGCCGGTATTATTTGTGTTATTTGTGCAGTGACTGCTGTTATTGCAACTGGGAAATGCGTAAGGGTTTCCCATGTTCCGATTTCCAATGACAGCTTTATTGTTCCCATTTCGAGGAGGCATATCGCTCGAGTTGTAGCCCGATTCTGAATGATTTGAGCTACATGCCACATATTCCTGACCACCATTGTTTACATAATTCATTTTGCTTAGCGGCGGTTGAGAAATTGATGGAGACGAATTCTGCTGCATTTCATTTCGGCAATAATATTGGTTTGCCTCCATATTGTCATCGGCTATTGTGAAATTTAAGGTGTATTATGATAATACGGTTAATATGTCTTTTTATATTTTTATTATTTGCGACCACTTGGGTCTATTATGCCTCTTCCCAATAAGTCAGCTTTAAGACTCCTAAACATATTCAGGAAGAATTCCAGACTTGGTGAATTTTTAATTTATTATTAGCTGTATTATTTTAATTAATGTGGAGCAATCACAAATTTTAAAAAATATGTGAAATGGTTCAACATTTATAACAAGTAACAGCCATTGAAGCGATCTAAGCCTTGCCGAAATACTCGACTGAATCGTTCTGGAGACTGTCGACTAGAAATGATAATCTATTGGATCTCAGCCAAGAGCGCTGATAGGTGATATCATATATTATATCAAGAGAGTTTTAACATTTTGCCTGCACTATAGATTTTTATAAATGTATTAAATTTAATATCGAAAGATACGCATCTTACCTGTACTTTATTGTTAGTGAATGACTTCACATGATTGACCGGCATATATTTGTGCGTATACGTTCTGAAAATTAGATATTTAAAATTGCAATTATATTTCATTTTCTGCTGTGTAAAAATCATCGATGTAAATAAAGTAAAATCTGTATTTGTATATGTATTTTTTTCAATTCCCGCAAGAGTCCTGTGTGAATTAACCTACAACTACAACTACAAAGAAATTTTCATATGATTTATTTAAGTTAAGCGTAAATAAATAAAAAGAACCATATTCCTTTGAAGAAATGATTATTATTATTGGGGGAAATTGCACCGTGCCCTATTTGATATATTGTGCACTCTTCTGAGCCTATAGCTCTTCCAGCACGAAAGTGAGGATCTTTGTTGGGTTGAGGTCTTCTATGTCTCTAAAATTGCGTCTTCTTCTAATTAAGACGACACATTCTGCTAGGATGTGCATTGAGGATTCCTCCTCTCTCTCACAAAACCTGCAGAGATCGCTACTATATATACCTAGTTTAGTTAGGTGACTTCTTAGTCTATTGTGTCCTGTCAATAGACCGGTAAGTATCCTAAGGCTGTTCTTTCCCACGATTATAACTTGTTTGAAAAAATTATATTTTAGCTATACTTTTACGAAAGTTCATACAGACAGACGAATATGGTTGTGGTCTGTTGTTGATTATCAAAAATGTAACACAAAAGATCGGTTATATTAAGCACGCCCAAGATAAGGTATGTAAATACATTTTTTTATTGTAATCAGGGTATCATATCGAATCGTTTTTAAGTTTCAATCGTAGGTAAAGTATAAGAATTCCGGTAAAGATTCCGGTATACATTCAAACTTTTTTTACGGTGTTCGTTACGTGTTGGTACCTTCATTTTTGCGGTACGGTACATGTACGGTACTGCTATGCAACTGTTTCTCAGTCTGTCTGATCACTAGACTATGAGACCTGTAGGATATATAAGCTCCCGTATACCAACTCGAAAATAAATACATTAACATATTTGTAGCATAAATTAATGGGATCCACCTTTATGATGTTCCGCAAAGATGTTTTGATTCTCAAGCGTTATTTTCGGGACAAATATTATTAGCAATAATAGAAATAATAATTTTAAATTGAAGTCTAAATTCCGATTCTGAATTTTATTTGAGAACTTTGTTTGTTTCTTTAAAAATATTTTGGTTTGTTTGTTTAAGAAGTTGTTTTAGAGAAACATTTTTCTAATTTTCAAATGTGTAGATGTCAGTTCCTACGGCAGCTTATGATATAGTGGTCCGTTACGGATGTGTCATCTTCAAAGCGGTGCAAAATTATAATACATTCTACAAGAGTATTAAATTATATTAATTCGGGCCGGATATATCTTCTTCTAGCTGTCATTTGAGCCACGATATTTATACTGGTTGTGTACAGGGTATTAGATGTCCTTATGATCCAACTGACTTACCTGCCTGTAATCAGGTGTAATTGAGCTTTAGAACTTTAGTTTACGAGGCGGGTGCTTTTCCACTGATTTGATTTTACTTCTAAGCTTAATGTTTACTTAATTAATTCTTGAAGACTTGTGGTGGAATGTTTTTTTTATTTTAATACACGATACTGCCGATAATGTTCTGAGCATATCTTTAGGCGAGACACTGAGGTTGTCATTAAAGTCCATGACCAAAAAGCATGTCGTCATTGAGCGCCCGATTTCCATTTGTGTGCATTATGAAGTGTTTGGGTTTGTGCGGAAACATGAAAATGTATTAATATTAATCCATAAATGATTTCATTCGAATGTACACATAATTCCTGGATTGAATCGATACCCTCATCGCAGCTCACATCTCACAGCTCACAGCTCGCAGCTATTGCAAAATCATATACACATGCTGAAGGACTTTCAAGTATACATATGTATGTATTTGCATGTACATAAATGTGAATGTGCATGAGAGCACTTCATCTTGTGGCAAAAAAGTAATCCGTAAGTGTGGCTTGAAGGACGTTGCCAGAAACAATTTACACAAAACCCTTTTTTTTCGTTTAGGCCACCTTTCTTAACACATGTTCCACAAATATAATGAAAATATATGAAAAAAAAATCGTTGTTCATAAGTCGGGTATTATTGTATATCCAAAACAAGTGCGTTTTTAAATACAATTTACTTTGTATCTTTTAACTTATTTACGCGATTTCTTTCGAACAATTTGATTTGTAATAACCGAGTGTTTCTTAAAAATACACAAATTTCAAAACAGGAATCTTAGCACCAAAACATACATAAATATAACACATTTCGTATACTAGAACTCCAGTAAACAAATACATGCATACTCGGGTTCCACATGCTCCACATAGCGCCTGCGCAGAACTTGATGCACGTATCTTTGCTCTCATCAGTGTTGCCAACTATCGATAGCCAAAATAATAGACCAGCTTGCATAAAACATACAGACAGACTCGTCTTTTTCTACTGATTTAGAATATAATAGAATATATACAGTATCTATATATTCATTTCAGTATTCATTTAATTCGTTAATGAGCTATAATATTAATATAAAAAGTTTAATTTGTGTTGCGTGTAAATGGGTATTTCTTATGCGTACTTTATTTATTTACTTATTTTTTAAATGTCAATTAAAGCAATTCGACACCAAAAAAAAAAAGATACAAAAATTAATAAATTGAATTAAATTAAAATAAAATTTATAATTATATTTAAATAAAAAAATAATAAAAAGTTATAATATTTCTGGGGGCAATTAAATACAAAATTGTCCAACATTTGTTGCATGAATTGGGGAAAACCCAGAAAAAATCCAATCAGACCAAAACCGAATTATAATGAATTAATTAGTTAGGTGCATGCGAAAAAGTTATTCACGAGATTTAAAATTGAGTTTTTAATTATAGAAATGGAAGACTCTGAATTGATTAGATGATAGACACTATTATAATCATTGCACAGTACTCGAAACGGTTCGTTAAGAGAGGGTGGGAAGAAGTAACGAGACGGTCTATAGGGAACAGAAAAATTAATTTGGGTTAATCAAAGCAACGGTATCGATTTCACCGTTTAGTAATTTAACGACAAACATAACACATAGCATAACTCGACGATTAGTTAAGGAGGGAAGGTTAATAAGGAGCAGTATATCCGTGTATGGAGGCAGCACACCTTAGCCATAGCAACGATGAGCACAGATTTCAATCTACTTTGATAAATATGATATTGCGGAAACCACAGCCAAGATTCATATTCCAGAAGTGGACGTACAAGAGAAGCGAAAAGTATCTTGGTCGTATAAGGGACGACCAACACTAATTAAACCGATAACTTGAAAGGTTTTTTTGACAGTGAATTTAATATGACTTTGGAATTTTAACTAAGAAGCAAACCCAAATCATGTATTTCAATCAGCCTATCAAATGGCATCCCATCGAGCGTGTAACTAACAAACTGGTGAGAGCTATGATAAAATTACATGACCCTTTGAGCAGATCAAATGGAGTAAATTAATTGTACACCATGAGAAAAATGAAAGTATGTCCGCCAGCAGTAAGCATTGATCTTATTAGTTAATTAAGAATTTAAACTCGGAATCCTATTAACATTAATTCTTAATATAGGTTTATATTATATATCATAATCAGATCATTATTGGAACAAATATATACAAAATATATAAAACGTCTGGGCTAGCTTTTCCAGCATGTCCCATATCATTTCAATATTTGTTAAATATTTGTTCTTCTATGCAGATCAATGGTACAATAATTTCAAGGACTATTTAAAATCAGAGTCAGTACCCCATTTCAAGTATCGATTTGAAGTTTATTAGCGTGACAACGAGAAATATCATGCTTTAAAAATTATAACTGAAATATAGACCTAAGTGGATATAGCTTATTATAGATCGGACTATTATAAAGGGATATTAAATTCTGATATGGGAAGTTACTCCATCAAGCATTATGGTCCCTGAAGAAGACTTTCTTGTTTAAGCAAAAGCTATAATAAGAAAGAATTTATATTAGTGCAACAATTTTTACACTTACCAGCATTATTTTAAAAAATTAACTTAATATTTGAATTTGCAGTCTCAGACTCAGAGATGAAAAGCCTAGTTAAATATCAGCCTTCATTCTTTGTAAAATTTTCTCAGCAGAGAACAGTATTTGTTTTAAAAGAAGGACTAATAACACTATAACTTATGAATACAATCCAATACAGTAATTATATTTTAATAGATAATGTAGCCAATTCATAGACATGAATATGATGTATTAAAAATTACCAATTATAATAGAAATAATGAAAATAAAACCAAAAATATAAAATCTTGGTGTTAACGAGATTTAAAAGCCCGCCTAGTTTCACTTTCAACACATTAGGGAGATAATCCCCAAGGTTTGATTCACCTTTGCATTGCTCTTCTAGCCTCGTTATCAGAGTATTAAAATATGTTTGGCGTTCAAAGTAATGAACGTAGTCTGGCACCTCAGTCAGCGCTGAGGCTATAGTATATATGTCGGTTTAATAAGCTTGTAGGACAGAGATACGATCAATCCGACAAAAGATTATTGTATTCGTGCAAACATTAGTTTTGATAAAACAGCTATAGGCTCAGAAGTGGCACAAAAATAATAGAATTGAATAATAACCCGATATTTTTCTGGTTCTCAATTTAACAGGGCTCCACTTAAGCTGGCTATCTGGTTGGAACTACAAAAAGATTAAAAATCCAAATGTTTTTTTTTGGTTTAAGAAGTTACCGTCAACACGACTACGTCATTTCCAATTTTTATGTTATCATATTGATGCATATTACAAAATAATTATTTTTATTTTTCCCTAAAAAAATCAAGCAAACGAAATATTAGAAACGAACAGGTGCGCCATATAAACCTAAAGACGATCTTGGGCAGTAGAGAGTGATAGTTAGATTATTTTCTTGTAAGCACAATTAATTTCATTCAAAATCTTCAAGTGTCAACAGTAAGGCGTATTTTAATGTTTTAATTGCTTCTATAAACTGTTATATACAAGTTTCATATAATTTTGAATTGGGAAGTAAGAATTATGGTCTAATTATTTTCACTTTCTTAATTTCTGTAATTGAGGTGCCGAAACTTTAACTTTTCCAGGGATGTTTCTTGCGAGAGCTTCTTCTTTTATGCTTTTAAGTAAATCCTTTTCACGATTATTACAGGCTTTGTCCTTTGAAAAAATACTTAGTGCCAATTTAGCAGCTTTTCCTCGTTTTCCTGTTCCGGGAGTCAGTTTCACCTTAAACCTGAAAATATTTGAGGTTACAAAATAAAGTAAAACCATTAAAAATAGAATCGACAGTGCTTCAGTAATTAATAACCCAATGATTTTGGGAAAAACTTTGACTGGGGAAAACCTTTTAGTACAGATATTTTTTTAAATAAGTTTGAAGTTCATTATATAAGAGTTACATATGTACAAGAGTTTACCACAATTTACCCCCTCCCCCTTCCCCCTTAATAAATAAATCACAACGTGAAAATTTCAAGATTTGGCTCTCGTAAATATTTTCTTTGTTAATATTTCTCACCCTCTTATTATGTTTCTTACTAGATTCTGCATAAATCGTCGCATGGCCCGAGTCCAGAAAGGTGAACTTGCCTTCTCTCCTGGCTAGATCGTCAAAAACTTTATTTCCCGGAATACTGGCGTAACCTGGTCCTCAATATATAAATACTCTATTGGTCTTTCCTTGTTTATTACAGTAACAAAAATATACAAATAAAGCCGATGATTGCCACATACATGAACATAATCACTGCATAAATCCTCAATTTCTAACAACTTAACAGCTCGACAACTTTCTGACAGACATTGATTTGGAATTTCCGCTAAATAACCTCAGCAAAAATTGGTATGCACGTGTTTCCCATATTAATAGTCTTAAGAAGTTTAGTTTATATAGATTTTTACAGAATTTGAACTTGTTTTGACTTGATTTAATACTTACTTATACTGCTGCAATGATTGATAAGGAGCGACAACTGGAATAGCAAATAACAGTTCATCATCATCAAGGGGCACTCCAGTGAGGGTATCTAGCAAATCGGCGTCAACGATAACGGGCGCATCGTCGTTTTCATCTATTTCAATTTGATTTTTGGCAATGGGTGCGTCCAAAGTTTCGACCGGATTTACTTTTAGAGTATTGGGTTTCTCATCTTCGTTGTCATTACTGGTGATCACTTTATCTTTTCCCGAAGAATTTAGAATCATCATTCGCATTTTGCGTTCCTCTTCGTCTTGATCCCTGTATTTTGATTTCATCTTCTTCAATTTCGCCTTCTGGCCTCGTTTTACTTTGGAAGCATTTATAGGCTCCATCATTTCAGTCACGCTAGCTTGGGATCTCTCAATATCTGCTTTATCCGAACGTACTTTAGCTTCTCTACGTTTTTTGCTTGTTGTTTGAGTCTTCTTGCGGGATGGCCCTGCTTCTATTATGACTGTTTCCTCTTCGTTTATTATATTATTTTCTTGTGAAATTTCAACAGTTTTAGGTTTTGAATCCTCACGTAATAACTCTGTTTTGACAGTAATTCGGCCGGTATCATGTTCAACCTTAACTTCGGTGTCTGGAAAGGCATTTGCATTTGCATTTGCATTTGCACAAACACTATCTGCCTCGTGAGCTTCGCTTATTTCATCGAGTTCCGTATACGTAATTTCTGCTTGCTGAACTTTATCATCTTCATCAGCCACATCGTCTGTATTTCTAATTTTCCGTTCTCCCGCATGGCGTTGGACGAAGCCCTCTTCAAGTTTGAAAAGTAAACTAAGGCCCATTATCAGATGACACGATGGTAGAAAATTTTTCTTTCCACGAATCATAAAACTGCCTGTACCCAAATATTCTCCACTGGGGGCCGTTTTGCTAACTTGATTACTATAGACCCAATATGAATTTGTGACGACTTTTGCGTCCCATGCCACGCTGTATGAAATCGCCATTGTGCCAGCTTCTAACAATGTTTTGGGTGGAATATCCCCCCCGGTTGCATTGCGAATTATAACACTTGATGCGCCTTGAATATCGGCATGAACGTATATATCTTTTGGCCGCATGTACCTATTTTGGAATACAAATACAAACTAAAAATTGGAATGAAAATATACGGAAAAAATGGATTTACCTTTTAACAATAAGTTCATTCTGCTGCGCATCCCGCCCTCCAATGACAAGATAGTTCTCTGAACTAACAAACCAATAAAACTTTTCAAACCAAAAGACTTTACGTGCCTTGGCTATATTTGATATAGTGCGCACTTCTTTAAGAGTTTGTTGTGTTTTACGTTCAGCTGATTTCAGTGCTTTCTGTGATGCGTCGATGGTTTTCTTTTCCTTTAGAGCCGCTGAACGCTTTTGGTCATAATATCGGCGAGCATTAGCCCAAGCGGACAATGCCAAATCGACATCAACTATAATCGAATCATCGTCATTACACTCGTATGGATCCGTAAGGAGTAACGATATGTGATTTATCTCTAACTTTAATTGCTTTATTGAGCTGGCAACAACATCGCCATTTGTTTGGGCCTCTTTTACCAGCTCTTGTATGTCTGGCCACGACAATTGACTGGCGATGGCTGACTGAATTGCCAAAATGGCCTTATCCACCAAACTTTGATTAGACGTTATTAATTCGGCTTTCCTTTTATCAATATTTTGTAATTTATTTAGTTCGTCCAATCGCTTTGTGTGATCATTTTTGACATTAGAAAGCTTCTTGAGAGCTTCTCGCTCTTGCTGCAACGTTTTAATATCGATTTTTTGCGATTCTTGTGTTGAAAAATATTCATCGACTGCTTCCATAAAGGTTTCATATTTTTTGAATGGCTGATCTTTATTTTGGACAAACAAGTATGGATGGAACTCAACATTTCGATAAAAATGTTCAGTATTTTCAGTATCCAACGGTTTTTCTTCTTTAACTTGAATTATATACCCATTAGAGTTACCACTTTGTCCAATTTCTATTATATCACGCGCGTCCTGCAAATAAAAGTCTATATTAGTATTGTTCCCGCACTATATACACTGCAAGATGATAGACGGAAATTATTATCGGCAAGTTATATATGGGTGGAGATTTAAGATTTAGATTTTTACATGATAATACTTAATTATTTAGCAATATTCTATTATATTCTATTTAATGTTAATGCCTTCTGCCGTTTATCTTCTTCTATATATGAGATTGAAATATGATTGGGAAACTCAGTTTGAGGTATTCGGATATCCGCAAAGGTTCGACAGCCGCCCTATAATGTATTTAATATGTAAACATTAATTGTAAACTTTAACCAATAAGTGAAAAGTTTCTAAAAACTTTTTACAAATGTTTGTTGGAGGTCAATTGGGCAAAAAGCAAAAAATGGTTTCATACCGATTGAAAATATGACATAATTACAAGAAACCCAGCATCTGCCACTAATAAGAGTATTGAATACTGGAATATGTTTTGAGTTTACAATTCTGCAAAAGAAAAGTTCAGAAATTGAGTGTTCAGATTTCACATTGTCGCATGAATAATAAAATTTAATTCACTCAACCATTAAAAAACAAGAGAGAACGTTGCTGCGAAACACTTTTATACCAGAAGGAATACCAGCTGAAACAGGTAGCAAAAGCAGTACAAAAATATGAGTGTCGTCAAGAAATACCGATCTTTGAAGGAGATTTTTAGCGATCTACCTTCCAAGTTTGCCTTTAAAATTCAGGTGGATATAGACTTTTGTGAATTTTGGGGGAGTGGGAGTGGCCCAAAAATATGTTGGAAGAATTTCCTCGTTACATTCGGCGGAGTGGGCGTGGCCATCAAGTGTTTTAATCGATCTCCTAGGGCCGTTACCGGTAACATACCTACAAAATTTGGCGACTCTAGCCAACAAATTGTGAAAAATTTGCGCATTTCAGATTTGCAGGTCGATGTTCCTGGGGGCGACTGGTGTGGGCGTGGTCTGAAAATGTGTATACCGATCATTGAATGAGGTTACCAGTGTCACTTTCTACGTGGGATGCCTCTATCTTCAAAATTGTGGGAGATATGCGGTTTTGTAGAAAATCAGAAAAACCGACTTTGGCGATTATGGTCGAAGGTGTGGGCGTAGCTGTACAACTTGTATCGATTCTCAAAGGCAGTTATTAATGTATGATCAAAAATAGTCTCACCCGTCTTCGGAGCAGGTTCCTTATAAACTACCATTAATATTTGGTAACATTAGCTCTAAGATTGGGGGATGATATATGATTTAGCGAATCTTTCGCCATTCGCACAGTGATACCGGTAATCTACCCTTCCAATTTTAGGAATTTGTGGATCGATTATGATGCTATAACTAAAATTTAATTAGTACAAACCTTTATTGCCATCATTAGTTTTTGCAGATCGGTCACTAAGTCAAATAACTTAGTTTTACAAGTTTTTTGGTTGCGCTTATTTTTTTTCGGATTTTGTGTCTTCGTCGTTTCTTCTTTCGTTGGTTCGTCAGCATCCGGAGAAGTATTCATAATGCAATTTTCTATTCCGTGTTCAACAAGGACGTGTTCAATTACAGCTGGGCCACAGTCTAAGATCGGCATTAAAATACTCCTCAAACTTTCACCACCTTTCGAATTCTCTATTATTTGACGCAGTGCGTCTTCAGACATGGTTTCACAGTTTCCCTCTTTTGCCCGGTCAATTGGGTATTTTTCACGCATGGCAAAGCGAACACTTTCTCCTTCAGTGTGCGGTCGCAGGATGTAAAGTATGGTTTGCTCATAATCAGTTAAAATTACGTTTCCACGATCATACAGCTCCAATAGAACATGATAAGCAGCTTCTCCAGTGCCAAACTGAAAATCAACAATTCTGTCCGCACCCAATTGACGTACATGCTGAAGTCGCTTATTTTTCAAATGCTTTCTTAGCTTCATGCTGAAGCCCGACGGCGCTACATTTTTGGGCCACTCAAAGGCAGTTGTGTGAAATCGAGTACCAGACTCAATTAACAATGTCGCCTTCTCCGATGCTCCACTTCCATGAAGTCGGAATAGATACGTCTTGTTGTCAATGTCATATATTTGGTTTACGCGTAAGCCGACAAGCCTATAATTAAAGTTATGAAGAATTAGTTATGCATTAAATTCATTTGAATAAATTAACTCTCTAACTAAAGAAATTAAAACTTTGCAGTCGAACTTTGTTGTACTCTTATTTCCAGTGAAACACCGTGAAAAGTAACACCCATCACAAATCCCTCCCTTAGCGCTACAGTTATCAAACTTTGAAGGAAGATTACTAAGAGACTCCTCTAATATTTTCTTCGGCCTCTTCCACTCCCGCCGCCAAAATTCACAAAAAACTATATCTACCTCAATTTTAAAGGCAAAGTTGGAAGATAAATTACTAGGAGCCTCTTGCAAAGACCGGTATTTCTTGACTACACCAACTGCCTTCTGAGGCACCTGTTATCAGATGGTATGCCTTATTGGTAACAGAGTATTTCTCAGTCGATTGCGCCCGACTGCAACTTTCTCTCTAGTTTTGTTAGAAATTGCGAAAAAAACATTTGTTTTATAACTCCATTTCAGGTGGTTTGTAGATATACAACTGTTTATTACTCGATCTTATTGAAATTTCGATTTGTATATATTTGATAATTGATTACTATTTGTATTAAAAGGCTATATCTTTAAAAATGTGATATTTATTGTTATCAGAAATCAAAGAGGTTCCAATCAGTCGAAAGAAGGTTGACCTGCGTATGACATACGATAACTTAAAATCAAAATATCAAGTATTTATAGTTTCGCGTGCTATTACAGGCGGATGGACTGACAGATCTGTTGAAAAATATGTACTTCGCAAAGAAATCTTTAACTTATAGTGAAATACCCAAAAATATAAATTTTTGCAAAGCAATTGTCGGTTCAGCTGTTTGTTTTTTGCAACTTTATAAAGAGTTCAACGAAAAATTGTCTGTTTAATTTAATACACAGATTGCAATTTAAAGAAATTTCTGCAGGCTGGATAAATTTTAGATGGAAAATCAAGTTAAATCAATCTATTTAACGTACCTTTGAAGCTCGGCAACACCACATATAATATCGTAAGAATTAAACCGCGTTTTCATTGTTTTGTTTGTTTTGTTTTGTTGATTGATTTACACAGTCGTCTCTTTTACCTAAAATAAAGAATATTTTTTAAAATAATAATTAATAACAATTAACAAAAATGTAATATTATAAAAAGAAAACAGAAAACAATATAAAAATTTTATATTTCTATGCATTTTGCCCGAGGCAAGATCGTCCTTATAGATCACACAATTCACTAACTTGTCATATTAAATGGTATCGTTACAAAATTAATGCATTCAAAAAAGGATTGTAGTAGCGTTTGTATCTGTTATATATGCGTTTAGTTGTATTTTTTTTTATACAAATAAAATCTTTTTATACTCTAAAACCGAAGGTATCATGGTATATTGGTTTAGTCACAAAATTTGGTTAGTAGGTTGTTTGTAATGTTCAAAGATCGACATATGCCATCTGCGCCGCCCTTAAGCCTAAAAAAATTGAGTTTTTCAGTTAGAGCCGTCAAATTTTGTAGATATATTACTGGCCAAGCCCACACCTGCGCCCATAATCATCAAAGCCGATATTTCGTAGTGTAATTCGATAAAGCCGCTGTCTTCCATAATTTTAAAGATAGAGTCACCAATCTTGTAACTTGCTGGTAATCTCATTCAAAGATCGACAGACCACGTGCTCCAAAACAGAAGTCAAGACAGTATCGTGTCATGGCAGGTCTTGGAGAAACACTTTTTTTTTTACCAATACCACTGCACACTGGCTGATAGGTATTCATGCAACCAGACGAAGGAGAGCAATCGGTTCATCACTCCCTATGTCACAGTCCGACTCTAAGTAGAAGAATACAAATTTCTAGGATCTCCTTTCTTCTCCGATATCCATTCAAGACCACTGCAAAGTTTTTACAATTCCCGAGATGGCATAGTGTCTGTAATTTAGTTTTTCAGCAGGAAATAGCGGATAAAAAGAGGAAATTACCCACCCGGTAGCACATGAATGAAATGAATTTGCTAAGGTAAGGAGCATATTCCACCATTTTTTTTTTACTTTTTCTTTATTGAGAATTTTAAGACTACCTTTTGCAACTTTTTTCTTTGGAAGATGCAGGTATTGGATTTATGTCAGGGCTCTGAAGTAGAGAATTGGAGAATCGAGTATTTATTTTTTCTGTCGAATGTCTCTTCCAAATTTGTAAATATCAAGCAGCATGCACATTGCAATTGCTCGATTTGCGTATCAAAAATCAAAATGGATAGTTTTTTAAGCTTTACATTAGTGTAATGTATCAGGTCTGCCGCCAGACTATGAATGGCCTATAACCCATTGGATTCTTCATCATTCTGGAAATCAGATAGGTTTTTCACATGCGCGAACAAAGGCCGCTTTTCAATATTGCAGCTCTGTTTTAAAATCGGAAAACTTGATTGAAAATTAAAAACTCCATATTAAAAACGGTGTAAGACAGGTCGCGACACATTTCTTTTATTTTTTGAGGCGGCAAATCCATACATGTGTTGTTTCGCCGGCGGCTATCGGGAAACCACCATAAATGAAAGAGGAAAGAGCGTCGAAATGGAAAAAGTAAACTATGAGAGAAAAATATTTATAATCGCCAAGAAAAAAGTGCACTTGAATCTGAAAACAGGGCTTGATTACGGAGAGCAGCGAATTCATGCGTGCAACCCTGCAATGTGACAAGGCTATTGACGAACAGCTGTAAAAAACGTAAACGCTCAATTTTAACGGGATCGGCTAAAAAAATATTTGACAAACCATTTGCAGTAGTTGTCACACGTGCTTAACAGCCTAAACTGTCAAAACTTTAGGTTTTCGTTTTTTCTAAATTATTGAAATCGCTGAACGTTGTCTTAAGAACGCTAAATTGATGAATACGAAGAAAAAAAAGATGTCAAAAAATTAGCACTCATTCGTGCAAAATAAATGGATAGATATCTCTTCTTGTTTTGTCATAACATTTTCTTGACATACTCTATATAATATGTACATGGACACTTCGGCCAACACTAATAAAACATTCAATTTGCTCGAAAGAAACAGGTTAACTAAAATATTTCTTTCGAACTGCTTTTACACCAAATGTGCAGTGGAAATATAAGGGCAACAACAAGTGAGTGTTTTAGTGGCTAAGCAGAAAGTATGCGGCTCCGTTTACTCTTTACTCCTGCAGTTCTCCGACACATACACATATACATACACATGTACACAATATGGTGAAATTGACTTATCTGTTAACTGCACACAAAAAAACGTATGTGTGTATAAATACACGTTCTACTTACTATATTATGCTTCCACGACTATTGTTATTTCGATTAGAAATGTTCTATGCACATTCCGGCAGGGCTGCAAAATGAATAACGATATATGTACATATATATCGATATATAGTCAAATGAAATAAGTTTGCGTGACAGCTATGTTTTAACATCGAATCGAATATTATTGTGGGATATTTCAAGCTACTTAGAATTTACTATTAATCTTGTTTTAACAATAATTGAAAATCTAACGCTACTTATATATATATATTATAGTCTTTAGTATTTAAAGATTTCGAATCAGAAAGATAAAACACGAATCATACTCGTTGCTCTGCTCGTTGAAAGTAGTTCCAGAGCCCCAGAAGAAACCTTTGCGCAAATTTTTCCGCGTATTGTAAAATCGGTTAATTTTTTTTTATTCAATCTTACTACTTTGCTTGTTATGCTGACTGAATTTGTTGTGACAACAAACGAATCTATTCCTAACTTTCATACTTTCATTTTTCTTATGTTTTCACTTGGACAAGTAAATATAAAGACTCTAAATGGCAAAACGGTTCAAAAACAAGAACTCAATGTCAACTCGCAAAACATAATCGTTGCTTTTAATTCTTTAATTTCTCTCACAATTCGCGAAAAACGGTTCAAAATGTGTGATGATGATGAATTTTGTACTTAAATATTAATTATTATAAAAAATATAATAACAAAATATCGAATATTGTGGATAAGTCTCTTCGAACTTTTCGCGGGTATTCCTATTTAATTTTCGAAAGTGATGGTATTTTGTTTGGAAAACACCGATGAATTGAGCTGACCAAATCAAGGGATCTTAAAGCGTCATTAAGTTCTAATTTCGATACATCGATGTTTATTTACATAAATCACTATCTCCGGTCCTAGAAGCTTTTCTTTAACACAACCATTAACAAATTGTTGAAAAAAACGAAAATGGAAGCTTAGAATTTTTTAAGAATTCTAATCTTGTTAACATTCCTCGTGTAGTGTAATTGAAGATCTATAATTTAGTTAAGTTAGCTCGGCTTGTTCAAAAATAATAATAATAATAATATATCAGCATATAGTACTTTTCATAAATGTACAAAGTAACTAATTAACTATAGATAAAATGTTCTAATTTCCTTATTACTTTATTTTACAGGCAATATGGATAATGACGAAATGGTCAAACTTACATATCTCAGTAAATATATTTTATTTATAGAATATATAATAGAAAATGGAGAGAACAACATTAAATTCAAACAAATTATTAAATGGATTGAATCAAACGCAAGGTATTTTTACATTTAAATAACTACATATAATCACTAAGCAGACAATACAATTGAGGCGGCAAATCGTCAAAAAAGTGATTCAGATTTTTTCTGAGTCTGAGTCGAAAATTTTGCAGGCGTGTCCAGCAGCGCAGATCATTATTTCACTTGACTTTCCTGCGATAACATCGTGGGTAAATGAAAATCCTAGGCTTTTTTGAGCCTGCGCTTATGGGTGAGAACAGGTACGCATTTTTTCCATGGGTCTAATGGGTTATGAATGTGTGCGGAAAATCAGCTGTATTGCTACCGGATCTCGCAGACCCTTGAATGGGTGTACATTTATTATTCCTCATTGTGGTAAAGTAAATTAATGGAAATTCTTTTAGAGCCCAAGCTTAAGTTTTACAAGCATGTTTCTTTTACTCGAAATCGAGCCTTAGCTCTCATGGGTTTCATTAAGCGCTGGGCAGGAAATGTTGCCTCTCCAATCTTATTAAAAAGTTAAAGAAAATCCGTAATTAAATGGTACAATAAGAATATTTATATTCCGCACCAGCGAAATTGAAGTACGCTAAGAATGAATATTCGGCGTAGCATGCTGGGTGCAAAGTTTGTACTGTCGTGGCATAAAACAAGCAGCCTTGATTTTTTTAGTAGTAAGATCGGGTAAAATGTAGGGATATGTTTCTCAAGATGCATTCGTCTGTTCCTTAAGCCGAGCAGAGAGACATAAATACGGCTCTGGAGAAAATGAATTCAGATGACTTATACTGCATTCCTTGAGACTATAATGCTGATGTCCCTAGTTTCGTGCGCAGAACTAATAAGTTGATTTGACTTTGCCATTGCCTCTCGACTAATGCAATCTGGCTCGTTCAATATCTGATATCTACCTGCCCGCATAAGCACTGTTTTTTTTGTGATTTCTTATATTAAAAACAAATCGGAAAATAAAGTAAATACGTGGTTAATTAAAAGAATCTAAAAGCTTCGTTTCATATTGAATCCTTTTTATAAAATTCTTTGAAATATTTTATTTTTGTTTTTAGTTTAAAAAGAAAAATGGCTGAGCAAATTGACAGAATCCTCAAAATGCAATATAAAAAACTGCTGCGGCAAAATAAGGTGCGTATAAAAGTATTAATTTCGACTATAATTCATAAATATGTCGCTCTTTTTACAGCGTTTGCCAGGATGGCTGCATGAGCTCTTCAACGATGAAGTTATTCAAATAGATTTGGAAAGTTCGGAAAATGAGGATGATGACGCTGCTTGTAATATAGAAAGCACAACAGAAATCTCCCATCCAACAACGGATATTTTGACGATTGATAAAGAATTGCCAAATAGAAGTCTGGGACATCAACTAGATATGAGCCCAGTTGTGTCATTAAAAAAACTGACGCCGTCGAATGTGGAGCAAATAATAAATAATTCCGAGGAACATCAAGAAAAAAGTGCTGAACTCCTACATGTCGTTTTAGTTAAATCAAATAATCAGTATTCGGCTGAGAGTGTGATTTATCGACCACCACCTAAAAAAAAAAAGATTGATAGTGTCTGGGTGTGCAACAACGACTCAAAAATGATCGAACGAAACACAAAGATTTGTATTATATGCAATTCTAAGCCGCGGAATCTCACAAGGCATTTTATACATATGCATAGGACGGAATCCTATGTTTCTCGCTTGAGCGAAGAGACTCTAACACGTATGCGTAATACCATTTCATATATGATACCTCTTGACGAGCTAAATGGTGGAGATATTGATAGTCTTAAGGCTGTCAAATTTATGGTCATCTGTCCGTTTTGCGATACTCGTGTAACGGATGTTTTTTTGAATTTCTACAACCACTTTTCGTCACATACGGGGGAATACGCTTATTGCTGTAAATATTGCAAACTGAAAAGACCGTACTGCCAGGATATAATGGCTCACCAAATGCGGTCAAAAAAATGCTGTGATACAGGTGCTTTAACAATCTATTCATACAGCTTGAATCGAGGGATTATTCATATTTTTCGATGCACCTTATGTAATTTTGTACAACTGAATTCAGCAAACGTGGCAAAGCATATTGTTGATCATCATGGTACGCATTACGGAGAAAGCTTTATTGAAAAACTAGTTATTGCTAAAATTGATGTTGAGAATACGGAAGCTATTTCAACATCGCCAACCACATAAAAAAAGACGCACGAAAATGAATACTAAGTTAATCATGTTAAATGTTTTTGAAACATTGATATTATTATAAAGCATAAATAAATAGGAATTAAAAGCCTAAGTTCCCATATGATTTACATATGATTTTGTGTAAATAAAATAAGTAAATATGAAATTATTGATGTGTCTATAGAATGCAAAGTTAAGAATTAAAATATTTAACAGTGTTGACGCTTTTTGATAGCTTTATTTTGAATTAAAGGTAATTCAGGAACATTGTAATGTTTAATAGTATTATATATTGAGGGCAACGGTTTGCCTTTTATTTACAACACTTGGTTTTGTTCATATGAAGATTTGAAATCACCGCTAAGCCTTCTCACAACAAGAGCAAAAAATAAAAACGGTCTTTCACGATAAGTGAAAGTTATGCGAAACGAATGAATAGCTGCAGAAGCCGCCACATCAGCAAACTCCCTTTATCGAGAGAGAGAGCGCTGTTAACGCTGGCTGCTGCAGCTCAAACTTGACTTAACAGAGTGTGCATATGTAATTGCAACTGACAATGAGCTATTCATATTATCCTCACAGGGCACGAAAGCATACCTACATACTTCCCTCGTTAGAAGACTATATTTCAACAGAATTCTTAACAGGAAGCAAGCACATCTGTTGCCGGTTTCTTACTAGTCCGCCTTAGAAACGGTTGTAGTTCAGCCTTGCTAGGTCTGCTTCTGCTGGAGAGTCGCAAAAATGTAGAACGCCAGGATTTTCTGAAATTGAATTGTGGGTGTGAATTGAATTGAATAAAAACTCCAGGTGGAAGTCCAGCTCCAGCATATAATACGCACTTCGATGTCAACAACGAAGTTTGTCGCAGACATTGACCAACACCTGTGACTACCCAGCCATGGCGGTTCTCTTGCAACAGTGGCAGTCCACGTACAAGCCTGATCTGCCCAACACAGCAAAAAGCAAAGGCGTGCTGACTATTCATAATAGTAGGTGCGACCAAAGGCAAAATCTCCACCTTTTCCACCTTTAGTGCAAATACTAGTGCCCCAAAAACCAGACACTAAAGCTATGCTAGATGTGACGAGAGTCTACGAGCGCCGAGTTAGCCGATGTATTGGCAGGCTGGCGCAAGAGCCATCTTCTTAACCTCCTTATGTCGCAAATAGGGAGACAAATTTACAAACGTGCGTGACCGGCACAGTTGCAAAATTAAAGTGAATTATAAGTTTGGAATGCTACAAAGGCTCTTTTACTGGTGTTTGAGTTTTGACTGTTTATTTTTTTAGAGGAATGATATCCCATTATATGCTTGAAGCATATGCTTTGGCATCGCTTCTCTAAAAAGGCGTATAACTCCTGAGCTGAGGATATTTCGTCCAACGATGCTTGAGTCCAAATACCTAGCTTTTATAGCAGCATGTGAATAACCATATGATTCCAATGATTCCAGTGAGCCCATATGCGAGTTGACCTTATCCGAAAACTTCCGAAATAATCTCCTTGATATGCGATTGATACACAAAACGCTTGTTATTAAAACGTTTGCTTAGGATGTCTAGCGATGCACGATGATTTGTAACGATCGAACCGAATCTAAGGCTGATGCACACTATCATCGGAAGTGACTGTGGTTGTGGTCCTGCTCAGACTTAACGCTCGCACAAAATTGCTGCTAAATGCACAAAGTAAACGAAATAACAAATGTACGGAGAAAGAACGGCTTTTATGTATGGCCAAAACACAGCTGCTTATGTATCGACACACAAAGGTTCAATCGATTGTTTTTATTAAAAAAATTAATTTTTTGGTTTTCGAAATAACTTAATCCTTTGAATCTTAATCCACTTAACTCTTAGAAAAGAGAAAGTTTACTTTAAGGGATTTGCCTCTAAGACTGTTCAAGTTATTTTCCAGGTACCCAAAGGAAGTTCCCTTAGTTCCTGAATATGAATCTTAATTGTAACTATATCAAATGGTTAATGAATATAAACATTATATCCTTAGTTCGAACTCATGCAAATCCTTGATCTTATATATTACGGATAAGTTTTGGTAACAAAGAATTCTGTCTCTTACTAGAAGCCCATTGGTTACCTTGTCCATTTTGAACTTTGGACTCACCTTTTATAATTACACCATGGATTGTTTTAGAAATTGTTGTCGGAGAAACACTGACGAACTCACTACATTGAGTTTCGTTTTTGGAACGTGGAAATAGCTAGTAACCGTAATGGGCATACATGGAACGTATGGGATTTTTTTCAACGATCTGAAGCGCCAGCATCATTTACCACAGCTGTTAAAATTATTGAGCAAAATAATAAGTGATAAATTGACTTTATTGTTGATGTTCTTAATCTGTTGCAATCCAAAAGACAGAAATCGGTATTGAATACATGGCAAAAATACTAAATGCAATAAAATCAAATGGGAAAATCCCTTAGATATGCTTCGAAAGTTTCTGTTTGAATCCAGACACAATTTTAATATAGCACTTCATTTAAAATAAACTGTTGTAGAAAATTCAATGTGATATCAAAATATATAAAGTAAATTTGCGTTTTAAATAAATTACATATTAATAGTCGGTGCAGACCAAATGGTATTTAATTCTTGAACTATTCAATTCATTGGAATTAGAATTTACTAACATAGCACATTTGTTGGAATATGAGCAACAGTTAGTCGGCTTCGATTATTAATTGTCGACGAAACTTAGCTCCGATATTTGTCGATAAGAAAAATCCGATGATAACTTGACGCACATGCTCGTTGCTGAAGTCCGCTCAATAAACCCAGTTCGAGAACTGGTTGCTGGGCAGATTCGAGTGAAGTGTGCTAGGAAAATTTAATCTTTCTGTAAGATTGTCATCTTCAAGGCAACGTTTCTCATTTTATTTCTTTGACAAAATGGAGAGTTCGGCCAATAATCGCTATGAACTATTATTTATGGACGATGACGCAGCAGGTGGTGCCCCAATTCTTCCCGACAAAAAGAAAACGGATCAGAGCGTAAAAAAGAGCGAAAAGGAAAACAAGTCGAACCCAGTTAGCAATAATAAGAATAAGAACAATGCTCAGACCAAAACAGCAAATGCGAATTCCGCCCAAAAGCGTAATGGCGCTTCGAATACCATTAAAGAAATGCGCCCACGAAATAATCGCGTTAATGTGACACAGAATAATTCTTCCTTTGCACCCGAATACAACACTGAACTTCCACAACGCCAATACAAAGATCGCGACAACAAGTTCCCAGCACGTTTTCGGGCCAACGAAAAATTCGGAAAACGGGAATTTGACCGGCAATCTGGCTCTGATAAAACAGGTAAATAAATAAATATTTAGTGTATATATTTCATATTTAGTGCATTATTGAAAGATTCCAGTTTTCTAAGCTATTTAAAGTTGTTGCAGAAGATTTATTTTAAAAGTATCTTAAATGTTATTTTTTTCTTATACATAACATAAAGAAGAACTTTGATTTTATGCATCGATTTCGGCACTTAGGAAAGTGTTGTAAAAGCACTTAGGCTGTTCACTCGGCATAGGCTTCGTTTCTTATGAGAGAAACACGTTTTCATACCCTTTTTTTTTGTGCACATCTTCGGCTGATTCCGAGAACGTTCAAGCACGAATAACACTCGAAAAGGGAACCAACTTGCATGATGACCGTCGCACTTGAGAGCCAAAGAATTGCCTAAAAAATACCAAAAGGTCGTTTTTAAATTAGGAAAACACTTGTGCTTTGTTTACAAAATATTTGGCTGGCTTTCATTTGCTGACAAAAAAATAATTGGCGGGATTAGATATTTGCATTTATTGATTTAAGCCAAGTTTACAGATTCCGCTGCGAAATATTTCTTGTTTTCTTTTTTTTAATGTAGTTTATTTTCGATGACAGAATTGAATTTTTCATTATTTGGCCTGAAAATAGATTTTGGAATGCAAAATTGAAAGGAAAGCTGAATATTTTATCTTTTTTTTATTAGAGCTAAATAAGGGTCTTCGAATACAAAAAATGCGAAAAAATAAGTCTCAGCTTCACTCCACTCCTGTAATTGAATAATAATGGAATTGATCTTGATTCATGACAAAAGTTGCAGAAAATATATCGAAAATACATCTCGAGTTCGGCGCTATTTCAGTATTATGTAAAATGTTTTTTTATTATTTACTTACATTTTACACATACAAAATGTAAAAAAAAAATGATTAAATTAAATTAAAAATAATGGGGTATTTAAATGCAGAATCTTCCAACATTTGCTGCAGTGATTGGGGAAACCCATTTTAATTTATGTGTTGAGCATTTAAAACATGGTTTTGTTTAGAATTGACTCATTGATAGACTTTTTTCTTTTTTGCTTTTGCAGGAATTAAACCAATCGATAAACGTGATGGCGCTGGCGCACACAACTGGGGCTCTGCCAAGCAGGACATCGAGGACCATAAGGCTGAGGGCGCCACCGTTCCTGGAACAGACAAAGAAGAGTCTGCGAATAATGAGCAATCTGGTGAAGCTACAAATAATTTGGTGGAAGATGAGGAGGCAAAGCAGATGACTCTGGATGAATGGAAGGCACTTAAGGATCAGCGCGCTAAGCCCAATTTCAATCTGCGAAAAGCCGGCGAAGGTGTAGATAACTCCGAATGGAAAAAGATGATCGTATTGAGCAAAAAGAAGGGCATTGGCACTGAAGATGATGACGAAGAACTCGAGTTCGACGCCTCAATGTATCCGCAGCGTGTTGGCCGTTTGCAGCGCATTGTCGATATCCAATTCAATTTCAATGATGGTCGCAAATCGGGATTCCGCAAAGGGATGCGTGGTCCTCCGGCTCGCGGTGAACACCATCATCGCCAGGAAACGGCGTCCAACAACAACAATGGATTTGAAAAGATGACTTCCTATAATAAATTCGGAGAGAAACATCGTTCGGGATTGAAAACACTCAAAGTCGATGATGAAATTCAATTTCCCACTTTGGCCTAAGGCTCTTTTACAGCCAGATCAGATATTTTCACCTAAATATTTTAACATATAATCTTAAGAAATTCATGTTAAGGAGGGTTAATCACGCTGCTTGGCATTTATATATGTAACATGTTGTGCTTAGCCAACCAAAGTCCTTAGGATTATATGGATGACTTTTGAATTTTGTACTGAATTTACGCATTTAAATACGCAATTGAAAATAGTATAAAATGTTGAAATAAATATACTATATTTAAATACTGAAATCAATTCTCTTCTCCCTATCTGCAAACACTATAACACATGTCTCAACTTTAACGGACAGGCTACAAAATTCCGTACCCGACGATCCCATAAGACATACACACTAACATATGTATATATATATTTTCTTGGCCTGTGTCACTAGCCGTGTCGATTTTCATAGCTCCTTTCATAAAAGCTCCGATTCCTTTGAACTTCGTCAAATTAGTCAAAATATACCCCATACGAGCAAAACAAAAAAAAAAAAACAATGCAAAAAGCTTTATGACTAAAAAAGAACATGTAAATTGACCATTGAAGAAATGGAGGAACATGGCTTACATTTTATTTATTTCTAATGAGTGTTATTCAACGAAATACTAAACGTAGTATATACATATATATGTCTATATATAACAAAATGTTTAAATTGGATTGCCAATTCCGCCAGGGGGCTAGAAAATCGATAAGATCGACAATCGCAAATAGATAAGACCACATATCTCCCACAATTTTAACGTTTCAGTCACCAAATTTGTTTGGAAGATTGTTGCCGATGTCCTTCAAAAATTGTCATATACCACGCCCACCTCCGCAGCCCACAGTTCTCGCGCCCCTTAGACCCATCAAAATTGGTAAGTATATTATTGGTAGCCGCCTTTAAGAACCGATATTAAAATTGTACGGCCTTGCCCACTCCTGCGCTCATAATCGCCAAAGCCGATATTTCAGAAAGATTACTAGGTAGGTAGATTAGACTTTGAAGACCCTTGCCCTTGTATTGCCTTGTCTACAGCGAAGTCAAACTTTTCTTCAAAATTGTTAATGCTCTTTGTAAGCGAAAGTTTACTCGGGATCTTACGCATTTCTATAATTCTTTTAATTTAAAACGCAAATCGACAAGTTTGCTTTCTGCGTTCTCTCTTCTCTCCTGGGCTTCACAACACGGAGTACTTTTTACCTCATCCATTGCTGAAGCTTTTCAATCTATTCCTCTGCAGTCTTTTAACCTGTTTGGAAGGAATAATTTATTATTTCTTTTTACAAAATTGTGGGAAGTTTGACAAGTTTTAACCAACAACCTAATATGAGTTCATTAAGGAACGATTTATCCCTACCAAATTGCTTGAATGATGCAAACTGATTTCATTTACACAGACTTCAGTAAAGTATTCGATTCCCTCAACCTTGACCTTCTGTTTTACAAGCTTGTTTAGGATTACCCACATATTTTGTGCCCTTGAGATCGTCTTATTCCAAGAGTGCCGCTTCAGTAGACTACCTGGAAAAGCGTTCACGTTACTTCGGGTACCTCAAGGTGGTCATGTTGGGCCCTTATTTTTGTACCCTTTTTATTATTGACATCCCGTCAATCCTTTCATATTCACGTACACTGATTATGTGATACTTATCCTCTAGTACACCGATCATCTTTATAATACTCATCTCCAAGAAGAGTATCTTAATTGTTCAAAATTGATGTTTATGCATTTTTTTTGCAACAGACCCCATAGACCCCAATCCACTTATACGATTGGCAATCTCAATGGAAAAATATTAATGACGTCAATGGTGTTCTCAGCTGACCAATAAAACTCCTCCACGTCTGCTTAGTCTATCCAATATCCATTTGACATCGTGTTCCACTAGGCTTCTTTTAATCATCTGTCAACACTTCTCAGTTTTGTGCGAGTGGGCTGCTTCTGGGTTTCCCCAATTGTTGCAATAAACATTGCACCGTTTTACAACGGAAAACTTCAAAATTTATTTATTATTTCCATATCTTAGTTATTTTTTCATTCATTTTGTTTCAATTTAAATTTGTATTTATTAAATTTTTTATATAAACTGCAGACTGTTTTTAATCCACATTAACAAAATTATCAAATTCTAAATCAGAGTCCATTTTCAATTCAAATAATAATTATAATTTTATAATTTTTCTATAACTAAATAACTTTTGTAAATTAATATGATTTACTGTTCAATTTCCCTTTTAATCTTAGTTAAAAACTCATTTATCCTATCCGTCAAGTAAACTTTTTTTTTATGCTTTTTAAGACAAGTTTTCTCCGAATCCGTGCCAAATTGTACCTATAAAATAAATTCAACATCTTATTAGAAATAATTATAATTTAAAAACATTAGTAGTACTCACAAAATGTTTATATTCTGGAGATGTGGATTCTAGTAATAAAATTCTATCTTCTATATTCTTAATGCGATTTAAAATATTGTCATCATCGGGGCTAACGCACATGTAAGCTTCTATATTTCGAAGACGTGAATTTCCCAGTTTATCTTCAACTAAATCGTCACAATCGGAATGCGGTGTCATTAGCTTATTTAATTGGAGTGAATAGTTCGGCCGCACTTGTGGCCCACAGCAGTTATTCGCACGTCGTACTATTAAGTAGAGAATTAGACACGTTTATTATTTATTAGCATTATTATTTATTATTTTACAGATTTACCTTTTAGGTGTCCACTTGATTGCTGTTGTTTTACAAGAAAACTTTGAGTACGGGCACATGAAAACGTTGTGGTTTCTTCGCAAGGGATTTGGCTTGACTGCTGCTTGAAATCATTTATATTGTGCAGATTTATTTCATCTCGTTTCCGTTTCAAGAAACATTTGACACGCTTATTCAAATCGCTGTCATTGACGCGGATTTGAACTAATTTATCGGGAATATTTTCTATTGTCTGATCAATTTTGCAAGAGGAGAAATCGAATGTCCTCAAAGATGCTTTAGGATATTCTGTTGTATATTGAAAGAAAAAAGTTAAAACGCTATCCACTTTTTGTTGTTGTTGTAATTATTTCACTATTTGTGTACATGGTAGAATGTTATAAGTTCTTACGGGGCCAGGGGCACTCCATATTTTCCTTCCACTCCCCAATTGTGTCGTTTTCATATATCTCCTTTTTCCAGATGGGGACGCGTGATTTCAGTTGCTCTACGGCAAAAGTAACGGATTCTAAGGCGGCTGCGCGATGTGGCGCAGATGTGGCAATAACAACGCTTGCTTCCTTGACAGGAACTGTTCCGAGACGATGGTATATAGCAATATGTTTAAGATCGGGCCAACGGGCTCGTAGCTCAGAGCAGATTTTACTCATCTCCTTGAGGGCCATTTTCTCATACGATTCGTATTCCAATGATATAACCTATTGAAATACATAAATATGTTTATGTTTACAATTTGGAAGTATATACAAATTTCACAAATAATAACTCGATAAACTGAAATAAATATGTTCATAAATGTTTATCTAGTAATGTTTACATTTACAATTTATAAGCATAAATCAATTTCACAAATAAACCTAATCAAAAATAATAAATCTTACTTTTTTCCCATCGAAGTTGTCACGTGTTGTTCCTACAAAAACCGAAGAAGCGCCGCAACTCTCATCGATCAACAGGTTATGAATGAGATTGATGTCAATTTGGCTGTTAACTAATTGAATGTGATCCATTTTTGGTTGTTAGCCGCCACTTATTGGTGGAATTACGGCAATCTCGTCTCCTTGTTGTAATCGAATCTCAGCGTTTAGATCTTCAATGTAGGTTTCGTTGTGAGCTAGAATCAAGTTTTGACTTATTGAACTCAAGTTGAATTTATCTACCAATTGATTTAGCAAGTTTCCTGCTTTAACGACACTTTCAACGGCAAATTCGGCGCGTGAAGTTTTCGCTAGCTCGCGACTTTTTGCAAAAAATAATATGTTAATATTGACAAACGTCTTTAGTTCTACGCTCATGTTTTACGATGCGCCTTAGTGTTCAGTTCCGCATCGCTAAACTAAGTTCGTTTGAACTTATCTTCAACCAGACCGGTTGCAAGCTATGCGTCCCTGGTTTTCGTTCATTTAAAGAACGACAAGGTAGCATCACTGAATTATAGTCTAGAGATTGAGTATAGAATTTAAATACATAAAATATATTTTGAATTAAATAAGTTTAGAATTGTGTTATTAATATTTATAATATTACATTATTACATAATATTACACAAATATTTTGTGTAACTTCAATAATTTAATTCACAGATAATGCGTCAATAAAATCAGAATATATAAAGTTAAATTCAAAACAGTTACCATGAATTTAATGAAAAATTCTTTTAAAAAAACAATACCGCTTCCAATATCAGAACAGTGCAAAGCTTAATAACAATTACACTT
The DNA here is from genome assembly GCA_035042305.1 of Drosophila glabriapex. Lineage (NCBI taxonomy): Eukaryota > Metazoa > Arthropoda > Insecta > Diptera > Drosophilidae > Drosophila > Drosophila glabriapex. The sequence continues at coordinate 374,879 of JAWNLN010000060.1, forward strand.
AAATATCCATTTTTTTTATCAGCGTTTCACATTATTGAAAAAATATCCTATATTCCGTTTGGTGATTACGCATTTCGGAGCAAAAACTTATCGATACATTTAAGGAAAACATCGATAATGAATGAATGGCAAAAAACTATTGAAACTATTGTTTGTGTTGCTGCTAACAGCCCAGCTCTATTCTGTCGTTGTCATCGAAATTTTCAGTCTGTCTTCGTCCTAGTGCACATAGCAAATTTAAGTTATTGCAAATTTCTTTGGAAATTGAATTCTAAGCTGAGCTGTCTTGCATTCATTTTTAACGGTTACAACGCAAATAGATAGAAAACAATTTTCTACGTATTTAATATATGTAAGGTATGTTTCTAATGCACACATGTGTAAACAGTCATATATATATGGATATATATACAAATGTATATTGAATGTATATATGCAATTTTCATTGTTAGGAACTTCACCTTAGGAACATTAACTGCCTTATTGGACCGTATACAGTGGTTGGAGTCTGCTAGTAGCAGAAGGTTAACATATATTTCAACAAAAACATTGGTAAGTTGCCACATAAATTCCTATTGTAGTCGCTGTTAATCGAATTGAAAAAATAACTGTTTCAACTCTAACATGTGCACTTTTACTTATATGTACCTCATTTACACACATCACATACATATATGTCAGCGTACGTGTAAACAGGAAAAATCAATGCGTTTTGTATGACATCATGCAAAGTGCGTTCTCAACCGGTGCTTCAAAAATTTTTTTTATGATGCATAGCAACATTGTTAAATAGTTTATCGTAATTAATATTCAACATACATTTGTTTTTTTTCTTTTTTTTTTTTTTTGTGTAACTATGCAATTTCCTTTAACGAATATATTTTGAGAAAGGTGTGTGTATGAAATATATTTCTATGCAAGTGCTAAATGAGTGCAAATGATTGTAACAGGCATAAAGCATCTTCGACCAAATCAAGTACATTACGTATATATATCTATCTGCCACATATTTGCATCAACATCTATCTTTGGTGAAAATGTCAGTCCAGGATTTCCACCTGTTCTGTGCTGGAAACCTTTCAATAGGGCTACATTCGAATGGGTTTTCGGTCGATACTTTCGATCTTGTTAACAAACAATATCGATAACATCGAATAATTGGTAAAACATAGAATAGCCTTTTGCCAACCAACTGAAATGATATTAAGACGATCATCATTTAGTGAGTATTTACAGTTTAGATGGTTTGTAAAAATATAAAATGCTTGTTTTGAGATAAAATGTTCATAATATATATAACAAAAAAATAAATTGAGTTTTAAAATGTATACAAATTGGGCCGGTCAAATTAATCTTAGTGAAGTTTTCTCAGCTTTCTTTCTGGTGCTGAATGTTTCTTAAACTTGATGTGCTATCATTAGTTTTAATGTTATTAAATCATAATAGATTAAGAGAATATGATGATGATGGCAAATTACGTTTATTTAGGTACAGGGTTAATTTAGGCTTTTCGCAGCATGTTTTTTATTCTCTTAGAATGTGTCCTTTTTTATATTGAACCTCTTTCTACTGGCGCATTGTTTTTAGAATGCCTGAAATTCGTTTCAAATCTCAATACCACAATTCCACCAACATTCCAAACAGTTGCATATAAGACTAGATTGCATCTTGCATTTTTCTAAATGAGAAAATAAAACGATCGATTCATTTCGAATAATTTTCGTTAAGAAACAAACTACATTTTATTTATTTAATTAATGTGGACTAAAAACTGTTCACAAATAAAAAAAAAAACTGATAAAAATATAAATTTTCAAATTAAATTTAAAATTGAAATTAATATAACTGAAATAAAATTTAAAGTAAATAATTAAATTAAAATTAAAAAATAAAATGATTTTCCTCCAAATTGAGGCAATTTAATGTGGTGTCTCGCTTTACAGCATTTCAATGTTTTCCATGCCCATTTTTATCCCCAATTAAGTTAATTTTTTAATGTTTACCTCAACTTTAAATTTTTCAGAAATTGTATATAATTTTTTTTATTTTTATTTTAATAATACATTGAAATTAATGTAATTTATTTTTATATTTTTGTTCTTTTCTGTGTCCACTGATTTTACTCGACATTAAATAAATTAAAAATAAAAATTAAAAGTAGATGTTATGCTTATGCAGATAAACATATGTGTACTTTCTGGTGTCGGAGGTGCTTCTATATAAAGCTGCGAAAAAATAGCACCACTATGACATATTTTATTGCTGATAAAAAAAAACATTTTGCAATTTTTTCAAATAATAATTTTTTTTTTAATATTGTTTAGTCCCAATATACATTTAAGGTGGTACTGTTCCTTGAATTCTTTTCATATACATATATATATATTTATATATGGACATATTGGCATATTTTAATTGGAAGGGAAAATTAGCGAAATGAAGCGAAAAAAATAATAGCTAATAACTTTAGAGTGTCATTACGAAATTTTAGAACGAAATTCCTCTATAGCTATGTCAGGTCTTATTTAACTCAATGCCAATATAAGGCACGCAAATAATTACTAAATATAGAATTTAGCTGTAAGTAAATAAGTTTTTATTTATTTCTCGTTTTGATTTCATATTAGAGCACATTTTAAAAGTGATGCTATTTTTATTTTTCATTCATTTATTTCATTTTTCATAAATTTTTATTTATTTATTATAATAATATTATGAATAATATTTTTCTTCAGCCTTTTTTTAAGAGTCTTCCACTTTTAAAATCGTATTCATGAGTTCATTAAGCTTGGAAATGTAATAAATACGCCTTTGAAAAAATTTCTTGTGAGGGTGGTACTGTTATTTTTTCGCAGCTGTATAAATATAATTTTTTGATCATCATTAACAGCCGGTTTTGTCCGTCTGTAGGAGCTGGAAATACAAATTTAAAATATAACCTATCTTACATCATAAGCATATAAAATATATAGAATCATTTTAAGGATTCCTGTGATTATCTACAATCAATTAAGCTCTTGTCCAAGACCAAAATTTGATAATGGTCAAATATATTTCACCTTGCCTACCCTCGATCCACCGAAATTGGAGGCACGTATATCGACGTGAGTTTTATTGGTGATCAAGAATTTATACCTTATAGGGTCGGAGATGATGTAGAATCTCTAGTAAAAGTGCCTTTATGATAATAATATGTATATGGTCGCTCTGCTTAAATTTTTCTCTAACTCGAATTGAATAAGTCCATTTAATTTGCTTGAGGCATTTCGAGACAGAGAAGTTGTGTGCGCTTTCTTTATTAATTGCTTTATTTGTTTTATAAAAGTATTTTTTCCTTCAATTTTATAGCAATACAAAAGCCACAATAAAAATCGAATAATGCAATTTCTGTGAACAAATGTAATTGATATATATTTATATATATAAATTATATCAGCCGACGATATGCAGAAGTAAGAATAGTTTATTTTATGCTGTGTACCGCTTAATGTTGAAAATGGCCACAAAAAATAAAAAAAATAAAGAAATGTTTGATAGAACTGAATTTTCAGCATTACTACCAACATTGTCATTAAAAGAGGTCATGAAACTGAAATTTAGAGTTGACATCACAAGCAAATGGGAAACGATGGCTATTTCTGAAGACCAAATTAAAAAAAAGTATTTATGTAACGTTTGCGATGTGGTTCAATTTGGCGATAAAAATCTGATTCAGCATCTTTCTGGAAAGAAACATTTTTGTAAGATGGAATCGGTGACGCAAATATATTTGCCAAAGGAAACTGGCAATAAAATTGCAACAAAAATTAGCAAACCTTTGCAAAAACAAACAAATACTCCAAGTGTGGATACAAAAGACAGAGAAAAACCAACAGAAATCGTCAATGATTTAAAGAAAAAACCATTGCCCACTATTCAGCCAAATAAGACACAAACTAAAGCAGCACCTACTAAGCCATTAACATTAACAAAACCAGTATCTAAAAAAGTAACTGCTGCTAAATCCACTGTCCTTAATGTGGCAAAAACAGATTCTAATGAGATCGCCGTCGCTACCAATAATATTTCTTCTAAGGAACTGGTTTCGGTGACAAAATCAAAATTGCCTATTGATAAAAAAACACCGTTAGCTAAATGCGAAAGCGATAAGGAAAAACCAGATATTGAATTAGATCAGACTACGCAAAATATATTGCAGAAATCTAAAGATAGTTTACTTCAATCTGCTTCCAATAATTCAAAGCCAACCAAAGAATGTGGAAATGAATTGGAGCATAGCGAGATTTTCGAATCAATTGATTTAGATAAAATATCGGATCAGAGTGATATTTGTATTGTTGAAGAAGAAGAAATATTCGAAGACCCTGTAAAAAAACCAAGTTTGAAATCTTCAGCTCAAATAAATGTGGTAGTAAATCCACTCGCCTTGGTAAAGCCAAAACCAACAAGAATTACTTGTGTTCCACTATCGAAATTGATAACTGTGAAACATCCGGAGAAAGTAAGTCAGAGCAATGATGAACTCAAAAACAATGATATTGATACTGATGTCGCGGTAGTAGCTGCATCAGAGCCTTTCAAAAAAGTCGATATTTGCAGCCAAAAAGAAGACAATCGTCATAAAAATGACACAATTGCACCAAGCAGCAGCTCTGAAACGGAGAAGAAGGATAACAGAAATCGTTCCAACTATCTTCCAAAATTGTCCGCAGCCGTAGCTCAGGGTTCCACATTTGAGTCGCCATCAAATGTTAGCGAAATCCTGGGACTCTTGGGAGTTGAGTACGTTATCAAAATTGTCAAATTTATAAAAGACAAAGCACCAAGATTCCAGTGCAGCTTATGTGACATTACTACCGATGAGATCTCAATGCAAAACCATCTGGTTGGCTACAATCACCGTCTAAAGTATTGCGAAAAACATTTCCCAACCGCTATGCGCCAGTATAAACAATATATTGCACATATTCCGGAGGATATGGTCTTCAAAGTGTTATCGCCAATATTAGAAAAGCTGGCGATGGCAATTGAAAAACACCATGGCCGAGAAAAGTCCTACCTTTGCTATGAAAACTCTTTTGGTAAAAATCGACATAGCATTGTTTCCACAGTTTTTCATCGCAGACACGCATCCGAGGTGGTTGGTCCCTCATTTACCCATGTTGTCGATTCAAAGGATGTGGATATCTTGATTGCAAATGCTAGCAAGAGCAATGCTAACATGACAAACGGCAAAACGACAAATGTCGGAAGTACATTTAACAGCCATATTAATTTAGTTGCGAATCAAAATCCCAAAGCGTATTATCCCAATCCCAATCAACAGCCAACAGTTGTCTCTGACACCGTTGATGATGAGACGCATAAGCGAATGGTTGATATGTTCTTAAGGGACACGAGGCAGACAACTCAACCCATGAATCGACATCGGCAAGCGTCGAGAAATTTGAAACGTAGTCGATCAAGATCGAACTCTTCTGAGAGAAAGCGAAGCCGATCGACGAACCAATTAAGCATATCCCAATGGGACATGGAGCGTAGATCGTTGTCCCCATTAAAAGATGGTGATATTTGGCAGGCCTATCGACATATGGTCGATCAGAGTGTGCGGGAATTGAATGCATCATTTGATTTATATAAATACGATCCCGAAAAACATCCTCTCTATAATGAGGAGTGGCAAAAATTTTGGAAGAGGCGCAGGGATGAGCTCATTGCCGCAGGCATAAATCATCGAACTTACAATTTTCAAAATGAATGGATTTTGTTTTTCAATGCTCGCTTAGAGGAACTCTACAATCAAGATGTTGAGAACATAAAAATGAAGTGCCGCGAAAGGTTATGTTTGCCAATGACCAACTCTGAATTATCCAACCCAAAATATCATGTTCACATTTCTGATAATCCATCGAACCACGTTAGTCCAAATGAGACAAATGAAAATGACTGCGAAAATATTGCTAAACCTCAACCCAAAGAAATCACAGAAGACGTAAATGTAATCCATGTACTTCGCCTTTTAACTGCATTGGAGGATCATTTGGGAAGTTTGGGGCCGTGTATCACGGAACTATTGGCTAAGGCACTGCAAACGTTTAAGTTGCATCCGAATAAGGCAAACATTTTACTGCTCACAAATGAGAATTGCGCTATCTTGGAAACGGCAAAAGAAAAGTTTACAGGTCTAGTAATTTCGAAAATCGTAGAGCCTCCTCAAGAACGTGCTTTGAAAATGGCAATTAACGACACAGAACAATTACTTAAATATGCAACTAAAATACAAGCAGAACAAGCAAAAGCCAGCAACACAGCAGAGCTCAACAATAATTTTGATGAGTTCCAGCACAAATCTTCGAACAATAGACTAAATACAAAATTCTCGTTCAAAAACGCAGATCGGCTCGATAAAACTGAACTTGCTGCTAAGCTAGCTTCCTCGCTGATCTCACAGGGAAAAACTAAAATTAACCAAGCACAGCTCCAGCAAATAGTTCAAGTCTATTCGCATCTTGAACAACAGAAACTCAAGGATGCGACAACAACAACAACGAATAAAAATAGAATAGATTCACCAAATGAGGTGACTTCCCACGGAAATATCAGCAATAATCATTTTGATTCACACACAACGATGTTTGAGCAGCCATGTCGGCAATCGCAGAACTTCAATTATAATAATAATCGTGCTGCTTTTGCCACAAACTACAACGAATTCACAAACTCTAATTTATTAAGTGGTACACATAATAATGAAACTAATACTAATTACTTCACTGCAAATATGGTTCGCACCAATAACGGAGGTAGCAGTAACATCAATCATATGGAATACTTCCGCAATGGACAGCAGCAGGACTCACAGCAGTACAATCAATATGACTACGTACATTTTGACAGTGGAGAATCAACTGGACAGCAGACTCACGATGTGTTTCGCAACAACAGGAACTTTTAGTGTCATTATCATGGAGTGCACTTATTATTTTGGTCCGACTGATACTAGTACTGAAGGACAAAGAAATACTGTGTCAACGGAACCAAACTGGGGCTTAGAAATAATTATTTTTTAAGCTTCTTATGATATAAAATCAAACTTGTATTAATTGTAAAATGTATAAAAGATGTATCTCTTCTTTAATGTACATACAGTTATAAATACTATTATTCTTTGAAATATTTATAAATACAATATCTGAAATGATCATATTAGCCACTTCAGTTTAATTTTCATAACAGCAGTGAAGTATTTTATATCCTTCTTGTAATCTATAACTCCCAATACAAAATAAACTTGAATCTATTTTTCTACGTTGTAATTGAATATATTTGTGCTTTTGTTAGGGTTTTCTTTAAAGATACCATTCTTTATTTAGATTTTAAAAATAGATTACACTTTGACTAATTGTTTATTGTGTAAAAAGCAACTGTTATAAGTTATGGTATATATATAAAATTAACGGTATTGACTGACCAACTCAGCCTTTAGATTTTCCTAAAGCTAAGTTCAGATTTTATCGATGATTTCATTTCGGAAATTTTACCCTAAGAGTATTCTAATTTTGTCGTGAAACTTGTTAGACCCCATATCGAATATATATATGTACTCCAATTGTTAACACTGAAGCAAAATGTATATATTCCTGATCGGCGTTAAAAATTAAGTTAATACAAGATCTAGTCATCTTCGCCTAGTTGCCCTCTCCTGTATGAAAAAGACAGTTTCATTGATATTCAACCAATAACTACTTTCATGACAAAATTAAGATGCGCTTTGCAAGGGTATATGAATATAGCTATAGTCTTGACATAAATTTTCTTAATATATATAATAAGTATCTTTAGGCTAATTTTAGTTTTAAATCTAACTAATTTTAACAAATAATTATTACAAGGACAGAATGTTGGACTGATTAAGGGCATAATTTTGTTTTTTAGATTGTGTTCGCGTTAAAAATCTTCAGCTGGCTCAATATGGGTTTTCTAGCTGTTATTGAATGAACTAATTCGCAATATAAATAGAATAGTGCCGATACACAATAAAAATCCATTGACTCGACTCTGGCACTAGTAAATAACAATGGGGAAAAACGTTACTATTAAATGGCTGTTAAATTGTCCTTTTACTAGGATAATCACTATCTGTCCTTAATTTATAAATTATGAAATGTATATTTTAAGTTAAACTTAAGCTAACAATATAAAACTTCTCGCGGATGCGAACTAACGAAATGGATGGGTTTTATGGAAATATTCGTTGCGACCTTAAAAGAATCTTCCGTATATTGTGTATGTTCTTAAGGATGATGGAACTTTGCTGCTGGACGCTGCTGTTGTGTGAGTAAAATATTATAAGAAAATGCGAATCCCTTACCCCAACCACCCAAAGATAAAGCACGGAGGAATTTTTGTTTCTAGCCCATCATACGAAAGATTATCGCGCAACTGTTTTTGATTATGTGTTTCACAACAAGACGTCGCAACTGAAGGTCTCGCTTATCTCCAAGATGTTACATGCACTCGAATAATGTTTCACTCTGGACCCAACAGACACCTGTTTAATTGAAAAATTTAATTTAAATTATAATCAATTGTAAAGTTCATACGTTCGAACGGGTAGATTCACTATAACTTATTATTACTGATTTAATCTAATCGAATGAAGAAGGAATCTGTTGGAATTTCGTTTAGATCCAAGCGCACAGTTTTACAGCGTATATAAACAAGATAACGATATTCTGCAGGAATCACAATTTTATTAGTCGACGACGCGACGCATTCGGCAGTCAAAAACGGAGTGTGTACAGAACTATTGAGATATTAATAACTGTATATGCGAAGGAACGGATAAAGGAAAACTTGGGATAAGCTAATCGAGGGTTGCCAGATTGTTACATTGCAAAAATTTGCAACACGCCCTCTCAAAGTAACAATTATGCTAAACTTAAATACTAGTGACGCCCAATGAAGAAATGCAACCATGATGCTTGGCACTGCTTAGACCCTTCGTTAGGACATCTGCTGGCATTTGCTCCGTCTGCATGTAGCCAACCTGGATGTCGCCACTCTGGTGCTTCTGCTGGATGAAATGGTGGCGCACATCGATGTGCTTTGTGCGTGGATGAAAACCAAAGCCTTTAACCAATTTTTGAGCGCTTTGGTTGTCGTTTAGGAGCAGAACCGAATCACATATTCTGCCAATCCCGTTGAGTATGGCCTTCAAGTATAAGGCCTCCTTTGTTGCTTCGCTCATTGCCAAGTATTCGGACTCTGTGCTTGACAAAGCGACGGTGCGTTGTTTTCGTGCCTCCCAACTTATAGCAGCACCTGCTAATATAAACGCCTGTCCAGAATATGACCGTCTGTCGGTCAAATTTGCGCCCCAGTCAGCATCGACGACTCCGTACAGATCTTCGCCTGTTCGCTTGAATAACAGGCCGAGTTGTTTGGTACCGCTTAGGTACCGAAGGATGCGCTTCGCGCATGTTTCACATACATACATGTTCTTTTAAGTCCGAACACTGCCTGGCTTTCAAGCCGTGCACTAAATTTTTCTTAATCATTTTATTCAGGCTGGCAAAATTTAAATGACCAAGCCGCTTATGCCACTTCAGTATGGCTGTTAAATTAGCTTGCGCGCTGAAACACTTTTGCTCATTTGTGTTGAACAAATATAAGTCTTGCTGCTCCTTAGCAACTAAGATCACATCGCCTCTACGATTTTCAATGCGTGCACTCTTTTGCCCAAATTTAACACTGAATCCCTTTTGGACTACTTTCGATACGGACACAAAGTTACATTGAAGGTCTTTCACATATAGTGTATCGGCCAAATCAATAGTGTTATTTTTCCACTTTATGCGTGCTTTTCCACGCCCATATGCCTGTATGTAATTATTTCGAGCTAAAATAATTTTCTCTTTGTGCTCTTTTAATTCTATGAAGCACGATCTATCGTTACACAAATGCGCTGTGGCGCCACTGTCTAGACACCACGTGTTCTTTGCAAAACCACCACTACTTGGGTTTCTTGCCGCTGCAAACACTGAGTACGATTTCTTACTCTCTTTATTTTTCTTGCCTTGCTCTTTTTCGGAGCTGTCTTTTGCGCGACAATTTGCAGCAATGTGCCCACGACGACCACATGTCCAGCAGCCGGCCTGTGTTGCCTTTTTCTACTGCGCACTTCTACGATTCACTTTACCGTTACTTTCGTCTGTATTTCTGTTTGCTCGATTGTCTATACGCGTCGAGAACATTTTTGACTCTCCGTTTGACTCTGTCTGTCCGTCTACTTTGCGCCGTTCACTCTCTTCGAGTAACTTGATTTTTATCACACTTAGCGACGGCAACGTGTCACGAGTTTCCATGGCAATCACGAAATTATCGTAGCCACCCGACAAACTCGACAACAATATAGACAAACACTCTTCGACCATTATAAAGCCGATCTCGCTTAGTCTTTCCACTAAGTCTGCAAACTTATGTATGTGCTCTGCCATACATTACATTATTCACTTGATGCTCTTCGCCATTCAAGTAATACAAGTTACCGTATCTTTTCGCACGCAGCCAAACTTTGTTATTTTTCATAACAAGTGCTTCATTTTTCCGAAAATGAACTTCAAAACCATTGTCTGTGATTTTGGAAACCGACATCAAATTTTGGCGCAAATCCGATACATAGAAAACATCTTTCAACGTTAAATCAACTCGTTGCTGTTGTTTCTTAACTGCGACTTTAGCACTACCAATGCCACTAATCCGTGTGGTCTTATTGTTGGCCAAATGTAAAGTCTTTTCGATTTTTGCAATATCGGTGAACATGCTCTTATTTGAACTCATGTGTGCCGTGCAACCACTATCGAGGCACCACAAGCCATTTTTCTCATCGGCAGAAAGGGTCATCTCTAACGCGTTTAGCGAAAGTTCCCCGTTTTCTGCTGTACCCGCACTGTTCTGTTCATTCGTATTGCGTTTCATATTCTTCTTTGGGTTGCTTCGACAATTTCGCGCGAAATGTCCAACTTTGCCGCAGGTAAAACATTTTCTGTCTTCACGCTGCACTTTATCGCTTTTTCTATCTTTGCTATTTCTTTCTTCGCTATTTCTTTTTACATCTTTCCGACGATTAACGAACATTGCGTTTTGTTCTTCGCGATTCTCTTTATTTTCACGCGCTTCTGACTCTTCAAGAATTTTAACGCGAAGCACATCGGGATGGGGCAAGTCATCTCGTGCTTCCATCGCACATCTGAACATTTCATAAGAGTCAGGCAAACTATATAGCAATAAGATTACTAACAAATCATTTCCAATCGCGACACCTATTTCTTTCAATTTTTTCACTGCGTCGAAAAAATCCTTTAAATTGGCGCGCACTATCGCCCTCGTTCATTCGCGACAATGCCACTCGTTTCAGCAGGCTTGCTTTTCGCACTGGCCCCTTTGATTGAAATGTCTCTTGCAATTTCAACCAGTATTCTTTTGCCGAATTACAATCTTCAATTATAGCCAATTCCAATGGGCTAATCGATAATAATATGTCCGCGCGCGCCTTTTCATCGTGTTTTCCATACTGCTCGATCTGCCACATTTTCTGGGCAAATTTTTGTTCCATCGACATATTGCCATAGTTCGTTTTTCACTAATATAGCACGCATCTGCAGTTTCCACGTGTCGTAGTTCTCCGCACACAGTGGCTCAATCTTAATAAATGTGCCAGCCATTTTTCACAGCTACACTATTTATTGTCAACGTTTTCTTATTTATTTATCACTGGGCCCATAACCTGTTGGAATTTCGTTTAGATCCAAGCGCACAGTTTTACAGCGTATATAAACAAGATAACGATATTCTGCAGGAATCACAATTTTATTAGTCGACGACGCGACGCATTCGGCAGTCAAAAACGGAGTGTGTACAGAACTATTGAGATATTAATAACTGTATATGCGAAGGAACGGACAAAGGAAAACTTGGGATAAGCTAATCGAGGGTTGCCAGATTGTTACATTGCAAACATTTGCAACAGAATCACTGTAGTAGACAAATAAAAATATAATGTATACAAAAATGATTGATTAAATAAATAAAGATTAAAATATACAACAATTACAATTACAATTTCAATACAATTGTAGTACCTGTAAACCTTAGATATAGAGTCTTGAATCTTGGAACATATAATCCAATTTAGAAGATAAATTACCTTAATGTAAAAAATAGTTTAAGGTCAAGTGCATTCCCGCCTCCAAATCGATATATCTGAAAACGCAAACCACAAAAACTATAATCTTGGAACGCATATTGCCGGTGACATCCTTCAAAGATCGACATATAGGACCCAAAACGGAACATCATCGCCTCAAGACAGAGCGAAGATTTCGTTCGAGGCACTGTTATTGTTAAAAGTTTTGCCATAAAATATTATTTCTTAAATTAGAGCTTTTGATTAATATAAAAATGAATGATTTAGTGTGAATATATTCTGAGTGAAACCATAAAAGTCAACCATAATGATTTATTTATGATTTTTCTTTTTTTGCTCAAAAAGAAAATCTTGTCCGTAGTAGAATTAATACAGCTGTTGAATCTAATACTTGAATTACATGTTTAGAATTACTTATACCCGAATTCTGTTTTTAAAATCGAATCTCTGCTTTATGGTCAAATGTTTTTATAGTGTTGTTTAGTAAACGAATTAATTTTCAATTATAAAATCTAAATTCAAATTTTCAAAATTACAACGAGCTGAGTCGATATAGCCATTTCTATGTATATCGAATTGAGCGCATCGATTTGTAAATTTTTGTCATTTTTAATTCGATCAAACTTTTTTCCTAATTAAGATAGAAAGCTATATCTCTAAAATTGAGACCTTTGTTGATACCAGTAATTGAGATGAATCGATTTTACAAGAACGGAGGAAGTAATCGATGGAATAACAATAAACTTGAGTTCAGCCAGTTCATAAAGGAGGCAGACGGGTACGGATATTTATCATAGCGAATATATATATTTTATCGGGTCGGAGACATTTTGCCCGTTCTATACTCTTGTCTAAGTTGATGATAACCAATTTAATGGGTATAGGGTATAGAAAGAAAGAAAACAGATAGAGAAAATCTTATCCATGCTATATTATTCATATATTGCAATCCAATTTAATGTAAATGTCTTTCGGCATTCTGCACATTTTGAGAAATAAGCCCATGATTCCTTTACCTTCCTAAAATATTAAAGGTATGTAGGTCAACTGTAATTGCATTGAAGTATCAAACAATTTATTTCGTCTGTAATTATTCACCTAAGTGGGTTTAGAAAAACAGTGTTATTGTATCCCGTATACGATAGGTTTTTTTTTAACGAAATATAGAACATGTCTATCGGTTTTGGTTTAGAAACTGTAAGGTTTCAATTATGCCGAATCTATAACAAGCGGTTTTCACAAAAATATATTCTAACAAATATTTTTCGGCTTATAACATTTCAGAAAGCTATCTCAACTACTGATAACAATTTGAACTGAATGGCGATACAAATTGTACAAATATCTCATTTATATCTTTTGAACGCGTCACGGATTATAGTGATTGAGGTAACATTCGACGCATATTTGAGACACTAATTATTCTGCATTTAAAAATAAACACAAAAAAACCTGAACTGTCCCTTCAGCTTCAATCAGCTCACTTATATTCCATGAACCAGCTAAATTTCGAGCAGTTTAAAAAAGTACAAACCTGCATCTTTTCTACATTAAACAATACTTTTATATCGATAAGTAGCTCGATAAGATTTGGCTATCTAGTATAGCAGAATCGTCCCTAGAGTGAAGTGCTCTCCACTATGCCCAGTATGACCTTATTTAGTTCGTAGTTTCCCAGTTTTAAGTTAGTTCTACTTGTATAAATAATTTATATTTTATTTCACAGCAATATAGAACAAAGTCTAAAAGTCTTCAATAAGAAGTGTTTAAATCTACAAATAAATTATTTTATTTTTCAATATTCCAGAAATTGCCATGCCTGCTTCTTCATTGTGTGATGCGCACATAAATTCATCGTAAGTTATTGTTGTTCTTTTTTGCTGTACTTTATTCCATACTTGTTTATTTCCATGCAGAAATGAATATGGAAGATAGGAAAGGCTCTGCAAATATAGGAAAGGTGCAGAAGGCATTTCTGATCTTGTTAAGTGCACTTTTGCAAAACTAGGTAGTCAGCGTAAAATTATCTCACAGAAACTACTATGAAGTTTTTATCAAAAATTTGTTTTCATGCTTTATAATTTACTTTCATTTCTAATTTCAAATACTCATAAATTAGACTGCAAAAATGAAAGCTAAAAATAAATTTGTAGACTATGTCTTGTCAGTCAAGATTTTCATTCAATTATTTATTTCATCAATTTAAAAACACTCGCGATGGTTTTACAACTGTTACAGAAGGTTGAAAAGTAAATTGGGTTTGTGCACAGTCCGTCAAGCTGTCCGCCAAATTAAAAATAGCTAGTTACCGAACTTAAGGGTATATGTGGATTAAAAACAGAAAGAATAAAAATGCAAATTAAATAATGTAAAATTAAATCTGAATAATTAAATTAAAATTTAAAATGAGAAACAATCATTTAATAAAACTGGGACTATTAAATTTTTAAATGTTCCAACATTTATTGCAAGGATTGGGGAAATTAAAATTGAATTAAAAACATAATTATACAAATTTGACCGATAATTTTACTTATTACCAGCTTGTCTTTATTTGAGATGATCGCTAGTCCCATTTAATTTCATGAGTTCATTTCCATGAGCCCCTTTGTCGTGTAGGATATATTGTTAAATGCACTGGAGAAGTTAGGAAATATTCTTTGTTTAATAATAATAAGTCTCATGAAGAGTTTCAGTCTTGAAAGGAAGTAGGCCCTTCTGCTGATGCTGATGCAGAATAAATTACCAAAAGTGATATACAACACACCCCTTCATAAAAACAAATATTACATTTTGGATACACATTTAAATTTGGCCATAAACTTTTAGTTAACACTATTATTTAACATTTAATTATAGCGACAAGTACTTTAATCTGGATGACTGGGTTACAAGTGGAAAACTTGGTTCTCGTGAAGCAGTATTAGTTTTTCGCACTAACATACTTAATCCAAAGACTAGAAAAATGCTATTAGAAACAACGCACGTACAAGTGGATCAAAAAAAGGGGGATGGTCAAGCATGCTCCACTCTGAACGAGATGGACCCTAAAGGAGATCTATCACCAACAATTGGCAACACACCACAAAATAATCCAACTCAAGGGAAACTATACGTGTCTGTTAATAAGCTGACAAAGTTCAATAATGTTGATAATTTTGCAACGAAATCGCATGATTCATTTTCTTCATGTGAAGAAGTATCAAGTGATGGCGATGAAACGCAATATAATGAATCAAAGTCAAGAGCAAAGCATCAGAAGAATAATAATCTCTTGATGGTAGAAATTAAAGATAATTTAGCAAAGGAAAGTGGACATGATTCTATTACTGCATCTCAGTCAAATTTAGGAATAAATACTAGTGAAGAAGATCAAGAGGAGGCGTCCAGCGAGGAAGACAACGAATGCGGAATAAATATGCCGGCACATCAGTTACAAATAACATATAAATTTATCCAAACTGAAACAAAATTGTTAAGGAAAATTTTTAATGTTCACGGATTAACTGAAGTTCAGGGTGAATCAAACTTTAACTTGCTATGGACTGGTGTTCATATGAAGCTTGATACATTACGGAACTTATCGCTGTATCAACGAGTTAACCATTTTCCTCGGTGAGTAAATAAAACAATTAATGCATAACTCTCATCATAGATTTAAAGGAGCGATTCTTCAGCGACAGCTGATTAATATATTAAAACACAAAAACTCCACAAATAAAGCTTTTCTTGAAATTTCATCAAGCTTTTATTGGCTTATAATCTTTCAATAGATTGATCAATATTCCAAATATAGATGTGTATATAAAATAATGATAGATTTTAGCTTTGTTGATAAGCCTTGACGAACTGTAATTCTTGAATTTCGTTGTTCATTTATCAGGTTAATTCATTTGCTGAATGCTAGCGCACAAAAGTTGTTCATATAAGGAATAAATGTATTTACCTTTTGAGCATGCATTCATCTGCTATAAAAATACAAGATCAGGTTATTCTAAATCTATTTCCCTATAAGTTTGTCATTATTTTGATCAATCAAGAAGCGAATATATATGGATAAATGTATATATATATATATATATATATATATATATAGATATAGATATGTAGATATTGATATAGATATAGATATAAAGACTTTTTGCTTTCGATGTTCTTGTAGACGTCAAGTAAATTATTATTTTATGGATTATAGTGAATGTATAATAATAATCCATAATAATTGAATTTATGTTTATCTACAAGGCTAGTACTCCAACCCATTGAATGGTTAATTCTATGAGTAGCTTTTAATTCAAATAAACAATACAATTCATTGTTGTCTTTGTTTAGGTCTTATGAACTGACACGAAAGGATCGGCTTTACAAGAATATTGAACGAATGCAACATCTGCGGGGAATGAAACATTTTGACATTGTGCCACAGTCTTTTATTCTTCCGCTAGAATCGCGAGACTTAATATTTGCTCATAATAAACATCGTGGACCTTGGATTGTTAAACCGGCAGCATCTAGCAGAGGACGTGGTATTTTTATTGTGAACTCGGTAAAATTGATTTTGATTTGTTTAAATAAATGTAGTAATTTAATAAAAACAACTTTGTTTGCAGCCAGACCAGATACCACAGGATGAGCAAGTTTTAGTATCCAAATATATCGTTGACCCACTTTGTATTGATGGTCATAAGTGCGATTTGAGAGTGTATGTATTGGTCACATCTTTTGATCCACTTATCATTTATCTGTACGAGGAGGGTATCGTCAGACTGGCAACTGTTAGGTATGACAGAAACGCCGATAATTTATGGAATCCTTGTATGCACCTTTGTAACTATAGCATCAACAAATATCATTCTGATTATATAAGATCATCGGATGCCCACGATGAGGATGTAGGTCATAAATGGACGCTGTCAGCCCTCTTAAGACATCTGAAACTTCAGGGATGCGACACTCATTTACTAATGCTAAACATCGAAGATGTTATAATTAAGGCTGTCCTTGCATGTGCGCAAACAATTATTTCCGCGTGCAGAATGTTCGTACCTAACGTTAACAACTGCTTTGAGCTTTATGGTTTCGATATACTAATTGATAATACGCTTAAGCCATGGTTACTCGAAGTTAACCTGTCGCCTTCAATGGGTGTAGACAGTCCACTGGACACTAAAGTAAAGGCATGTCTTGTCACAGATTTGCTTACCTGTGTTGGTATCCCCGCACTAAGTCCGGAAATGAGATCTCATTACGATAGTAAAACCACACGACTTCGTAGCTCTAGCTGCCAAAGACAAACAGATACAACAGAATCGAACACATCTACACATCGATCGACAAAAATAAAAAAGAAGAGTTTGGGTTTAGCTCCATTGACACAAGAAGATCAGCGCATATTGCGTAGTGCTCGATTGCAATACACCAGGCGTGGAGGTTTTGTTCGCGTCTTTCCCACGGACGATTCAATGCAGCGATACGGACACTTTTTAGACTCAGCAAATGGAATCCCAATATCAACACCAACTGTACAAGGTCAAACATTCCAAACGTTAGTCACGCAACACAATTACAACCAAATGTTGCATTCAAATTTATACTGCCCGGGCTCGCGATGCATTAAAGACGATAATTGTCAAGAAAATCGTATTAGACAGTACGAGCGAGCCTTGGAAACGGACTCGGAGATTCCATTTCTAAAGAAGCAAATTGTTGAGAAGTGCGAAGAAGAAGGACGAAGGCTTCGCAAACAGATGCTAAAGAAAATTGGAAGTGGTTCGACATTAACTCACTTTCAAGCACGGCAGACATTTTGTTTATATTTAGAGTCAGTTCTACGACGATTGACCCAAGAACCCAAAGACAGTCACGAAAAGATTATACTCAAGTTTTTAAATAAGTATGGTGGGGGGGTAAAACCCCCAATATTGTTTCGCAACACGCAAAACGTAAGCAAAGCTCGTTCGGCAATGGTGGCTAAATTGTTGGGAGATTTTCTGGAAGTTTACAAAAGAGATACAGAGTCGTATGTAGATTCGTTTGACCATTTTGGAATGATTCCAACCAGTGCCTATAGTTTATTTTTAATGCACGCTCAAGAGTCTGATTTGGAGGCAGTGCTAACTCACCACACAAATATTACCGGGATAATGCCATTTTTGTATAATCGAATTGGATTTTCAGTGCCACCAACTCCTCCTATTCCGTCCGGGTTACATGGTTTTTTAAGAGCTTTACCAGCGATGGTGTCAACTTCTGGAGTTGTAAGAGATGTTAGCAAATATGATGGATATTTTAAGAACTGCGATAAGAATTATGAAAATGTTCAAGATATTTCATTAAGGTCAAGGAGCACAAGAGGTTCTAAATAATTAGGAAAATTTTTTACAATTTAGCTACATAAAATATTTTTACTACAATTTCTTTATTAAAATCTATTTCGATTTCCAAATTACTTGCATTCAGGCTGGACGTATAAATAAAGTTCAACAAAAAAACATGACTTATTAATATAAAATCCAAACACATATGTACAATTAGATAGCTTTTGTATTGAGGAAAGGTCCAATACTTTGGTAGAGGTTTTGTTTACCAAAGGATTACTCATAGATATTTCATCTCAAATTCTACATCGGATTCAACTATGCTAGCGAACATAGATAATTAACCGGTTAGTAAAGGGAAATATGATTGCCCTTACAGACACCAAGAAAATATATTATTCCCACAGTTTGCCTTTTCCTTACGAGGAGCGAGTAGGTTATGTCCAACTTAACAATTACACCAACAGTGCCGTGCATCAGCATAATATAACTTTTCATAAATATGGTTGCAATGCAAACCCGATTTTAACTTATAAAAATTAATTAATTTTTGAAAGCTGAATCAATTTTGCGTTCAATATAAAATTGTCAGAAATTTGTTTTGTTTACAGTAGTGTGACCAAATGTTTTTTCGTTTTTTTTTTTTACATTTTGCCAGAATTAGAGTAACAGAAGTATTACAGTAATGCTAACCCCTATTGCCAATAATCAGGATTATTCATTGCGCATGTCCGTTTTCTCTTAACAGAATCTGCTGATTATTTCTAATATCAACAAAGCCGATTTAGGTTCACACTACAAATGACTGCTAGTAAATATGTCATCCTTAAAAAAAGAAGAAAAATTTGGAGGGAAAACGCTTGACGATCTTAGGACTTCGATCGAGCTTTGCACTTCGATTTGAAAGATTATGTTTTCACATTACATTTTTTAGTTCTTATATTTTTCGAACATTGTATTATTTTATTTATATATACATTTTATTTTATAGATTTATAAAATAATCTTAGTAGCCGTTATACATTCCTCTTTGGTGTTTATAAAAATATGTTGTGCTTAATAACCGGATTGGTTTTCTGGATTCCCTTGAGTTATTGGTAATTCTGTTCGTGTATCTGTTTTTTTAGTATGATAGCTTCAATGATTGTTAACTCTGCAGTTATTAATACTGTGTCGAATAATACCGGAGTCATTTTAGAAACATTTTGTTGACAAGATAAAATTTACCACATCAACAGACAGCATCCTCGGATCGTAGTTTCTTATTTTCCATTGTAAAGTAATGGTCCCATTATCTGTCAGTCTTAATGCGGTAGCATATCTTTGTAAATGTAATTTCCTCCGTGAATTAATAATTGTATCGTCCTCCATATGTTGTAATTGAAGAGTCGGCTCATGGTGTATTTATTATTGAAATGCTGTAAATTGTGTTTATCTATTAAAATAAACCAATTGTACATTAGACGTTGTAATATGTCTGAAGTTTGGACACTGTGATTTCATTGTATTCAAATTAGCAAGCCGTGGTTAGTTACTATTAAAACAATCGTTTTTTATTCTGTCGTTAGACTTTACGTTGTGTTTGAAGTAAACTACAATATGATATTCTTATGTTTCGATGCCAAAGTTTATAAGCCAAAGAGAAGTTATGAATTTGAATTGAGATAGTCTTGTATAGATATTCACTTCCATATATAAGTATTTCAGTATATTTCATAACAAGTATATCTTTATTCAGATTTATTAGATAAACTCTAAATATTTTTTCGTTGGTTATATCAGACCTTTTCCGAGGTAAACCTAAGTTTATTATAACACATTTGTAGTATTCTATGATTTTATCTATAAGATGGAGATTATGTAGTGATATAATGTATATTATTACGTTTTTGGAGAGTATCCTACCGGCTGCGCCAATTGAAAAATCCGACAACGGTTTTTGGGAATAATATAATTCTTTATTAAAAAAACACGTCTTCTCGGCTTCGTGTACAAAATAACTCTGCTTATGCTGGTGGTTTAATCTATAAGGAAACCTCGTACTTGCTTCTATCTCATGGTCTGTTTATGGAGGGTCTCTTTTGCATTCCTTGTTTATGTTTATCTTAGTTGCATTCTTTGTTTATGCATATCATTCAACTTTTATTTGTTTTAAAATACCGTTTATGCATTCGTTTGCTATTAGTTTCTTATTTGTCGCTGAATAAGTGTTATTTTTGTGTAAATAATATTTATCACTAATAGTTAGCCCTAGTTCGGTTAAAATATTTTTTTTTCTCATCTGGATATGGTATTATTGAATACAAAGTTTCTTGTGACAGAGTTTTTGGTATATGTGATATTATTATAATTTCATTTGTTGTGGATTTTATCCAAGTTGATGTTTTTATATTTAACAATTTTTCTGAATCAACATTTAACAAATGATCATGTTTTAGTAGTTTTGGGTTAAAAATTCCCAATCTGGATAGTTGCATCCCTAATTCGATATTTTCGATGTATTCAGTGAATTGTTGTAAGTTAAACATTAATAAACTTAATTTTTTGTTCTGTTGTGATATTTCTGTCATGCTGTCCATTACTTGTATGTCATGATTGACTGCTTCTATGACTTTGTTTAGTTCGTTTACCTGTATGCTATTAGCTTCTAAATCATCAATTTTTTCAGTAAGTTCTGTTTTGTCGTCTTCAGTTAATGTGCCAAATAAATATTTGTAACCTTTTCCTACTACATTTAGGAGTCCTCGTTTCTGTCTTTTGATTATCTTTATTCCGTTCATTTTTTTATGAAGTTTTTCTACTAGATATTCTATTTGGGGTAGAACACTAAAATCATGTGTCTGAGATATTAAATCTTTTTGTTAAGTTTACTGTTAGGCAATGGTATTCGAAATCTGAGGGTATGCTCAATGAGCCTGTTTTAAATAAAACGAACCCGTTTTGTGCTTTTACGTGGTTTACTTCTATATTTTGGGTGTTACTCTGACTTACGGCTAGCATTAATATTATAATTATTAGCAGGTAGACTGGTAGATGGATCTTCCGTAGTTGACCTGAAATTATTGTTATATTTATTTATGTTTATTTTCTTTTTAAATTTAGTTTTATAATGTATGATTCTTCGGCCTTTATTTGTTTCTTCGAAATGTTTGCTGTCTTATTGTTTTATTATGCCTGTTTTCCTGAATGGATTTGTTGTTTTTGATTTGATAAGTGGCATTTCTCTATAGTTTGTATCTACTTCGTAAGTTTTTCTGTTTTCATTTAGCTTATTGATCTTTTTAATTTTTTTCAACTGGGTATTGTATGCTGGTGATCCGGCATAGATAAAGATATCTGCTGGTGTTCTACCAGTAGTGCTATGTATTGTTTTATGATTATAAGTGTAAAGTATTATTTCGAATTTGGTTAACTTATTTTCTTCGTTTGTGTCCGAATTGATTATTCTTAGTTTTTCGTTGATTGTTTTATGAAACCGCTCTACGTCTGATATTCCGTTCTTGCTTGTTGTGATTTGAATTTTAACATTTTCTGAATCTAACCAAATTTTTAATGCTGTACTCTTTGTCTGCTTTTATTTCTAATGGTTTTCCCATTTCGCTGAATATTTTTAATAATGCTCGTTTTGCTTCTAACCAATCTTTACCATGTATTTTTATAAATGTAGCATATTTTGAGTATACGTCTATGCATGATAACAATTGCTTATTATTGATCATATAAAAATCTATAACGTATTTTTCTCTAGGGTTGAAAATCTCAGGTGTTATTTCATAACGAAATTTTATGTCCCTGTGTTCCACTTTTGACGTATTACAGATTTGGTATTCGTTAATCATGTTTTGTATTAGTTTTTGGTAATCCGGGAAATAATATTTTTCTTTAAACGTTACTATAGTTTTTTCTATTCCTGGATGTAAAAGTTTTGTATGGTCGTTTAATATGGTCTGTTTCAATTCTGAATAAGTTTGGATATCTCTTAATTTTTTTGTGGTTCTCATAATTTTTATCGGACAATCTCTTTGTATTATTTCTAAATAAGCTTTTTGGAATATTGTGTAGTCACCTTCATGTGGGAAGTATATAACGCTGGGTTTTGCACAAAGATATTCTTTTATGATCTCTTCTGCTTTTTCCGGTGTCATTTTTATGGAAGTTATTATAATCTTAGTTTTGTGAAAATAGCTAATTTTCTTTATTTCTTCGGTATTTGCTTTTATAAATTCTATTTGATGATTATTCAATGGTTTTTCTGTGATAGGAATACAATTTTTATTATCCTCGTTTGCGCTATGCATTGTTGCTACTATGCTATCTTGAGCATTCCCCATGAAATTTTCTTCTATGTTATTTTCTTCAGTTTTAATTCGTGAAAGTGCATCAGCTACATAGTTTTCTTTGCCTGGTATGTATTTTATTTCATAATCGAATTCGTTGAGTCTTATTTTCCACCTTTGTAACTTCATGTTTGGCTCTTTTATGTTATTTAGCCATATGAGAGGTTTGTGATCGCTAAGTATTTCAAAATTTCTACCAAATAAATATGATCTGAAATTTTTGGTTGCCCATATTATTGCTAATAATTCTTTTTCTATTGCTGAGTAATTTATCTCGTGCTCGTTCAAAGTTCTGCTAGCATAACATATTGGTTTGTGATCCTGTGATAATACTGCTCCTAATGCATAATTACTTGCGTCGGTAGTAAGTGAAAATTTTTTCTTGAAATCCGGATATACCAATATTGGGTCGGATACTATGAGTAACTTTAATTTCTCGAAGGCTTCTATGTATGTTTCATCTTTTTCATTTACTTTTGATCCTTTTTTTAGCTTTGTGGTCATTGGCTTCGCAACTTTGGCGAAATCTGGGATGAACTTCCTGTAAAATCCGCATAATCCGAGGAATCTTTTGATTTCTTTGGGAGTCTTAGGAATTGAAAATTCCTTAACGGCTTTTATTTTGATTGGATTAGGTTTTATTCCTTCTGTTGTTATTATGTGTCCTAGAAATTCAGTTTCTTTTTTCATGAATTCACACTTTAGTAGTTGTAGTTTTAGATTTGCTTCTCTGAGCTTTCCAAAGACTTTCTTTAATGCTAATATGTGTTCTTCCAATGAAGTGGAATACACTATTATGTCATCCATGTAAACTAAACAATGTTTGTGAATTAAGTCTCCCAGAAGATTATTCATGCACCGTTGAAAGGTTGCTGGTGCATTTTTCAAGCCAAATGGCATTTGTGTGTATTCGAAATGTCCCGCTTTGGTTGAGAATGCTGTTTTCGCGATTGATTGTTCGTCCATCTGAATTTGGTGAAATCCTTTGGCTAAATCGATTGTGGTGAAATATTGACATTTTCCGAGTTTGTCCAATATTTCATCCATTACAGGTAACAGGAAACTTATCGCTAATTGTTTTTTCGTTAAGGCCGCGATAGTCGACGACAATTCTATATTTTTTCTCTCCGGATGCATCTTCTTTTTTTGTACGACCCAGATAGGAGAACAATAAGGTGAATTAGATGGTCGTATAATGACTTGGTGCATCATTTCTTTCATTTGCTTTTCAACTTCTTGGTCATAGCTTTGTGGATATTTATAAGGTTTTCGATAACAAGGGTCCTCATTCTTTGTATTGATAACGAGTTTTACAGTATTTGTGAAAGTCAAATTGTCACTCTCATTATACTGAATATCGTTAAATTCGAACAAAACTCTTGTTAACTTGGATTTTTCTTCTTTATTTAGATGTTCTAATCTAAATTGGTTACTTTCCACTAATTCATTTTCCAATGCGTATGCTGTATGTATATCTTGTATTAGTGGTGGGTCTTCATATTCTTCTTCTTTAGTTTCGTTTTCATATTCTTCTTTCTTATTTTCGTTACTATATTCTTTTTTCTTATTTTCGTTTTCATATTCTTTTTTCCTTTTTTCGTTAACATATTCTTTTTTCTTATTTTCGTTATTATACTCTTTTTTCTTATTTTCGTTATTATACTTAAATAAAAATTGGAATTTACTAAGTCGAACAAACTCATCCTCGTAATTGATCTCGCTTTTACAATCCTTAAGGAACGTTCGGCCTAAGAGGATGTCAAATTTTTTTGAAAAATTAGGTATGTAAAACTTCTGATCTGTAGGACAAAGCTTGCTAGGGGCTAAAGATATGCTAGTATTTAATTGGTGTGACAAGTAATATTTTCTGTGGAAGTTTCGTAGTTAAGGAAATTTTTATTCATTAAATTTACTGATGACCCTGTGTCTATTAGGCATCGCATTCGTATGTTATTCAAAATTATGTTTATGAATGGGGTTTTGGATTCCTTTCCGAGGCTGTTTGATGAAAATTTGCCTCCCAATCCATTTTTGATTGACCACTGTTACTGGGTCGTTGTCTTTTTATGGGTTGGTTAGGTGGTCTATTATTATTATTATTATTTGATTGGTAATTCATAGGGTTGTGTAAATTAATTGAGTCCTCGAGGTTTTTAATAAAAAAAAAACCAGTTTGATTCGTTTGAATGTTTTATTAAGACTGAATTTATAAACTGTAACTTATCATAACTAAACCTCGGACTGCTGCTTCTGATCGTTGCAACTTTGTCGCTGACGCTTTGCTTGTTGCAACTTTGTCGCTGATGTCAGTTATCCGTACTGGTGCCCAATGAATGGCGTATATTAAATTATTTAATTCTTCTTTGAAAATTTGTATTTTGTATTTCAGTAGTGTAGCTATTTCGTTTTGAAAATTCTTATTGTCTATGGTTTCTTTTACGATTTTATTTGTATTTTCAGTTAGCTCATTCATTCTTTTGCTTATAATTTTGTTTATTATTAGTTGTTTATTGTTATTTTCTACTTGCTCATCTGTTTTTGAAACTAAAATTTCATAATCGTAGTGGTCCGGCGAGCCGGCCAACCATTTCCAAACTGTGCCTAATGCATTGACAGCTCTGACTTTTCTTTGTGTTGGTTTTAATGTTTTTAAATCTGATTCTACTTTTGCGAATTCAAATGCGAGTAAGGGGAAGAGTGGATGTGTTTTATTTATGTCGTTAAGTTTGTTCGATAAGTTACCGAACGCCATTTCGTATTCTTCAATATTGAATACATGAATTATTCTGTAGGTGCCGTTTTCTACCGCAGCGACTCCTGTCTTTATGGGTATAATTTGTGAATGAGAGTAGTCCAGTATGGTCGCTAGACCGAGGCATGTTGGTAGGAAGAATAGGATAATCAGCATTCCGGCGAATCTCCCGCGACGATCCTTTAGAATTTATCCTTTTTGTCCCACGACGTTTTCGAGTCGAGATGGGTGACTCAGGTTCCTCTGGATACTTCACTCACGGTACCCTGCGGGCGGACACTACAGGGTTGTCGGCGGTTTTGTTGTGGCACCGGTACGGATGTATTTTGAAACTTCTTTTTGGGTTTAGATCTGCGGCTGCTTGAGGCGCTTTTGATCAAACCGTCTTGTTCTTATCTGCGGCTACTTGAGTCGCTTTCGATAGAACTGGCACTGGTCTTGTTCGTATTTGCGGCTACTTGAGGCGCTTTTGATAGAACTTGCACTGATTTTGTTCGTATCTGCGGCTACTTGAGGCGCTTTTGATAGAACTTAGCACTTTTCGACACTGTCCTGTTTCGCACTGTTTACACTGTTTGTATTTGTGCAGTGGTTAGATCACTTTCAGTAACTCACGATAACTTTTTGCTTCCGTACCGGTCCCTGCTCGGGCGCCAATTAATTGAGTCCTCGAGGTTTTTAATAAAAAAAACCAGTTTGATTCGTTTGAATGTTTTATTAAGACTGAATTTATAAACTGTAACTTATCATAACTAAACCTCGGACTGCTGCTTCTGATCGTTGCGACTTTGTCGCTGACGCTTTGCTTGTTGCAACTTTGTCGCTGATGTCAGTTATCCGTACTGGTGCCCAATGAATGGCGTATATTAAATTATTTAATTCTTTGAAAATTTGTATTTTGTATTTCAGTAGTGTAGCTATTTCGTTTTGAAAATTCTTATTGTCTATGGTTTCTTTTACGATTTTATTTGTATTTTCAGTTAGCTCATTCATTCTTTTGCTTATAATTTTGTTTATTATTAGTTGTTTATTGTTATTTTCTACTTGCTCATCTGTTTTTGAAACTAAAATTTTATAATCGTAGTGGTCCGGCGTGCCGGCCAACCATTTCCAAACTGTCCCTAATGCATTGACTGCTCTGACTTTTCTTTGTGTTGGTTTTAATGTTTTTAAATCTGATTCTACTTTTGCGAATTCAAATGCGAGTAAGGGGAAGAGTGGATGTGTTTTATTTATGTCGTTAAGTTTGTTCGATAAGTTACCGAACGCCATTTCGTATTCTTCAATATTGAATACATGAATTATTCTGTAGGTGCCGTTTTCTACCGCAGCGACTCCTGTCTTTATGGGTATAATTTGTGAATGAGAGTAGTCCAGTATGGTCGCTAGACCGAGGCATGTTGGTAGGAAGAATAGGATAATCAGCATTCCGGCGAATCTCCCGCGACGATCCTTTAGAATTTATCCTTTTTGTCCCACGACGTTTTCGAGTCGAGATGGGTGACTCAGGTTCCTCTGGATACTTCACTCACGGTACCCTGCGGGCGGACACTACAGGGTTGTCGGCGGTTTTGTTGTGGCACCGGTACGGATGTATTTTGAAACTTCTTTTTGGGTTTAGATCTGCGGCTGCTTGAGGCGCTTTTGATCAAACCGTCTTGTTCGTATCTGCGGCTACTTGAGTCGCTTTCGATAGAACTGGCACTGGTCTTGTTCGTATCTGCGGCTACTTGAGGCGCTTTTGATAGAACTTGCACTGATTTTGTTCCTATCTGCGGCTACTTGAGGCGCTTTTGATAGAACTTAGCACTTTTCGACACTGTCCTGTTTCGCACTGTTTACACTGTTTGTATTTGTGCAGTGGTTAGATCACTTTCACTAACTCACGATAACTTTTTGCTTCCGTACCGGTCCCTGCTCGGGCGCCAATTAATTGAGTCCTCGAGGTTTTTAATAAAAAAAACCAGTTTGATTCGTTTGAATGTTTTATTAAGACTGAATTTATAAACTGTAACTTATCATAACTAAACCTCGGACTGCTGCTTCTGATCGTTGCGATTTTGTCGCTGACGCTTTGCTTGTTGCAACTTTGTCGCTGATGGTGTCAGTTATCTGTACTGGTGCCCAATGAATGGCGTATATTAAATTATTTAATTCTTCTTTGAAAATTTGTATTTTGTATTTCAGTAGTGTAGCTATTTCGTTTTGAAAATTCTTATTGTCTATGGTTTCTTTTACGATTTTATTTGTATTTTCAGTTAGCTCATTCATTCTTTTGCTTATAATTTTGTTTATTATTAGTTGTTTATTGTTATTTTCTACTTGCTCATCTGTTTTTGAAACTAAAATTTCATAATCGTAGTGGTCCGGCGTGCCGGCCAACCATTTCCAAACTGTGCCTAATGCATTGACTGCTCTGACTTTTCTTTGTGTTGGTTTTAATGTTTTTAAATCTGATTCTACTTTTGCGAATTCAAATGCGAGTAAGGGGAAGAGTGGATGTGTTTTATTTATGTCGTTAAGTTTGTTCGATAAGTTACCGAACGCCATTTCGTATTCTTCAATATTGAATACATGAATTATTCTGTAGGTGCCGTTTTCTACCGCAGCGACTCCTGTCTTTATGGGTATAATTTGTGAATGAGAGTAGTCCAGTATGGTCGCTAGACCGAGGCATGTTGGTAGGAAGAATAGGATAATCAGCATTCCGGCGAATCTCCCGCGACGATCCTTTAGAATTTATCCTTTTTGTCCCACGACGTTTTCGAGTCGAGATGGGTGACTCAGGTTCCTCTGGATACTTCACTCACGGTACCCTGCGGGCGGACACTACAGGGTTGTCGGCGGTTTTGTTGTGGCACCGGTACGGATGTATTTTGAAACTTCTTTTTGGGTTTAGATCTGCGGCTGCTTGAGGCGCTTTTGATCAAACCGTCTTGTTCGTATCTGCGGCTACTTGAGTCGCTTTCGATAGAACTGGCACTGGTCTTGTTCGTATCTGCGGCTACTTGAGGCGTTTTTGATAGAACTTGCACTGATTTTGTTCGTATCTGCGGCTACTTGAGGCGCTTTTGATATAACTTAGCACTTTTCGACACTGTCCTGTTTCGCACTGTTTACACTGTTTGTATTTGTGCAGTGGTTAGATCACTTTCAGTAACTCACGATAACTTTTTGCTTCCGTACCGGTCCCTGCTCGGGCGCCAATTAATTGAGTCCTCGAGGTTTTTAATAAAAAAAACCAGTTTGATTCGTTTGAATGTTTTATTAAGACTGAATTTATAAACTGTAACTTATCATAACTAAACCTCGGACTGCTGCTTCTGATCGTTGCGACTTTGTCGCTGACGCTTTGCTTGTTGCAACTTTGTCGCTGATGTCAGTTATCCGTACTGGTGCCCAATGAATGGCGTATATTAAATTATTTAATTCTTCTTTGAAAATTTGTATTTTGTATTTCAGTAGTGTAGCTATTTCGTTTTGAAAATTCTTATTGTCTATGGTTTCTTTTACGATTTTATTTGTATTTTCAGTTAGCTCATTCATTCTTTTGCTTATAATTTTGTTTATTATTAGTTGTTTATTGTTATTTTCTACTTGCTCATCTGTTTTTGAAACTAAAATTTCATAATCGTAGTGGTCCGGCGAGCCGGCCAACCATTTCCAAACTGTGCCTAATGCATTGACTGCTCTGACTTTTCTTTGTGTTGGTTTTAATGTTTTTAAATCTGATTCTACTTTTGCGAATTCAAATGCGAGTAAGGGGAAGAGTGGATGTGTTTTATTTATGTCGTTAAGTTTGTTCGATAAGTTACCGAACGCCATTTCGTATTCTTCAATAGCAGCGACTCCTGTCTTTATGGGTATAATTTGTGAATGAGAGTAGTCCAGTATGGTCGCTAGACCGAGGCATGTTGGTAGGAAGAATAGGATAATCAGCATTCCGGCGAATCTCCCGCGACGATCCTTTAGAATTTATCCTTTTTGTCCCACGACGTTTTCGAGTCGAGATGGGTGACTCAGGTTCCTCTGGATACTTCACTCACGGTACCCTGCGGGCGGACACTACAGGGTTGTCGGCGGTTTTGTTGTGGCACCGGTACGGATGTATTTTGAAACTTCTTTTTGGGTTTAGATCTGCGGCTGCTTGAGGCGCTTTTGATCAAACCGTCTTGTTCGTATCTGCGGCTACTTGAGTCGCTTTCGATAGAAATGGCACTGGTCTTGTTCGTATCTGCGGCTACTTGAGGCGCTTTTAATAGAACTTGCACTGATTTTGTTCGTATCTGCGGCTACTTGAGGCGCTTTTGATAGAACTTAGCACTTTTCGACACTGTCCTGTTTCGCACTGTTTACACTGTTTGTATTTGTGCAGTGGTTAGATCACTTTCAGTAACTCACGATAACTTTTTGCTTCCGTACCGGTCCCTGCTCGGGCGCCAATTAATTGAGTCCTCGAGGTTTTTAATAAAAAAAACCAGTTTGATTCGTTTGAATGTTTTATTAAGACTGAATTTATAAACTGTAACTTATCATAACTAAACCTCGGACTGCTGCTTCTGATCGTTGCGACTTTGTCGCTGACGCTTTGCTTGTTGCAACTTTGTCGCTGATGTCAGTTATCCGTACTGGTGCCCAATGAATGGCGTATATTAAATTATTTAATTCTTTGAAAATTTGTATTTTGTATTTCAGTAGTGTAGCTATTTCGTTTTGAAAATTCTTATTGTCTATGGTTTCTTTTACGATTTTATTTGTATTTTCAGTTAGCTCATTCATTCTTTTGCTTATAATTTTGTTTATTATTAGTTGTTTATTGTTATTTTCTACTTGCTCATCTGTTTTTGAAACTAAAATTTCATAATCGTAGTGGTCCGGCGTGCCGGCCAACCATTTCCAAACTGTGTCTAATGCATTGACTGCTCTGACTTTTCTTTGTGTTGGTTTTAATGTTTTTAAATCTGATTCTACTTTTGCGAATTCAAATGCGAGTAAGGGGAAGAGTGGATGTGTTTTATTTATGTCGTTAAGTTTGTTCGATAAGTTACCGAACGCCATTTCGTATTCTTCAATAGCAGCGACTCCTGTCTTTATGGGTATAATTTGTGAATGAGAGTAGTCCAGTATGGTCGCTAGACCGAGGCATGTTGGTAGGAAGAATAGGATAATCAGCATTCCGGCGAATCTCCCGCGACGATCCTTTAGAATTTATCCTTTTTGTCCCACGACGTTTTCGAGTCGAGATGGGTGACTCAGGTTCCTCTGGATACTTCACTCACGGTACCCTGCGGGCGGACACTACAGGGTTGTCGGCGGTTTTGTTGTGGCACCGGTACGGATGTATTTTGAAACTTCTTTTTGGGTTTAGATCTGCGGCTGCTTGAGGCGCTTTTGATCAAACCGTCTTGTTCGTATCTGCGGCTACTTGAGTCGCTTTCGATAGAAATGGCACTGGTCTTGTTCGTATCTGCGGCTACTTGAGGCGCTTTTAATAGAACTTGCACTGATTTTGTTCGTATCTGCGGCTACTTGAGGCGCTTTTGATAGAACTTAGCACTTTTCGACACTGTCCTGTTTCGCACTGTTTACACTGTTTGTATTTGTGCAGTGGTTAGATCACTTTCAGTAACTCACGATAACTTTTTGCTTCCGTACCGGTCCCTGCTCGGGCGCCAATTAATTGAGTCCTCGAGGTTTTTAATAAAAAAAACCAGTTTGATTCGTTTGAATGTTTTATTAAGACTGAATTTATAAACTGTAACTTATCATAACTAAACCTCGGACTGCTGCTTCTGATCGTTGCGACTTTGTCGCTGACGCTTTGCTTGTTGCAACTTTGTCGCTGATGTCAGTTATCCGTACTGGTGCCCAATGAATGGCGTATATTAAATTATTTAATTCTTTGAAAATTTGTATTTTGTATTTCAGTAGTGTAGCTATTTCGTTTTGAAAATTCTTATTGTCTATGGTTTCTTTTACGATTTTATTTGTATTTTCAGTTAGCTCATTCATTCTTTTGCTTATAATTTTGTTTATTATTAGTTGTTTATTGTTATTTTCTACTTGCTCATCTGTTTTTGAAACTAAAATTTCATAATCGTAGTGGTCCGGCGTGCCGGCCAACCATTTCCAAACTGTGTCTAATGCATTGACTGCTCTGACTTTTCTTTGTGTTGGTTTTAATGTTTTTAAATCTGATTCTACTTTTGCGAATTCAAATGCGAGTAAGGGGAAGAGTGGATGTGTTTTATTTATGTCGTTAAGTTTGTTCGATAAGTTACCGAACGCCATTTCGTATTCTTCAATATTGAATACATGAATTATTCTGTAGGTGCCGTTTTCTACCGCAGCGACTCCTGACTTTATGGGTATAATTTGTGAATGAGAGTAGTCCAGTATGGTCGCTAGACCGAGGCATGTTGGTAGGAAGAATAGGATAATCAGCATTCCGGCGAATCTCCCGCGACGATCCTTTAGAATTTATCCTTTTTGTCCCACGACGTTTTCGAGACGAGATGGGTGACTCAGGTTCCTCTGGATACTTCACTCACGGTACCCTGCGGGCGGACACTACAGGGTTGTCGGCAGTTTTGTTGTGGCACCGGTACGGATGTATTTTGAAACTTCTTTTTGGGTTTAGATCTGCGGCTGCTTGAGGCGCTTTTGATCAAACCGTCTTGTTCGTATCTGCGGCTACTTGAGTCGCTTTCGATAGAACTGGCACTGGTCTTGTTCGTATCTGCGGCTACTTGAGGCGCTTTTGATAGAACTTGCACTGATTTTTTTGATAGAACTTAGCACTTTTCGACACTGTCCTGTTTCGCACTGTTTACACTGTTTGTATTTGTGCAGTGGTTAGATCACTTTCACTAACTCACGATAACTTTTTGCTTCCGTACCGGTCCCTGCTCGGGCGCCAATTAATTGAGTCCTCGAGGTTTTTAATAAAAAAAACCAGTTTGATTCGTTTGAATGTTTTATTAAGACTGAATTTATAAACTGTAACTTATCATAACTAAACTTCGGACTGCTGCTTCTGATCGTTGCGACTTTGTCGCTGACGCTTTGCTTGTTGCAACTTTGTCGCTGATGGTGTCAGTTATCCGTACTGGGTCCCACGATGGTCTTCCCGTGGGATCTGCTGACTTGGCACTTGTCCATGCGCCTTAGCTGCGATCGTTGGCTCATCATATTTCTGTCTGAGTCCCGCGTTGTTGAAAATATGCTGACGCCCCGTGCGTGTTTTATGGAATGTGTTCAAGTGCATTGGCTTTGGTTATTCGTAGAGTTGGCTTATTTATTCGAATGGGTTGGTTTTAGTTATTTGTAATAATGGATGTTAACTTGTATTCTGCCCTGATTTAATTTTTGCTGAAATTCATTATACAATGGTTCGTTAACCATTGGTTAATTTTGGGGATACTGATTCCTATTAAAATTTTGCTGACTTCTAAAATTCTGATTATAATTGGGATTAAAATTTTGTTGACTCCTAAAATTCTGATTGTAATTGGGGTTAAAATTTTGATAAGTTCTTGGGTTCTGATTATAATTTTTATTGTAATATGTATTATTTATTTTTTCAGGAATGCGGTCCTCGTACAAACCTAATTCTTGGGCTACCGCTTTCAGTTTGTCAGTTGTGGATATGTCGTATCTTGCTAACTGCATATATAATCTGTCCGGTAGTCTCTTATTTATGACGTCCCTAACTGTATTATTTAATGCATTAGTATACAATGTTTTATTTTCTAGGTTATTTTCTAGTGCTAATTTATTAGTTATTACATGTGATTTGTGCTCGAGTTCTTCAAGGAACTTACGAATACTTCCTCCATAATATGTGTTGTACACTCTTCTGAGGAGTTCCTCACAAGGTGTTTGAGTTTTGTAAGTGGAGATGAGGATGCTCCGTAGTGTTGCCCAGTCTCCCGGTGAGTCTCTGAATGATGTTCTCGTCGCGTCGCCATATAACTGCATCTGGATTGCGCTGTACAGTATGAGGATTTGGCGCGCATCACTGGTTGGGTAGAGTCGCATGATGAGATCATTCCGTTCGATAAAGTTGCCCAGATCGTCCATTTCTCCACCGAAGATGGGTGCTTGGCGGATTTGCCCGAGTGCCTGGTTTAATGATTCTGACATCGTTTTGTTGTAGATTTAATTCTTTTTTTTTTTTTTTTTTTGTTGTTTTGTTCACTTTTTAGAAAAAAAAAGTTTTTCAAGGATCACGGGGTCCTTATGCGGATAACAGTTTCGCGAAACACTAGTACGTTTTCCTGAATGGAATAAAACGACGTTTCACAAAGTTAATCTGTTATCCTAGCGGCTGCGCCAATTACTTTTTTGGAGAGTATCCTACCGGCTG
Source organism: Drosophila glabriapex (assembly GCA_035042305.1). Lineage (NCBI taxonomy): Eukaryota > Metazoa > Arthropoda > Insecta > Diptera > Drosophilidae > Drosophila > Drosophila glabriapex. The sequence goes on from JAWNLN010000060.1 coordinate 408,861, forward strand.
CGCCAATTACGTTTTTGGAGAGTATCCTACCGGCTGCGCCAATTGAAAAATCCGACAACGGTTTTTAGGAATAATATAATTTATTAAAAAAAAACACGTCTTCTCGGCTTCGTGTACAAAAATAACTCTGCTTATGCTGGTGGTTTAATCTATAAGGAAACCTCGCACTTGCTTCTATCTCATGGTCTGTTTATGGAGGGTCTCTTTTGCATTCCTTGTTTATGTTTATCTTAGTTGCATTCTTTGTTTATGATTATCTTAGTTGCATTCTTTGTTTATGCTTATCTTAGTTGCATTCTTTGTTTATGCTTATCTTAGTTGCATTCTTTGTTTATGCTTATCTTATCTTGCCTGCTACATGCTGTATGATAAGCGTGAGTTTGGACATGAGAGATCTGCGTGATCTGGATATGTCACTATATGGATGCACGGTTGCATTGAATGTAAATTAACATTATTTTCAACACCCTTCCTCAATGCAAACATGCTTACAAAACATCAATTCAAATTTAACATGTTCCTTAATTCATTATGTTTCCTTTTAGACAAGTTCTTAGTTAATATGTCTGCTATCATGACATTTGAAGGAACATATTTCAAGACAATATAACCCTCATTTACAGCTTCACGAACAAAATGATATCTTATGTCTATGTGCTTAGTTCTACCATGATGTACAGGGTTCTTTGCCAATTGTTGTGCACTCAAGTTGTCTCCGTACAACACAGTCTGGGTAGTTTCCGTGCCACAACCGACTTCGATAATCAACCTTCGCATGACGATAGCTTCCTTGCATGCCGTCGACAAAGCCATATACTCAGCTTCTGTGCTGCTGAGTGCTACGCTGCGTTGTTTCTCCGATTTCCACGATATCCGTCCGCCAGCAAGAACGTATACGTAGCCAGAATACGATTTACGATCGACCAGATCGCCAGGCCAATCGGCATCAGCAAAACCTTCGAAAGCCTTTCCACATTTTTTGTAGTGTATTTTTAGCTCCATTGTAGACGCTAAATACGGCAGGACATGCTTCACGCCTGCAAGGTGTTCGCTGTGCGGATCCATGTTCCGTTGAGCCAATTTTGCAACCGAGTGCAAAATATCCGGTCTTGCTGTAAGAGCCAGCCACATTAGCTCACCCACTTGTGCTTGGTACGATGTCTTATCCACCTTTTGACATTGGCTTCCGTTGCAAGCCGTCTGGTACCTAGCATTCAATGGCGCAGCTGCTGGTCTGCAACTTTCCATACCATGGTTACGCAAAAGATCCTTGATGTATTGCGTATGGCCCAGAGTTCACCCTCACGTTGAATTTCCATGCCAAGAAACAGTTCTAATGGTCCCTTGTTAACGCATTCAAATGACTTCATAAAATCAGATTTAATGCTGACTAAGTCCGATTTCGATTGACAAGCTATAAGGAGATCATCAACGTAAACTAGGATTAATGCCAAATTATCTCCCTTTCGCTTATAAAGGCATGACTCATTGTCGCATGCAATGAAGCCAATTTCACGCAAAACGCTGTCGAGCTTAGAGTTCCACTCCCTTCCAGATTGCTTCAATCCATATATCGCCTTTTTTAGCAGCAACACTTTGCCTTCAGCATATCCTTGTGGTTGCTTCATATAAACAGTATCTCTTAGATCCCTGTTCAGATACGCAGTACAAACGTCCAGTTGATGTAGATACAACTGCAACTCTGCTGCTAACGCCAATATAAATCGCACGCTCTCCAGCCTGCAAACCGGTGAAAAAGTTTCGGCATAGTTAACACCATACTGCTGTGCGCATCCTTTTGCCACCAGTCGTGCTTTGAACCGTTGTATTTGGCCGTGAGCATCTCGCTTCAAACTGTAGACCCACTTGCAGCCAATTTCACGATGACCTTTTGGTAAATATGCCAGCTGCCAGGTTTGATTCGTAATCAATGCCTTATACTCCTTTTGCATCGCTTCTTGCCAAAACGAAGCATGCGAACCGCGCCCAGGTCTGCCCGTCCTTAGCAATTTCGGTCTTCCAGGTTCGTGGGATCTGCTCTTCCTCCAGCTTTTTGTCATCCTCACTACTTTCATCAGTAGCATCTGGGCGAGATGTGATGTCTTCCTCATCATCATCCTCTTCGTCAGCTTGTTCAACTCGATGCCCTTCGTTTGACATATCAAATGTTACCGATTCGCCCTCTGCCTGCTCCAAGCACCTGACCACGTCGAAGAGAGCATCTCGTTTGTCGACCACTGTCTTTGATTCTGCATCGTAGAGCCGATAGCCTTTCGCCTGCATTGAGTAACCGACCATGCGGTATTCTTTCCCCTTGGGCTTAAACTTGCCCTTGTGATGACCCTTGTCCAGTGCCACTGCAACGGAACCAAAAACTTTAAGATGGCTTATCGTTGGTTTCTTACCAGGCCACGCTTCCATTGGTGTCATCTCGATCAGTGCCTTTGTGACTGCACGATTACGTAAATACACCGCTGTGTTTACTGCCTCTGCCCACAGTGACTGATCCAATCCTGACTGCTCCAATAAGCATCTAGCCATCTCCGCAAGTGTACGATTAGCTCGTTCTGTCACACCGTTTTGTTGTGGAGTGTACACCACCGTCAATTGCCGTGCAATTCCATTGTTTTTCAAATACTCGTTGAACGTTTTGTTTACGTATTCGCGCCCGTTGTCGCTGCGAATACACTTGATCATATTTCCTGTTTGACGCTCTACAAGATTTTTGTACTCCACGAACTTGTGAAAAATCTCGTCTTTTGCTTTGAGGAAATACACAAAAATCCGCCTTGATTTGTCATCAATGAACGTAAGGAAATACTTAGAGCCGCCAAGAGACTTTGCTTCGAAAGGGCCACACACATCAGTGTGCACGAGCTCCAGAAGATCTTGCGCTCGGCTTTCTGTTGATCCTGAAAATGGCTGCACGTGAACCTTATTCAACATGCATGTCTTGCACGACACCCGTTGCGACACGTCAACATTTTCCATTCCTCGCACCAGAGCCTTGTTTGCCATTTCACGCAAACTATTATAATTCAGGTGACCATATCTGTTATGCCACAACTCGCTGTCTGACTTAACTTCGCGCAACTTAGTCCATGCCTCCTGCGACGTTATGCAATTCTTGATGTATCCCAACTGCAATGCCTTAACACTTAGCGTGATCGTTGCCAATGCCTTAAGATCCAGCGCACTCCAGTTAATATTTTCGCCCACATCAGACTCCAGTAAGTCCCCCCACGCAACTTCCCTTAGATCCGCATGCACCAACACGCTTCGCATCTGTATGCTCCAAGAATCATAATTCTTTTCTTCAAGCTTCTCAATTTGGTACAGTGCACTCATTTTTCTATTTCTGCGATGCAATTTACATTTACATACACGCAACTGCCGATTTTTTCTTTTTAACATATCCGAGTTCGTAACTCTAGATATCGAGTCAATAAACTTAAATCAATATTATTAGGCCACGTGCTCTGGGCCCATAACCTGTTAGAGCGAAGTTTCGCCGCGTCAGGGAAATGCCTGAATAATAAAATAAAGCGAAGTACCACCAGCGTTGTGTATTCAACCAAAGTTTATTCAAGACTGTCGCGATGCTGTAAGTTAACAGTATTGATTCATTAATAAGGGACTTAACATATATATGGATGTACGGTTGCATTGAATGTAAATTAACATCGGGTAATACTTAAATGAATTGACCCTTCTGGTCAATCCGAATTCAACACAAAGATCGCAGAAACGGTAATTAAGATAAAAACAAAAAAAAAAGAAAAGGAGGGGAATGGGATAAATGGGAACTAAGGAAACAAAAAAAAATAAAGGTGGAGGTAACCAAGGATGCGTCGGTTGTCACGACGGCGGTGTGGTCTAGATGTCATTCGACGCACACCTTCTGCACCCGACCCGACCATGACCTCCAAGGGTAATTGTGATTGCAGATCCCCATATGTGCATATCACTTCAATTCAAACTTTACGACCCCATGACTCGGGAGAAAAAATTTAAGTTCTCATTTTATAAACTTCAACCCGTTTTAATCTTTAATGGCAAAAAAAAAAAAAAATGGTATCTAAAAACTAAACTTAGTATTCAACATGATTTCCGACAAAAAAATTATTATTAATTTTTTTTTCCTTAAATTCCTGGATAGCATTGTCTTTATTTTGCAATAAGATTTAAACTTTGCATTATTCATTTTTTTTTTGATGTACCTAAAGATTCGTAAAATGTTTCCAGTGCTTGTGCAAAATCATTTATCCAACAAAAGAAAATTATGTTAAATTATGTTCTTTTATCTTTGTTCTTTATCACGTGTTCTCAATTCAATTCACTTTCACTGCTGCGAATAAAAGTTTTATTTATATGTAAAAAGTAAAAAGGGTATATATGTGTGATGGTAAATAAAAGTAAATAAATGTTGTAATAAATGTTTAACAAGGGGGGATAATTTTACTTTGAATTAAAATTTTCGCTTTCAAGTGTTTCGAGTATGCGTTACGTTACGTTACATATTAAGTCATTAAAAAGTTACGTTATAAGAGTCAATCAAACCAAAAGATCATCCAGCTCTAAGAGAGCAGAGAGCGCAAGTGCTTTAGAGCTTAATCATTATTTAGCTTACGTGCACGCTTTCGAGTAAACTCGCTCACGCTCGTTTTAGCTCGCTCTTAATTCATTGCTCACTCTCTCTCTTTGTTTTTGTCGTTTTGTCCACACACGTGCAAAAGCCTGCGCTAGCCTTTACAGTGGGACAAACAATGCAATAACCCACCCAAATTTCTTCACGATGAAAACCTTCTCGTAGCTGGTGTTGTTGTTGGCAATGGTTTTTTTTTTTTTGATTGGTATATATTCGGGGGGCTTATGTAATTGTGTTTTATATGGAATTTTTATGTGCAAGAATATTGTTTAAATGAAATGTAATGACTATTTTTTTTCCACGTGATATACACTTTTCACTTAGCGAAACTTGTCCACCTGTTTTATTTAATAATTTGATTATTTATTCACAGCGAACTGAATTGTTTTGAGAACACCGATACCAACAATTTTGTACTTATAACTAATTATAATTTTGCACTTATAACGATAATTTATAGATGTAATTGGCCATCGGCGTCTTACGTGGCATGGCTTTTTAATTTTTGTGTGGATTTGTTTTTTTTTCTTTTGATTTGCCGTCGGCGTTTGCATCTGCAGGGCTGGTTAATTTTAATGTGAATGTTTTTTCTTTTTTCTTGGTGTTGGAGCTTTGATTATCTTTATATTGATATGGATTAAATTCATATATATGTATATATATGTTTTTTTTTTCTTGGTTTGACCCAATAAAATTTAATGCTGGAACAGTGCTAAGGCCAGAACTTGAATGTAGTTGTTTGAATCGACGCCAAACCCTGGTGTGGAATCCAGGTGTTTTCCTTACGCCGTCAGTACTATATTCGCCTATTAAGGAAACCATGTGCCGGGAAACACTTAGTTTTGGATATTTTACATTTTTCTTTATTTATTTATTCTTTTCAATAACTACCTTGACAGAGAGTGTTTTTGCTGTTCCAATCAGTGATAACGATCACTTCAACTTTAAGATTTGTTTTCCTGTCCTGCTCGTCCTCAATTGATATTTTTATTTATAATTATCAAGAGGAGGGACACGTCTTCTTGCTCCGCGACTTCGAATGGAAAAGAAGGAAGCTGGAGCTAAGAAGCAGCAGCTTCGTTTCTGCAGAGCTGTTACCAGGGGCACTGCCGATAGATCGCAGACTGGAGCATTAAATAATAAATTTTGTGGATCAACTGTTTTATAGTAATTATACAGACAAACAAAATCCATTTCATTTATCAAATTTTTAACAATTCGTAAACAATTAATAATTAATTTTGAATTTATATCAAAAAATTTATATTTCGAAGTAAGCCAAATGGACGAACTTAATATGTGGTTTATTGGAGAAGTAGGATATTGACGAATGAATTCTATTATTTGGTCTCCCTTTCTTCTTTTTTCACCCCTGGTAGTTTCTGAATTTGATTCGATACTTGCAGAAGTAACTTCATTATTTGTCCATAAAGTGGATCGACACATGAATGAATTATAAATGTCGTCCGATAATTCGCTTCCTTCCACCATTCCTGTTTCTGCTTTTTTGATATCTTCAAAAAATCGTAAACATCCAGTTTCACTACTTGGAAACCACGTTCTCCTGGAGAGCTCAAAGTGGATGTAACGCCTGAAAGTTTTCTCGAAATAGATTGCGATATTAACCCAGTGTTGTGTCGTGACTTTCCAGCTTGGAACAATTCTTCGAGAGAATCTTCTATTGATTGTATTTTCGAAACATTTGAAGAAAGAACACCTGCTGGAATTATTGGAATAGGTACAATCGTGGACGACATGGATGTGGTCGCCGTGCCAAGCGACAAGGAGGACGGTCCCGGTAAATTGTCTATGTAATTGGAAGTTATCCCCTCCGCGGCAGTAGTCGTCATTTGGGGCTCCGTATACGTCGTGTACGATTCGCTTTTTAAGAGTTCTTTCACTAAATGCTTTAACGAAAATGTCTCTAAGTCGATCTTTCTGTCCGTCAATTCTCTTATCACTAATGACAGTGAATCCACTAGATGATGACTTCTTGTTGTTGCTTTCTTCATTTCTTCGTCTACGTTTATTTTTATTTTCTTCAATTGAGATTGAGCTTCCCTGACTACCTCTGTAGCTCGCTTGCGACCTTTCTTCATCGGAATTTGAACTTGAGATAACTCCTTGAAAAGTTGCTGTGTCGTCTGTAGAGGTTGACCATTTTCGGTAATGTCCTGATCCGATACTACCGGACTTGGACAAGGACTTTCGTCGTCCAATACTATTGAAACTTTTTGCCTGTTGGTCATTTTCACTTGATTCACTATTTTTAACCAAAAAATCCGGAGAATATTTGTAACTACAATCAGAGTCGCCACTATTTGAATTCATTTAATTTTTACTCGCTGTGCTACTGCTTTTATACGATTTTTCAAATACACATATGTAAAATTACATTGTGTTATAATTTAATTATCATCGTATTCATCATCAGATTCACCGTCATTTAATTCATCTTCAATTGCACCGTGTGTTGTATCAGCAATTCCAAATAATGTTTGACCATCCGAATAATGATGAGATACATTTCTTAAGAATTCAACCTCCAATGGCCAACTAACAGAACTACCCTTTCCAAAAGCCAAACTAATATCGAATGTCAGAGTGATGCTACATTCAACTTTCCAATAACATGCGCTATTTAAATATGTGATCGATTCACTAGTTGGCTTTAATTGTGGAGTAGCTACCATTCCAACATGTAATTGTGGTTGTGCTTCAAATCCAAACCCTCCTCGACTAGGGTGATAAGTTCCATAATTTTCGAGAGTGCGACAATAATAAACATTTATATTGTTAATTAAAACTTCATATTTTAATGTATTTTTCAAACGTATGTCACCCTGGTATTGGTTGATTGTTTGAAAAACTGTACTACTGAACTATGCGTACGTGTTCTGTTGGAATTTATCGAAAAATCTTTTCTAGTAAACGGAATAAAATGATCTTTTCCCCTTTTAATATGCCCACTTTTAGGTTGATAAAAGTATGTGGAAAATTGGTTGTCCAACTGCTTGATTTATTAAAAATTTGTGAACTTTTTCATCCATACGAACACAACCTTTGTCATGGACTAAATACTCAGGATATTTACTTTCATCTGGATTTGTACTACGATTCCATTCATGGACGAAATATTGTTGTATATTTTGTGGAACGCACATTGCATTAGAATTAACATGATTATAATATTTGGCACACATTTCGGCACCTTTTACATCTGTTATGCCAGTAACTTTCATTGGATCTGTATCAGCAGATGAATACTCAACATTTTTACCATAAAAACTAACATTTAAACCTTCAGCAACTAACCCAATTGGTACATATTCTGATGTAGCTGTACCACTTAATGTTGTACCAGTATCAAAGGCTGTTCTTGTACCAAGAGGTGTTACTGTACATGAAACACTCTGTATTTTCGCTGAGTCCGGTAACATTAAAAACTCAGCTTCACTTAAATAAAATGGTAAAAAATCAACTGGAATTATTGCTAATGGAGTAGTAACTTGCTCTATTGTCTCATTTTGAATATTTTCTGTACTATAACCATGTGAAATTAATATTCTAGACTTTTTAAAAGACACTGATGATTTTTCGCATGGAACACCTCCTCCGCTCGTTGAACCACGAGCCCCCGTATTCGGACCACGCCCTGCACCACTCTGATTGTCAATATTTTCTTGCATTTCAATATTATTAGAAGTAGAACTTTTATCAATATTATTATTAGAAAGATGAGCGTCTTCTGTTGGATTAGAGTTACTAGGTCCAGCTTCTTGTTGATCGCTATCAATTCTGGGTCGTTTGTTACTGGGTCCGGTATCGGGATTGGTGGTCCCCCTGTTGTTGGGCGTATCTTCAGGTTGAGGTTGTGCATTAGGTCCGGGATGATCGGCATCCCATTGAATTTTTAAGCGATTATAATAATCTCCATTAACGTTATATAATTGATATAATTGTTTTACAGCAGTAGATTCTTTTTTAAATTCTCGATAATCACGAAATCCTCTCTGTTAAGGTTGTTCTTAATATCGTCCCAGCACCTTTTTATATGACGTTCTCTTTCTGCAAATAAATAATTTCCGAAATTGTTTTGCCTGTTTGCAGACATGCTCGGGTATTGCACTCCTATAAGTCCTTCAACGCCATACTTTAAAGAAAGTCAAATTACTCCAGCGGCTGCGGCTACAGAAGGAGTACTTTTAAAATCATCTAAAAATGCTTGTATAGCTTCACGATCGGCTGATCTTATATCGTCATCTGTCTCAGCAACCGAATAACGTACGTCATGTATTAAAGCATCATTAAAAGCTTGGAAATTTTGGGATTGTCCGTCGGTGTTGGAGATTTGGGGTTATGGGTGCAGGCTTACTGATTGAAACACCGGGCCCATGACCATTAATAACACGAGGAGTTTTCTTTAGAGGTTATGTTTATATATACGTATTCTTATCAATTCGTCAAGCGCTGGAACGACTAAATTAATCGATGTTATGCGTGTCTTTACAGTGATCTGTTAAGAAACTCGCATACAGAATGTTGTGGTAACTCTATGTACATTGTGCATACAGAACTATGTAAACATTGTTGCTTTAACATATTATTATACTATTCGCGATAATAACAATAGTCGGATTAGATTAAAATCGAAGTGGCTAACTTTCAAAATTCTTTAGTGTCCATTGTAGTATTTACAATTGTACAATTTGGTGTCTGAAAATTATGTTCACTGGGGGTATCTAGTAAATACACGTCTTTTTCTATTTCATTTGGCATCGTTATATTTGTTTTTAATATATTTTATTTTGATTCTATAATTACTAATGGCTTTCAATAAAATTCCACTTTTGTGCTTATATATGTCATTCCTATACAAGCGTAATGCTTATTTTATTATTTTATTTAAATGTTTACATGTTTATTAAACGTTACTGACAACGGAGTTCTATTAATTAATGATTTGTGTGACTTGTCAAAATTTTGCTTACAAGTTTTTAATCTGTTTATTAAATCTAATATCCTAATTTCCTTGTAGTAATTTTTAAGATGTTTATTGTACATCTAAAACAGTATAAAATTAATTAATACGCTAACAGTAATTATTATTAGGACACTATTACTGGACACCTTCGTTGTATTTAAAGTTTCAATTACTTCATTAATATTGACACTTGCTTTTTTGTCTTTAAAAATTTAAATTTTAAATTTTAAATAAGCGAACAAAAAAATACTTATGAAACTATTACATTAGTAGCACAATTAATATTTTGTATTTTATTGTGTTCTGCTCCTAGCAGAATCGCCATGAAATAACACAACTTAATATATTTGGTTGTGTTCTAGTTTTCAAATACCGTGTTGGTTGAATGCTATGGATTTATATATAAGACGAGGGAAGCCTAGCATATCCAATTCACTCAATGGTTGAATTAGGCGTGTTATGATTTGACCACTTGAAGAGTGTCAAATTGCAAGATCAGTAAAATGCCAGTCGACAAAAGACGGGAGCTGAATAAATATTTACATTGAGTGTGTCTCGTTGAAAGACGGCGGTATGTTTATAAAAGCTTCTGAGGGCGTATAGAATATTTAGTTGCATGCTAGAGCGTGGAGCTGTAAAATTGAACTCCAATTCTTCGATAACTTAAGTATCTCGACATTATTACCGAAATCTTATGCTATTGGTCGTTCAAAGGCCTCTTCTGACAGGCTGTTTATGACAAGAATTAACTTAAAAAAACTGATTAGCAATAAGCTGAGTTAAGAAGTTTTAGAATAAGCTAATTCATAAGCAGAGTAAGCATAGTTCAAGCAGAGGAGTTAACGAGTAAGGAGAGAATGGTCGTTTTTTGCTCTGCTTTACTAAGAGTATATCTATATATATATTTTTGTTATTAAAAGAGTTCAGCCATACATTGGTGCAGAAAAAAGATGAGCTTATACATCAAGAATACATGGAAATTGAGACTGTCTAGAATATCCTTGGTTACTATGTCTAGTTAATGATAGTTGAAGGTTCCGAGGGATATATTCTTGAGGACCACTACATAATTCAGGAATAGGTCTGACAAGAATACCTATGCCCTGGAATAAGGGAATAGGTGCTAAATAATCCGGTTCAGTTATATTAGTAAAAGGTTGCGAAATATCATATGTGGGATGAGTAACTGCTTGGGGATAATATCCCTGTAGCAGAATTTTTCAAATCCCTCCCTTGTCTCAGAGAAAATTCTCCTCCCGTGGCAATACTCAAAATAGAACTTATGATCCGAGGACAATAGTTTCCCAGTAATAAACCCTTTGTTTTTCCGGGTCCATACAAAGGTAATGATTATATCTACAAAGATTCGGCATTTCATTGGGAATGGTTCCAGGGATGTCGATCTCCCATTCTCCTGATAAAGTTGTAGTTAACTTTACAATTGATGTTCTTAGTTCAATCTCTACTTTAATTCCCTGAAGATAATTATGGTATAATCTCCCCTTATGGGTTTGGACTACTCCATTACATTTCCCACCAATTAGTCCTCCCAATATAATGATCTATGACTTGGCATATCATAAAAATATCTCATAACTTCCGTTTCACTATGGTGTAGAGTTTGACATTGGTGATATATCTCTGTCTCATTAATTTCACTGTATCTATGATAGTGATATTAAGTCAATAGTTACATGAATAGTGCGTTTCTGTTATATTATAGGCACAAGAAATTATCGATGATAGAAATTTGGTCCGCATAATTTCATCAGCTGTTTTGACCCACTCAAAGGAGCCCCCGTCATTATTTATAGAGCTGCTTGGAAGTTGCTGTCGCAAAGATGGGTTTCCCTGCGATAGTTCAAAGCGAACTAGATAATCGAAAAATGGAAGGATGAAGAATGATTCGGGAGCAGTCATAGTCTGTCTAGAAAAGGGCGTTAGTAAATTGAAAAAAAAACAGGAATGAGAAAAAAAGAAGTTGATCTAACATCAACAAGTAGTTGACTTCCATAATGTCTTTGTATAAAATAATATCAATTATTTATTGACAATTTTTATGAAATAAATTATCAAGCTTGCACAATGCAGTATTGCATAAAAAAAATAATTGAATTTGATTTATTTGATGAACATATATATGTATATATATATATTACCAAAGCTACACCTAAATCCACGTTTGCAAAATTTTATATAGTTTGTTACAACTTAATTTCGACTCCAAAGAAAAAAGTCACCAAATGACAAAAGGCTAATGTATTTAAGCTAAGCGCCATTATTTGTAAAGCTTTTTTAATAATTAATAAACAAACGACTCCAAAATACATAGGCTTGTGTTATTAACATTTTTTCCCAATAGCAAGCTAATTAAATCACAAATCGGCGAAAATGGTACTAGAATAACATTTACACTTTGGAGTTAACAGAGTCTGTAAAACAGCTTATATTCTTTCTACACCGGAGTTGACAGAGTCAGTCTCAAGAAATGCCACAAACATTTTTTTGGGAATGAACCTCGAAAGATTAGTATTTCTTGGCAACACCCACGGTAAGTGCATCGAAATGGAAATAGTATAAAATTTATTTTATTCTTTTTTAATCTTCATGATAAAAGTGTACTCATAAACAGAGAGAAAATTAATGCATAATAATTTTCTGTCAATGTTAAAAATTATAACAAACAATTAATAAACTTATTCGAAATAAAATAAAACAGTTTTCATTTAATCAATTTTATAAACATATTCGTCAACAGTTTTTAAAAGCTTACTGAACTTTAAAATTATATTTTGATCCGCGAGATAATATATTTGCTGGTTGTATTTGGCTATACTATTTATTACACCCAAGCTTTTTCAGCAACCGACTTCGAGCTGCTTGTTGATCATAACAACAGTTATCACTGGGTGCGCAGCTTCGATGGATTTGTGGGAACCAATTCTGTCTCTGTGGAAACAAGACATGGGGAAGAAGAAAACGTGTGTCTGCCGACCCAATATTGATGGTGGATTGTTAATTGGCACACTGTATTTATCGGAAAACAAATGCATTATCATTTATGAGAATTCTCCCTCGGGATACATCAATATATACGAGCTGTTGTCCGAAAACATTGTATATTGTGGTCAACGTTGTTGAAAGTATTTGGTTTATGGGGCGAGCTAATAGCATTGCTTATAAGTTCACTTTGCTTAATAATTCGTTTTGTTATCCTTATCATTATCATATTTCCACTTTTTTCTTGGCTTTTGTGAAGAAAGCAGGATAAGATACAAGTCTTCGTTCTTGAGGTCGAACCTTCGGATACCGTCGAAAATTTCAAAGCCAAGATCGAGGAAAGAGAAGGAGTTCCTCCAGATGATCAGCGTTTAACATTTTCTTGCAAGCAATTTGAAAATGGACACTCTTTCCGAGTAACAGACAGAAAGAAGCATCTCCGAACCCATAAAGTATATGTATTCTTGATCAGGGTCAACAGCCGAGTCGATATAGCCATGTCCCGCCAGTATGTCTGTCTGTCCATGAACTACAGCACTCTTACTTGTTCTTATGGGTATGCTTATAAAATAATTTATAATGCGAACAAATATTACTTAGGTATACATAATATATATACATAGAGATTAAACATACAATTACAATTATAATTACAATACAATTGTACTAGCTGTAATTTCCTATACTATTTTCACTTTACCATAATTCATAGTAAGGATTCATTTAATTTAAATAACACTCTTCAAAATGGTTGTATAGCTTGAAAAAGTCAAGATTATCGGGGATCCACGGTGTGCTATTCCCCCTGGGGGAGTGTAAGTCAGGCACACATAAGTTTGCTTTTGGCGGGACTTTTTTATTCCCTGCTAGAATGGATGAGTGACCTTTATTCTAAGTAATCCAACCTATGGGTTTTTTCAGTCTTATGCCCATGAGTGTTGCTTTTTTCGTTAAGCTGATTTTGATTGGTTTGCTTGCTTTGACATTCATGTTGTTGATGTTTATTATTATAATTGTTTATTAATATTATTTTCGGGTTTCTTAAATCGCGGAACTCACAATCCTTCTTTCTTTGCGCTCTCAGTGTCTACTCGTCGTTTAATAACGATGACCACATCGCGTTTCTTTATATTCTCCTCTCTCTGTGTCTATTCCCATTCCTACATACATATATATACATATTTCCATATAAGAGGATTGGTCTGATAATTTATGTGTATTGATGTGATTGGATTATATTATATACATGCCCCACTTGAGTCCAATGGCTTTCCTACAAATGTAGAAAGCAACTGTTGCCTTTTTGTCAGTTCTTGGGTGTTAAGGTTTCAGTCTAGTTTCCAATATCCAGTATCAGCCCCAAGAAACTTGCGCTGTTATTAAAGGAGAGGGTTTTATTATTTGAAAAGGAGGGAGGGGAAAGAGTTGGGATTTTATACGTCGTTGTAAAAAATGGTTCTTTTTTTGTGGGATCTACACCTAACTTGCATTGAACTGCTAGGTTGACAATATTTAACTCTTGACATTCGATCACTTTGAAGTATTTTTTTTCACATATTGAGTACATTTTTATATCATGAATCCATCGAAAATGGGTGAAAAGAAGGAATCATCTCCGACCCCATAAGGTCAATATATATTCTTGATCAGGACTAACAGACGAGATATATATGTATGGATATAGTCATGTCTGTCTGTCCGTCCGTCTGTATAATAGTTGATAGTATCAAAAGGCACAATTTTAAAGGAAGAGACTTCTAAGTTATACATAAAATGTATATGCATATTGTTGATCAACTGGACAAGCAATTTCAAGAATAATAATTTAATTTAATAGGTATATTTAGCAGCTGGTCGAGCTCACTCGTGACTACAGCATTCTTACTTGTTCTTAGTCATGTTTTCTTTTGTTTTTCGCCCAACTTTGAGAGAGTCATCGTGACCGTAATCGCTTACATATTTAATAGCGTATTGATAAACATATTCTTAAACTTATATATTTATCAAATATAAATTAACATATATACTTTTATATTAATAAACACAGTTTAGATGCATATATACTTATACACAATATCCAAATAATAATTTATGGATTATCATATTATTGATAGTCCACCAAAATAAGTCATTTGACAACATTGTTTACCAATGCATATACAGTATTGAGTGATCTAGATTTGAATCAGTTTGGGAGTTACGCAAGAGAATGGATGAATTGAATTAGTTGAATCTCGCACCTTATCGAGCTCGACTTCAACATATCCTGAACACAGATGCCAAATATATTTTAGTTATACTACCACAAACAACTGGAACACCACTGATCCAGATGCTCATTAATTCTTAAGAAATGTGTAAGTTAACCATAAACTACCCGCTTCCGCCTTGTTGCACAATATCCACTTGGCAATTTGAGCGCCTGCGGGAAGTGCTTATGCTGCACTTATCGGGATCAACCGCGGCAGAGGACTGGTCCCTCAAGGTTACGAAGCTCTCGATATTCATTTTAAAAGTTAATTCTAATCATGCCAACGAAGAGGCGAGATATCCTTCGAGTAATAAAGCATTGAAAACTCATTTTGTGTTCTGTTTATTTGAAGTAATTTTAAGTAAATAAAGACTTAATAAGGCAAAGCATTAATTTGTACATAATGAGCGAGCAAAGTGTTTGAAGTGTTGGATGCATTGAAATCTAATTGTATTAGTATGCCTTAAGTCCCATTAACTAATCTATCCCCATTATCTACATGACCGCGATCATATATTCGGATGATGTTTTTTACAGAAGGGATGCGGATGATCGAAATAGCTACGAACGGCTTTAAATATTCTCCTATTCACTGCATTTAAAAGAGTAGCTTTAATAAAATCATTAGTGGTATAAAAAACGATGGAATTTAAAATTTTTAAAAAAGAATGGAATTTAATTTAGAAGCAAATAATCCCGCTGTCGCATAATTTCTGTGAGCTAAAAATATTTGAAAAGGTACCACAAAGTTAAAGATAAAATTGCACTGTATGGATCAATTACAGATGATGGCTGCCGTAGATCTCCGAACACTATGGCAGAAATAGCATCAAATGAATTACATAGATATCTTCTGCCTTAAATTTAGAGATCTAATAATATTTCCTAAGCTCTCAGTTTAAATTACAGCTGGTAATTTAATTAGACTAACATTATTATCTCCTAAGTTTTCATCTTCATTATTCCCATCAATGTTTAAAACTTTTGATTGAGAATTTATTTCTGGCAAACCTAAAACTCTGGAGAAAATTATGTGCAAATATATTTAAATATAATTATTTATATAATATACATATATATATATATATATAGGAAAAAAAAATAAAATCATAATATTAAACGAAGCTTAACACTATAGAACTATTTTTATAATTTGTCAGCATTATTAACATCGTGCTTTTGAAAAATACACTTTGCCATCCTTGACGCTTTTTTGATCGTGTTCGCCGATGGTTATTTTGAAGCCGCCCTGAATTATGCAATACAAATTTTTAATACCCACACTTGTTGAACATACCCCATCTAAGAAAAAGTATGCAATTAAAGAACATTTTGAATGCTCACACTTGTTGAACATACAAGTGCTACGAGAAAATATGCGTAATTAAAGTTAATTGCACAAACCCTGCTCCGTTTTTAGCACAGTCAAAAGAATTGGCAGACCACAAACCAATAGATTAAAATAAAAATAATAAATAAAAACTAAAATTGTTTGGAACGGACTTTCAATAATCAAAACAAGGCAGCGCAGGAGCCTCTGCAAATCTTGAATCTTGGATTCCGCTCGAACAGTTAAGAACCATTTCATTCGTGTGTACAAAAACTTGTAGGTAAAAATTTCAAGCCGGAGTTCGAAATATTATTATGTCTTGGTAAATTTTTAAACAAAATTTGCTTATATGTTTGGTGTTTCATGACTTAACTTTTGTACTCAAAGATGTCCCCTTCAGAGCGCTACAAATTTTACGAATAAAAAAATTAATATACCCTTTACAAGCGTGTAAACCCACATGCGAAATTTGATTTAAATACTTTTTGCCATACGGGCCAAAAGAATTTTCTAGTTCTTAAGCTGCGCGGCTTTTCTCAGCTGTTTTATGGACCTACACTATGCCGTTCCTTTACAGCACTGTTATTGACAATCGATAACGTTGCAGCTGGCTCAGAACAGCTGCCAAAAGCCGCGAAAATATGAACAAATAATTGGAAAATTCTTTTAAAAATTGCTCTAGTCAAGATTGTACTGCCAGGAGATATTCTGCCCCTATCCATTGTATACTCTCGTAGTAACTTTATATACTCATATTGATAAAATAAGATTTTTTTTTTATACATTTTAATCAAATAGATAAAATTGTCGGCGTCTTAACTGAAATAATTTCATAGTTTTGATATCTTATAGGTTGCATACCTATAAAAATGACTATTTATAATAAGTTAAGGAATATTAAATCGGAACGTAGTGCCAAATCCTGTAAATACATTTGTATATATGCACATTCAGCGAAACATATGTAAGCACATATACATAAGGTATGCAAATATGTATGTGCATATTTTTGAAGTGCGAAAGGTGAGGTGGAAGGGGTGTGGAGATAAAGGAATATGAAACCAAATGGACTACAGAAGCTTGGCTCTTAAGAAAATATATGCTGAGAGAGAGAGAGAGCTGTATAGGAAACCGTACACAAATCAAGAGTCTCATTGCTTAAGATGTGTGCCTGTCAATTCTGTTCCCATTAACTTCAATTCAACACAGAGTTTGCGCGAAGCGAATTCAAGTTGACAAGAGTAACAAGTTGTTGTGGTGGTGAACTGACTGCTCTTGAATTGTTCTTATTTTTCTTATACCCTCTCAGAGAGCACGTCTCAGAGAGACAGAGAAAAGAGAGAGAGAGAGAGAGAGAGAGACAGACAGAGAAAGAGAGAGAAGAGTTGAATTGTGAGAGCAAGTTATTTGCCGCCTATGTTCATGTCTCGCTCTTCGCCGCAGTTGCCTTGAACTCGCTTTGGAACAGGCATTTGCTGCCGCCATAGGACAACGTTTGCCAAATTCGAATCACATCCTTCTGTTAATCCGAGGAGTGAACAACACAGTTGCCGCAGTACTCGCTTAATTCGTGAAAAATCGACAGACGCGCCTTTAACTCTCGCTGATCGTTGACAATTTGAATTTGAACGTTGAAATGGATATCTCAGCGTATCAGCACATGAATATTCGGATGAGTACGCGTGGCAAGCGACCACTGCGAAATCTAACGCCCAATGACAAAGTGCGGGCCATTCAACGCATCCACAATGGCGAAACCAAGGCCAGTGTCTCCCGGGACATTGGGGTGCCGGAATCGACGCTTCGCGGTTGGTGTAAAAATGAGCAAAAATTGCGTTTCATGTGCCGGCAGCTGGGCACCGACAACATGCCCGGCCTGGCCAGTCCGCCCGAGAAGCGCGCCAAATTCGAATTGCAGTTGCTGCCACCGAAATTTGCCACAATGCCCATTGGTAATTATGAGGAATTGGCCGCCTTTGGCAGCTCACAGTTTTATGCATCCCACAATGACGCCCTTCTGGAGAAGTTGGCTTTGGTAGAGTTCAATAAGATCAAGCATAATAATAATGGCCTGCATCCGTCAGAGGTTGTCACTGGCACCGCCCCAGGCACCGGAGACGACACCGATGCCGTTTCACCCGTGATGGGCTGCTACTCCACAAACAACATGGTGCAGCAACTCAATCTGCTAGCCCTCTTCAACTCGAAGTTGTCTCCGGGCATACATAATCGTCCCAAATACAGTGAGACGCAAACACCACCAGCCGCTTTCGAGGAATCCAAGCAATTCAATTGTCCGTTGCTAAGTGTGAAAAACTGGGCCAGGGATCCAGCCAAACAACAACAAATTCCAGCAAACTCAACTCAAACCCAATACGTTAACGATAGCAACAATAATGATTGCCCTATTACGCTCACGCCCACGGCCACGCCTACTCCAGATGTCACGGGTCAATCCTTGCAGCTGACTGAAGATAACGCGGCTGGCATGTTGCAACAAGCGGCATTTGCAACTGCACCAGCGACAGATCTCGACGGCCAGGGAGGCACACTGCTCGATTGGTGCAAGATGTTCAGTGCCAGCCTGAATTTCTTTGCGTTTGCTGCGGCGGCTGCTTCGATGCATCCCACGGCGGAGCTGCTGCTGCCCCAGCGCTCACTCGACGAGGGGACGCATGACTTGAAGAGGTCCTTCAGTCATGCATCGGTGCATAGCGAGTCCTCGAAGGAGAGCTTCGACGACAGCGAACCGGAGGATTTGTCCGTGCGATGGTGTGCCTCCAAGGTCTCCAGTCCGGCGAACAGCAGATCCCAGAGTCCCGACAAGAACAGCACATCATCGAGCACATCAATTCCCAGCGATGCCGAGCAATAGTCAAATTAAATGGTGTAGATATTAATAATGATGACAATTTTACATATATTTAATTTATTAGACCGACTTCCTACTAACATAGTTTTTAATAAACGATAACAGTTGCAACAATTTCTAGTTTTCAAATTGTATCTAAGCAATAATTATTATGAAACAAATTTCTACTTCTAATTAATATTAATGTCATTAAACAAGCAGCGTTGATTGTGTAAAAAAACCAAATGCAATAAATCTTTTTAAGTCAAATGTTCTAGCATCTAGTTGGTATTGAATAGTCAAAATTCTTTGGAATAATTGTAAACTAATTTTATACATTTGTTTTATTTTTGTTGTAAAAAAGAAAAAGTATATGTGTTTGTAATTAATATACAAATAAATAACTAACTACTATTGAGAATCGAGTCTCTTTTGCATTATGCAAACTAAACAATTTACAAATATATATTTGGCGTTGCATATTTGTTTTCGTATATTTTTAAATTTTTTGTATACTTGAGAGGGTATTTTAATTTTGTACATTTTTGATCAGCATCAATAGTCGGCTCAAAGTTAAAATACCTTAACCAAAGTCGACGCTGTTGATTCGTATTTATCCGTCGTTAAGATTTTCTACGGGAAGTGTTAAACATTACATGTGAAGTCTGATTAAGCCGAGTCTGCGAACGAGAGACTGATTGATACGAAACTCTAATTGTGTATGTGTTTTTTATTTAATTATATTATTGTTTAACAGTATTAAAATTACTTTATTTACTTACGGCTAAATGTTGAGCTGCTCCACAAACGCTTCTGCTGAAAAAATCTTTCGTACTCCCCGAACACATAATTATTCTTCTGCATAGTCTGGCAACTCTAACTGATCCCCGCTAACGTTCGCCAGCTGCCTGCTATCCACATACTTTTCATATACATCAATACCTTCCAGTGATTCCAAATACGAACACCTAAACATCTTCCAAGTTCTCGTGTATTTGTTTAAAAAAATGGACATGGCCACCTACAATTATTTTACCCTTACTCAGTTTAACTTTGTCATATTTGTATCTTTCTAAAATTAATAATAGATTAAGACATATATAAATGCAATATTTCTAAAACTAATAATATATTTATATTAATATAAATGTATTGTTCGCTTAATGAGTCTTCTAACCACTTGAAAAGTTATCAACTGTTTGAGCTGAAAGTCCTCACAATGGAGCAAAGATAGGGCTCGCTCAACATAATCAACCACTTTGGATAGCATCATATAATACAAAGGAATTTATTTATTTTTTAAAAATAATTTTAATGTCCAATTAATTATTTATTATTAATTGTTTAATAGTCGAAAATGTCACTGTAAACCGCTATCCTGTCTGAGAAGCTGAACTTTATTTTGACAATTCTACAAATTAGAAGGGAAAAGTCCGTAGCAAATTTAAAACATACAGGAGCTCCCTTTCATTAATATTCTTTAGCAAATCTAGGCCTACTGAATATTTGGATATTAAATTCAATATTTGCTTATTTTACACACAATTAAAAATTTTTTTTTCAGACAACATGGATTTGTCATCCATATGACAATTGACATAATCCTTATATTTTAAAAATTTGCGTTTCGCTGTATTTCTTATTGTTTTCCAGTTCTATCCTAACAAAAAAGATAAAATGTATTTTCAAATTGCTCATTTTACATACGGACAACGGACAAAGTGAGACACTTTTCTTTTGCATTGTTTGCCCTTCTTCAGGTTGTTCCCCTGGTAAGTAATATTTCCAACTTGTCGTGATTAATAATAAAGCACAGTTGCATCGGCGTTAAAAATATTTCATATGCTGGTTTCTTCAGGAAATTCAAGTAATATATTTTATACTTTATTATTTCTTTCTAAAGCATCACTCTGCATGTGCTGTCTGTTTATTTGGACATCAGGTTCGCGGTTGGTGTTAAATTTCACACAGTTTTTTGTTTAGCTTTTCCAGGAATATCTCGGAGATTCAATATTGCTCTGGAGCTCCTCTTATTTAAGAAAATGGGCTCACATCTCAGTTTAGGTTCATTTGGTTAGCTCGGACGGATCTGTGTCTTGGGTGCCACGCATATAGCAATGTGATCCGTGGTTAAAAAGCGAGGCAGCAGTTCGTTGATGTTCGCCTTGAAAAAAAGAATTCAACCAATCAATTGCTGATCAATTACATATAGAGTTTTTCTCCAACAATAATAAATAAATGTTGCACCATTTTATATTCACATAACCACAAGATTTAATATAACATAATTGACTTTTAAATTGAAATCGATTTATTGATAACTTTGATTTTAATTTTAAATTTAATTGAAAATGTATATTAATTTTTTTTAAATTTGTGGACTAGTTTTAGTCCTTATGCAAATAGGCTCAGTTTGCTTTCTCATTACTTCGGCTGCAGAGAAGTTGAAGTTAAGGAAGCGTTTTTGTTAACAAGATGCCGCTGGCAGATAAACGGTTTAGATCAGATATTTATTGATTCATTTTTAAAATGTTAAGTGAATTATCACTCATATCCCAGACTTCAATTATAAATCTAATGTACATAGTTCAAGTAAAAAAAAAAGATTACATTACTTCAGATAAATTATATTTTTGAGTTGAAGTCGGGATAGATGAAATTAAGATTATACTAGGAAATATGTATTGTGACCAGATGGACTCCGTTCTACAAGAAGTATATTAACTTTGTCGTGCTTAAGTTAGTAGCTCGTTCTTGTTATACCCTTATATATGGTATATTCATTTCATCGTGACGTTTTAACGCATTGCAGAAGACGTTTCCGACCACAAAAGATATATATATATATATATATAAATAAGTCGGCTTGATAACAAGCCGACTCGAAATAGCCAATTCTGTCTATCGTAATTTTTTTTAAATCAGTAAAATTCCTTCAGCTTAATGCTTAAAACTCCTTATAACTTAATGAAACTTTGAAACTTGGTAAGTATCCTTATTTTTATAGCACGCCGTACATAAGTCTGAGGTGACCGGATTGGACCAACATATCATATATCCGTCATTGGAATCAATCGGTCTAACGATGAAATTTAAGTGTTACTGTATGTTTACGCTCACCTCCATCAAGCAAGTTCAATTATTTTAGAAGACCGAAATTAATCTGAGAACAAGAACCTTTTTTGTTATGTCACAATTTGTGATATGAATAAGCGACCAAGATAGAAATACATGCCACATTTTCTAATGCAATTTACAATCATAACACAAATATTTGATTAAAATAAAATTTTATTTTTTAATAATTGTGTAACATTAGGCATTTTTGTTTTTAATTGTGAATATTGAGTTCGCAGCAAGACCTGGAACTGGAAGCCTATAAATGAATTTGGTTCAAAATGTTCAGAAATATAACAATATTTCAAACTCCGGACAAAGAATTATATGTCAGCAGATTAAGTCCGGTCGACAAGGGTATGTATTGTTCGGCTTGCCTACGATAGCGACTCTTACTGGTTTTTGTAAATATTTAAATTCAGATGTGAGCGGGTCTACAAGGGTTCGCAATGCAAAATGTGCCCAGAAGCTTCCACTGAGGAATTGTATGCATTGAGCCACGTCCAACGTCCAATGTCCAATGTCCAATGTCCAATGTCCAATCGCAACAGCAGCCACAGCAGACGAATGATTGGTTCACCTTTTGTTAAAATTAAATATCGCGTGTTGGTAATTTCCGCTTGGCTTCTCGGCTCCAGTTGAAGTTGATGTTGAAGTTGAGGCGAATTATTACGATGATTGCGCGACTGACAATGCTTCCATGCATTCATGTCGTCCATCCGGCCTTCCAACCGAGCTTTCTATGCATGCGTCCCGTCCGCATTGCATGTGTGCCTCGTTTTGCTCGTGGACATCTTCGTGGCATTCTGGGTGAGGATAAAATTACTTAAAAGCAAACCCCTGGGCATATCCACAGTATTGGCATACCGCCGCTGTCAATATTGACGCCTCGTAACCCGCATGATCGTAACGGATCGCCAAAATGTATAATATATGTATATACTCTTATATATATTGTATATATTTTTTACCTTGAAATCTGAGTCTATATACATATGCATATTTAGTCAGTAATTATAGTTACAAGTGCCAAAATTTATGTGACCAGAAAAATAAATGAAACTATTAAAATATGCCTGAAAAAATTCATGTTTCTATTTTTATTGCAAAATTTGTTGACAAAAATTAAAACAGCTGTTGCAGTTATTAATTAATTGAATTGAAGGATCGCTAGCAAAATTGTTCGTAATAAGAATACTTCCTATTATTTGAAAGTATTTTGATGCATTATTCAAGATTGGTTTCGAGAATATATTAACTAAATTTGTTATAAAAGCTTTTTGGTTTAGTTTCAATCACGGAATCGAGACAAATTTTTGCATTCGATATTAAATTTTAACTTTTATTTTTGAAGTCAGAAATAAATGTCAATTGCTAAAGGATTTGGTCAATAATTTTATTTTTCATTTTATTTTCTTTAACAAAAAAAAATCGCCTAAAAAAATTAAAATTTAAAATGAATTTTAAAATTTCCAGTTGCAAATTAAATTAAGTAAAATTACAAATGAATAAATAAATACTAATTTAAAATTAAATAAATAAAATTACAGAATATAAAAAATGAATGGATATTATACAAAAAACCTGTTCAGAGCAAAAATTGTTATACGCTATTAACTAAATAAAAGTTGTGGAGGGCGAGAAGAAAGTGCTAACAGTTCTGTGGTCAGTTATCAAGGCATAATGTAATATAATACGCTAGGTATCATAGTATATTAGTTTTGTGCAGTGTCCATCATGCTGTCTGTTTGTTTGAACGCAACTTTTTTCGACATCCTTAGAGATAGAGACTTGAAACTTGGAGTATATACTGGTGTGTGCCCGCGTCAGACAAAGTGTAAAAATTGGAGTGCTACATCCACCAATCGATAAAATCGACATTCGCAAATCGATAAAGTCACATATCTCGCACAATTTTATGGCTACAGTAACCAAATTTGGTGGGTAGGTTGTTGGCGATGTCATTCAAAGATCGGCCTTGCCCACTTCCGCCTACCCCACGCACCTCGGCTCTAAAAAATGTAAATAGCTATATCTTCTGCAGTTTTTGAGTTAGATCCGTAGGTACGTATGTTACTGGTAGCCGCCTTAATTAATCGATAAAAAATTTGTATGGTAACGCCCACACCTGCGCCCGTAATCGCTAATGCCGATATTTCGGAACGTGTAAATCGATAAACCTGCATATCTCCCACAATTTTTAAGATAGAGTGACCAAACTTGGAAAGTAACTGGTTGGTAACCTCCTTCAAGAATCGAAATATAAATTTTCAGACCATGCCTATACCAGCCGCCCCCAGAAACTTTGGCCCTAGAAATCTGAAATGCGCATATCTCCCACAATTTGCAACCAAGAGACATCAAATTTTAAAAGTATGTTACTGGTAACTTGGATAGCCACAAAAACTCGGAAACAAATTTTGGATCACCCCCGCCCACAAAGAATATAAAACCCTATATCTCCCACAATTTAAGAGATACAGTTGCCAAACTTGGGTGGTAGATTGCTAAGATCGTACTTCAAAATTTTTATTTACCTCCTGCCTTCAATATCACATTAACCAACTTCGTTAACGGAACGTAACTATGCAATTTGAAAGGCAAAATTGGACAGTACTTCTTGGCTACACCCATCCTGTTTCAAAGTATTTTTCTTATTAATTTTATACTTAATGCAAAAAATAAAAATAAATAAAAAATTTGATTGTTATTAATCAAGTTCTCATCCTTAGGTTTGTTTAAAAATAGATAATTATAAAAAAAATTCAGAAAGCAATCTTAAGTCGCTTTTAGTAATTTTGTATTTCACACAACTATATTAAGATAATGCATATTTAATAACGACATAGAAATTTATTTGTAATTAAAAATAAAATCCGCAATTCATTCTGCAGAAAGTAAATAAAAATCCGTCTGCTCATACATAAAATTATTTATAAATTAAAATAAACATTGAACTAATTAAAATAACTTTATTATTTCAACTTTTTTCCGAATGAGATTGCAAACAAATGATTACATTTGACATTGTTTCGCAATAGTTGGCTTTATTAAATTTGGTCTGATTAATAAAGAATTACATATTTCACAGTAGCAGAATATTTTTTTATTATAATTTATAGCAAGAAAAAACTGCTAATTTAGGCATACCGAATATTACATACCCTTGTCGACTGGGTTCAGGCTAACCTAAATTCTGGTCTGGAGTTAGAGAATTTAGTTATATCTATGGATATTTTGGTGGATATTTTACTGACTCTCAATCTTCAGTCGGTTTTTCCTTTCATCTGATGATGATGATTTTTTGGCAAAATGAGAGAAGTCTGGCAATTGCTCTAGACATCTTGCCAAAAAAGTTTAGTCTGACTGCTAAACATATTGGAAGCTGATGCTGATTTAACTTTATAGAAAATGATATAATTTTTTTGTCCAGAAAGATTTGCCTTACCATTTTAATTGTTATTGGTATTATTTTATTTATTAATAGTTTAAATGGTTTCTCAAACGGAGATTTGGCAAATTCTGTACACTAACATGCAAATTTTTTATTTGCCAAACCTTTTAAGGGCTTTTCTATAAGCTTACCAATATTTATCTGATCAGTTGTGAGCTGTCAAAGGCAATTAATATATTAGCATTAATGCTCAGAAATATTAAAATATTTTATCGTACTTTTGCACTTTATTTTGAATTCTTTGATTTCTTGTCGAACTGTCTATTTTAATATAATGGTATACATTACATTTCATTGAATTTGTAGTACGCTACAACGACGAAAAGATTCAAGTTGTGGAATACTAACTGTTGGATTTTTAATAGCAAAACAAGTAGTGAGAGGAGAATAAATAGAGTAAATATTGAGGATGAGATTTAAAAAAAAAAATGAATAATACAGAAATCTAAAAAATTAGCGCATTTAAAATGTTTGAAGCTTTCCAGTAAAAGCGAAGGTAAAAATAAAACTAAAAAAAGCGCTACGTTTTACATGAAGTTTCATGCCATAACTCGGTGGTAACACTAACCTTATACAAATTATTGTTACTGTATCATAGAATGGCAGTCGTCTAGTTTGAAAAATAGAGCTGAAAACAATAACGGTACAAAATTAAGTGCACAGTGATCATTCCACGGAACGTCACAATTCTCATACGGTGATGTCAATATGATTGATCAATATTTCTTTTTACTTTGAGATTCACAATAAGATTTAAAATTTGTATGTTGTGTTATTTTATTGTATGGATTAAGTTTAAAAAGCTATAAGCCATTTTGCATTAGATATATGTATTTAAGACTAACTCCTGTTAATTATTTCTTTTCATATATTTTTAAATTTTTCTTGAACTTGCAAATTGTAAATTGAATTGTAATTAAATTAATGCTAAACCTTTTTAATCAAATTGCAGTTTTCCAAACTTGTGTGGCAATTAGCGGCCAATTAGAGGAATGGGACCATCAGAATCATGGTCCTCTAAGGCGATAGGTCCTTCATCCATCAGTAATTCATTCAAAATAGGATTATTCTTCGGTTCCACCTCCACATCCTCAAAAGTCAGCTCGGTGGATTGTTCCGAAACCTGATCGGAGTAGGTTGCGAAAAATGTCGCAATGACCGGGAAACTTTCATCATATTGGGGACGCTTAGATCCAAATGAGCTGCGCGATGAAATGCGTTGTTTTCTTTTTATCAAATGGTTGGTGAGCCTACGTTTCTGTATAACAGGAGAATTATTCAGTTATAATAGATGCAGGGCTTCATAGGTAAAACTTACAGTACTCTTATTAATCGTGCTCGCAATGGGAAATTTGTGGAACCCATACTCGGAGCTGCGACTGCGTGTCAAGATGCCGAGTTCAGTCAAACTTTTCAACGATTTTAAAATTTCGCTTATGACTGGCTCTAGCATTATTTTACGGCGCATCTGAAAGATGACCTGCTGAATAATAGTCTGCGCAGGAATGGGGAGGGCTTGTCGTTCCTGCAGATTGGCAATCGCTTTCAGCACGTTTTGGTTATACTTTTTGTTGACATCCATATTTCTTGAGTGCCAAATTAACAATATATGGTTTGTAAGAAATTATTTTGGATATTTGTTGTGTTTGATTTATCATATGAAATGAATAGAGAAGCGGATCGAAAACCTAGTTTCAAATAAGCATGGAATGGAAGCACATGGCTTATTGAGTTTTATTTTTCTGAATCAGAAATATAATCAAGAATATAAAGAATTACATATAATAAAAAAAATGTGATTGAAATGTTAATAAAATATTTATTTTTTATGAAACGCTAATGAGCGATTAAACGCAATGACGCAGTTTTATTGCGATTTTATGTTAGCGTCGAAGTAGCCCAGGACACATGCAACTAATCTGATTGTAATTGCTGCATGCTAGAAAACAAAAACCACTCAAAATGAAAAAGAAAAGGAGAAGAGCTTTGCTCAAACTGGAATATGTATCCTTGTAGCCAATTATTGAAACGCGATCGAGATGCAATCGAGAATAAATTGGCCTTAAAATTATATGTATGTATGCATGTATGTATGTATATATACCAAGGGCGTGCTCAGCTTAAAGAGGATGCGGTGCTGAATTTTATTTCATTAATTTTTTATAATCAAATAATTGAATGTTCTCTAAATTTATTGAAAACGCATCTCAAGTTTTAAATATCCGATTTTCTTTCTATTATTAGTCTATGCTTCTTTGCTATGTTCTTCTCTCCCCCTGAGTACGCCCTTGTGTTATACGTACAAACATATTCCATGACTGAATACGAACAAACTTGACCTACTGTATTTGCAATGACTTTTCGCTAAAATAAAAAGGAAGCAAGTAGGAATACTCTGCTCAAGAGAGTCCTACTAAGATATATGCTGAACCCAAGTCTTCACTTATTCATAAGCCTAAATGATATTCGAGAAATTTGAACAGTTGATCAACATTATGTCGTTAATCTATTTTTGTTGATAGCCGCAGAACGAAGCGAGTTATCGGTATGGTAAAACAAATTTCAGCTGCGCTTAAATTTAATACTCGTCAGACTCGGCTTTTGATCCTGATCAGGAATTAAGTTAAAGGTGTCGGAGATACTTCCATCTACCTGTTACACGCTTTGGCACAACTACATTATACCCTTCCTACCCATTTTTGATGGGAATAATTATGTTGAGCATCCGCGAGGAGAAACGATTCTCAAATGTATGTATGTATTTCCACACCACAAAGGTAATGTTTTCATGCCTGTGCACAGCTGTGATGGGCAGCTTCATAGCTCATGGCAATGACGACACGCATGCACAATTAATTCTTGTGACTCCTTGTGACGTCAGTTCGAACGATGGAAAACAGAGTTATTCAGTAGTGTTAAGCAAAAGAGATCACGTCATTTAGAAGGTATCCTGTGTGCAGAGCTGAAATACATTCAAATGAAAGTCTAAAAAAATCATACTAATTATGAGATACTTCAGTCCGATGTTTTTAAAAGTGAAAAAACTTGACACTAGAGAGCATGGCATGGCTTCTTAATCAGCAAAAATGGTTTTCATTCATGAATTCAAATATCGACCGATAATTGCTTCATTGTACGACTTACAATATATATTGTAAAGTACAAAATATGGTGCAGAAATGTTATCTATTTTCAAGAAATATTTTTTTAAAAAAGGTAATGAAGTTTGTTCACCTAACTGCTGTTTTTGAGTTTGCCTCTTAAAAAAACGTTTCCAAATTCAAATCATCGTAAATTTTTTTTTTTAAATGATTTTATATTTGACTTCATAAGGTATTTAAAATGTTTTTTTTTTAAGTGGAATCGTAAAATATATTTGTTTAATAGCTGTTAATAGCATATCAAAATAAAACAGTCAATTAATAAATAATTAATAGAAATAATATATATAAAAATAATACAGAAATACATAAAACGGTTTTTAGAAAGCTACAAACTTCAGCTTTAGAAAATTAAGATCTTTAAAATTGTTTACAAAGTATCCCCAAGGCAAAGTATTTTTTTTTTTAAATATCAAATCTATTACTTTATCTCAGTTTTGCTCTTATTGTTGATGAACGTTTCTGTTTAATAACCAAAAGTAATTTTATTGAGATGAAAAAATAATAACTATAGAAGGAAAGATTATTTTGATTGTTTTCAAAGTTTGGAAAGAAGGTGCATTTACAAAAAAAATGTATGAAAAAGCAAGACAGAAAATACCACTTTTGACGAACATATCTCAGTTTTATCAACAAAAGTCCGGTTTTCAAGATACCAATTAGATATAAATTAACTTACATTTGCGTTAATTTATAAAAAGTTGCCATTTTTTATATATAATATATATCTATTCCTATAGATATATATAATTTAAAATAAACTTTTATTGTGGCTCTGTAATGAAGTATTTTTTACTTAAAACTGAACTGTTGTAATACTTCTAAGGCATCGATAATAGCACAAAAAAAGCAAATAAAAAAAAACATTTTTCACTTCACCCTAATGTACATCGATTAATTATTCAGAGGAATACAACTGAAAAAATATATATATTTAGCTGTACCCTAATGTACATCTGTGTGTATGATTGTATTTGTAAATACATATACACTTATTAAAATGTAGGCTAGTCTAATATCCTCTGGTTGCAGCTCAAATTTTCACAATTTAAGAATAGACAAAGACTTTTTAGTCCGATGTTTGCACACAAAAGTTTTACAAACATGCACACAAACAAACATACTATCTCATCTATCGACATGGAAATGGAAACAAGCATCTTGTGAAAAAAATCACTTTTTTGTCTTTCGGCGAAATTGTGGTTTTGTTTTTGTATTTCTTTTTATAGTAATACTGTGCATTGCACTGCAACTTCTTTGTATTTGCCAACATCAAAGGCTTTTTGTGGACCTTTTTCATTATGGCATTTTTACACCATAGACCATAATCCGTAAAAAGGGTATACATACTAAATTTGTGTGAATTTACTATTGCAATATTCATATCGAGCGAAATACATTATTTTTGATAAATTGCTAAAAATATTCACCATACACATACATCTATATGTAAACAATTAAGTATATATAATTAAGGATATAATTTATTTTAAGTCAAGCTTTGATTTTTTTATGGAATTTTAGATTTTTTAAGAACTCTTGCATTTCAAGGATATTATTACAGATGTGTGAAATCTCAGATAGTGTCACAAAATTAGTTTAATCGTTGCCCACCAACTAGCAGAGATATTAAAAAAAAGATACCCAATTATTTACAAGGACATCAATGGAAGGAGAGAATCGCTCTATATAAAATTAAAATTCATAAACTATTGAATAAATTAACGTGTGAGTTACAAAATTGTCACATCAATTTAATGTCAACATTTAAAATTTTTATTTTATTTTTTTTTCTTGGTGGTGTGTGAAGTGTTGTTTGGTCAAACAAATGCCAATGTTCAGATAAAAAATAAAAACACACATTCTTGTGCTGTCGCGCGCGTCACATTGACGTGGTTGTTGTGATGTGACAGTAACCCTTATTCTTGGGGTAAATTCTACCTTTTACAATAGAATCTAGGACTACCTTGGGATAGTCAACAAAAGAAAGAGCAGAGGTCATTCTTATATACATACGAGTGGTGACCACTGCAGCTGATTTCATCAACGTTCGGCATGGCGTCAATGAATTCTTTGTAGTTGGACAGCGATTCCGTTACGGGCCGTGTCTCACTCGTAATAAATGTTCCATGAGAAAAGGGCTTATTATCTTATAATCCGTGTGCTTTTTCAGTGGTGGCAAACTGCAAGATAAATTACTGCTAAATACCGGTTCTGCATTAATTTAATTTTATTTTTTTTTAGAATACCATAACCAAACTCGAGTAGACTCGATAAACACAGCAATTTTAATATGTGGAAGAAAAAAATTTACTATTCAAGTATAATGATATTAGCTCAGCATCTATGGGAGTAATTATAGTTTATTTGTAATATCCCTAAAATGATCAGATATATAACTTTTCACAACCGGAAAATGTTGCTTTGAGGAGGTTACCGGTAATCTACAGATCTTTCACTTTTGGTCCGAAGAATTTGTGGGAGAAAATTGCATAATTGTTTTTGGGGAGGACATGAATCAAGATCTAATGTTGTGGGATATAAAATATATCTTACGTTTTCGGAAAATTAGATTTAAATGAATTCAGGTTGAAATCTTACTACGAACTCCATATACAATATTTTTTCGTTTAATATGTGTTAATATGGTCGATATATTTAAATATACACTTATATTTAAATAGATATTCGTTATACTTAATCGATTTTTCGATGTATATCGTTGTAGCCTCGATATGCCAGACTCGCACTGGGCATGACACTTTACTCTCAGCAAAGCATGGGGTTCTCTCCAGAATTATATATAAATGTATATATTTTGACAAGCGCGTCAGCGTTGTAATGTTTATTTACAATTTTAACTGGCGCTATGAGTGGAAAAATAAAACCTGCTATGAGTATAAGAGTTTATACATTCTAAAATCCGTTTTACGGCCTGTGTTGGAATTTATGATTTGCCGTCATTTATAATAGTTACATACATATATGGACAGCACTTATATACACAAATACAAATACATTCGCATATAAATATCTATATAATATATATATATATATATATATATATAGACATAGGCATAAGTATGTCCGAAACGGTCCCACATTGCGGTTCGTGTGCGGAGGTGGCATTAAAAACAAACCCTTTTACTTGTTGTTGTTATACAAACTTGCGATGTCTATTTCAGCACTAGTGCACAGATGGTTCTCGGCCAACTCCCCCTCCAACTCCAACTCCAAAGTGGACAGAATTTAACGTGCCACCGACTCGTTTAATAATTGCTTAGAGGCGGTGCGATTTGTGTATGCGCGTTACTGTGTCGCTGGACCATCAACCGTGTCGTTAGGCCTGTCAGGCCGACCCAAAACCGGACCGGGACCGAACTTAACCGGACTGGCCCGGACCGGACCGGACTGTACCGGACAGGACAGGACGGGACGGGACAGGACGCGACGGCACAGGACGGGGACAGGAGTGGACCGGCTCAAAACGGACTACACCATTTGCCAACATCTACAATTTGTGATAGATGCGGTTTTTGGAGGATGGACGAAAACGCGAGAGGTGAAAGTATACAGAAAAGGGATGAAATGTCTGAAAAATGCTTACGACTGGGTTTGGAAAATGTTATTACAAATATATTATGCGCATACATATACAAACATTTAGGTATATGGTCAAACACACTGTGACACACATACGAGCGAACACTACCCGAATTTTCATTAAATATACCTATGTATGAGTGCGTATGTATGTATGTGTTATGGCATACATGTATGTAAACAGCATGTATGTATGTGTGTGTGAGTATTGTTATTTTGTATAAATGTATAAAATAAAATATGTAACTATGTACATATACATATATAGGTATGTATGGGGCTAGTATGCATGTACAGCTAAGTATTTATGCAGGTATGTGTGTGTGTGTGCGTGTGCGTGTGTGTATGTACAAATTTGGTCAGCACATAAAACTGTAACTGTGGTAGTGGTCAACAGATTGGCAATGGTTCGTTAAGCCCACGAATGTCCTGAAAGGAGGATGCTGTGCACAAAGAGCTGTGAGTCCACTTTTACCCTTGCTACAATATTATGTTTAGTTAAATTTAACTTTTCTGAAATAGGGTTAGTAGTGTAATCAAAATGCCACAGTGTAGTAGTAAAATTTGACATAAATTTTACAGCTCACACGTGGCAGCGATTGATGCCGAAGCTAATCCCGCTGGACAACAGGTAACTGGCGTGGATTCGGTCCGGTAATTATACAAGTCAGTCCTGTCCTCAGCACACACACAGGACATATAATATTTTTAAATTGCGAGGAATCAGGCGGAGCTAATTTTGAAAACATGTATTTTTACCATTTCAGCAACAAACAAACAATCCTTAGGTGGGCTTCATTTTGAGAAATTACACACAAGGTAAACTTGACTCGGAGTGCCTACAGGTGATGTCGACAATTTTATATGTCGATTTTTGAAGGACGTTAACAGCAATCTACCTTAGTTTGAATTTTGTCTCCAAATTATGGGAGTGGTCTTATCGTTGTGCAATTATATATCACTCTAATTTTAACATATATTTCGACGCGAGCACACAAAAATATATATTACAAGTTACAAGTCTGAAAGTTACTCTTATACGAAACAGACCCATGAACAGCATAACAAACCTTTCACAAAAACAAGATATATTTTCAGAACAAGAGTTTCATAAAATTTTGTACATATTTTTAATAGGGATAAAGAGACTTTCTGAGAGCTGCCAAGTTCACATCTCTCATAGTCTTTGAGCTGTAGTAACCCAATTAAATTTTTTACTCCGGCAAAAAGGTAAAGAACCTTCTAGCTGTTATCAGCTGTTAGATGGTATGCCACTGATATCAGAATATTCCGCAAACGGTTACGTCCGACTGCAGTGTTCAAACTTGTTATAGAATATTTTGTGTATTTAAATATTACTTACAAGAACCAAAAGTCGAGTCGAAATAGGCATGTCCAGTCAGTCTGAATAAACACACAGATCTTTAAGATTTTATGAGGTAAAGACATACAAATTTAATTTATATTAAAATACTCATCTTATGCAAAACAAGTATTTTTATTAAATCATATCTTGAAGGGTATAAGAGTTTGATTTGGATTTTTAAAAAAAATTTTGTATATACATGTATACTCCGCGAAATTAAAGTCACTTAATTATTAAAATTGTTATTTAATTTTTTTTGTTCCACAAAAGTTATCTGTTTTAAATACACGTCAAATAAAAATGGAATTAAATTTGTTAAAATAATTTTATATTTATTTTTATTTATTTTAAAGTCAGGTTTAAGGTGCGAAATTCGATTAAAGGCAGCGCTAATAAAATTAATATAATATGTAAGAACTACATGAAAAAAACAAATTCACAATGTGTCATTAAATATGGGTAAAAAGGGTATAGTGAGTTTGTGCAAATGTATGTAACAGGTAGAAGGGTCAGGGTCAACAACGGAGTCGATATAGCCATGTCCGTCTGCCCGTCCGTGTGTCCGGCCGTCTGTCTGTCCGTCCGTCTGTATGAACACGCAGATCTCAGAGACTAGAAGAGCTTGAGACTTGAAATTTTGAATATAGGTTCTCGTATACCAGGCGCAGATCAAGTTGCTTTATTTTTTCGATAACTGCCTCCGTTTCTCGATTATCGATACATTAAAATTTCCGATAGCAATAAATGCTACAATTTTAAAGGCAGAATCTTCAAATTAAAATATAATATGCATTTGCATTATTGCATTATTGATCAACTGCACAAATTTCATCAAGATCGAATAAGAAAGACCGTAAACATATCATATTGATCTCATTTCCATCAGCAGCCGCATAAATATGGGAGTGCATGTGTGAGAAAGAGATAATATGGTAATCGTCGCGAGCGTCAATATGTTTTTGGAGTACTCTGCAGAGCCCAGTTACCCCGTTACGATTGCGTGTACGTATATATGTATGTATGTATGACCTGCTCACATTTTGGTGCAAAACTTTTAAATGGAAATTTTGCAATAAAACTGAAAATATTTAACAACTGTGTTCAGGGAAATCGTAGTCGAGCTCATTCGACTACAGTACTCTTACTTGTTAGAACTCAGATGATGGGATTTTGGGCCTGCGACACATGTATTGGAGCATTAACCTGCTGGAATACGGCATTTGGGTCTGGTTGATGCTCCATAAAGTTCACCAAAACTGCGTCCAACAGATTTATAAAATCTTCCGACCTCATACGGTCTGAAATTTTACAAATCAGGGTTCTGTTGTGATGACTGAATGCAGCACAGATCATGAGTGAAGCACCGCAATGCTTCGAGTAGCGAAAAATCTCTCAGATTTCTTTAAATCGTGTCAGTAATAATATAAACCGTTTGGACCATCGATATTGAATTTTTTCTCATCAGAAACATGTGTTTTTTTCCACATTTAATTTTGCTATGTTAAAACTGGCTATCATCGTTAGAACTGGCTTTGATCACATTTTCTTCCAAAATTTGTATAACACGATGTTTCGATAATGGTAACCTTAAATCAAATATAACTTTAGATGCCGTAGCTTTTTTATACAGCCCGGCTCGTAAGATTGCAGATTCTTTTCCGATGGCGTAATGTGTAATATGTAAACCAGGTCGCGTTTCAGTAACAGTTTGCAGCTCCATAAACACTAGTGTCCTTAATCGAGTTTCGCGGAGTGTATATGTATATTTATATATATATATATATATATATATATAAGAATATTATTTTTAGATACTTGGATTGTTTCACAGATTTTGTGTATGGATGCATACAGACGCTCACAGCTTTTTTGACCCAGCACACAATAAAATTTAAAGATATTTATCACTTTTATAATAAAAGGGAAAACAACAAAATTTGAACTTAGCATTTTTAATAAAATAACTAACTACCGAACATAACACTACATTATATATACAAATATAAAATTTTATGTACTCATACAGATGTTGCACATCCAAATTTAGAGCAAGCAGCAAAAATTCCTACAAGATTAAAAATAATAAACAAAAATAAATAAAAGGCACGATATGTTCGGGCTGGGTACAGTGACTCTCTTACTGGGATATGTTTTTCTTCGATTTAAATGATTATTATTTTAAGATATGCAATATTGTTTTACTTTGATTCCATAGGCTCAAAAATGTTTAAAAGTTTAAAAACAATTCGATTAATTTAATTTGAAAACGGACAACAAAATGGAGTTTTCCAATGGCAACTATATACCATATCTTATCTATAGCTAAGTTTGCAAGGAAACAGACAATTAGACACACATGCCTATATCGACTAAGCTGTAGATTATATATTATTGGCTCAGAATTGTCTACTCCCATAAGTTTCACATGAACTGACCATATTACATCAACATACGTCTACATTTTCCAATTGAAATAAATACAAAACGACGGAGCTAGTGAATAAGTGAAAAAAACTATTGAGTGACATAATAGATTAAAAAAATTATTCATTCAAGAGCCCGATAAATATAGATTAATTTTAAGGGTAAAATTCGGCCGTTTATATATGTTGATAAGTATGGCCTTCAGTAATACAAAAAAAAATATTTATTATAATACCCTCTACAACACTATTACAACACCCTCTGAAATTGCAAAAAACCTATTAATGAGTCTAGAAATGATTTTGTAGAATTCGGACTTAAAACTCTTTCCACAACTCAAAATTGTTTTACGCAAAACCAGTGGAAAATAGATTTTAAATTGTTAATAAAGTTGTGCAAAATATGTTATAGGCAGAAGGTAACTTTTCGGACACCATAAAATATACTTATATTCTTGATCAGACGAGTCCATGCAGACGTTTAAGTCTAATAAATTTGAATGCCTTCTTATGTTTAAACGTTACTCAACTGAGTGGAGGTTTCTATACCCCAACCATTGAATCTATTCCGATTCTCGTAGCAAACGCAAAACTTCACAGATCCCATTTTTTGATGAAGGCAACGAACATCGAATGGTTCAAACATATCTGGCAATACTAGCGTTTCTATTTCTAAATTAAATTTCTTTGCCTCTCCTAAGGTATCATATTTTAAATACATGTTTCTCACTAATATTTTTCCATGATATGCGATCCAAATTTTGGCAAGATTATTTATGAAACTAAAGTAAAAAACATGTGCGCTTTCCAATTCCGCTTCCAGTTTGCCGGCAACTGTAATTTTTGTAGACTCACAATAAACTCTGTCACATTCCTTTTTCTTTTATTTACAACAGGTCTTTTTCAATATGATTTCAGTGGAACTATCTCTTTCTTCTTAATACATGCTACTATTGCTTAATTTTCGAAAATTTCCGATCAAGCCAATCATAATAATATAATAAGTCTTCTTCAAATCTTTAACCAACAATCTTAACCATTAAATAAAATAAACAAATAAAAAATGGCAAATATTAAATATCAAATATCGTAAATATGTAAGACTTTTCAATAGTCTTCATAAAATTTGAAATATGGTTTATCACAATTTATAATCGATATATTTAAAATCTAAAATTTTTCATGAAACATTTGAGAATAACATATAAAACAAGATAAATTATTAAGGACATCGTATGTGTACTGATAAATTATACTTATTGGTGCATAAGCGGTGTCCTTAACAATTTCTTTGTTTCTCAACATTCATGTTTTCAAATATATTAAAAAAAACATTCTTTAACGTATTTGATTAAAAAATTACAAATCAAATAAAAATTGTGGCACATTTTGGTAATTAATTAAAATAATTAAAATTAAAGACTTTTGTAATAATAAGACACACATTTGTGATAAATCGTGTTTGGCAAGATATTTTATGTTTACTGCAATCATGCAAGTACAATAGACCTTTATAATAATAACATAATTATTAGGTACAAGGAAGCTGGAGCCGCTATAATTGCAGTCATCTACGAAATAATGTAAAATAGCAATGATGTCATTCTAAACAAAAATCTGGAGAGATAATCCTGGCTGATCCTAACTTTCTCATATCACTTGCTGGAATTGTACTTTTTGAGCTTGAGTTTAAAACATTTAACTAGCCAGGCTGAAATAGTAAAAAGTAGCATTATCTGCGTTCAGAAACTTAGCAAATCCCCGGAAATTTGAATTGCCGTGAAATAAGGAAATAATATTTGCTGCTTAGAAGCAATTATAGATATACGAAAAAATGATTAAATGTGATAACATTTCTTCGAGTCGAAAATCAAAATATTTTGATCATATTTCATTGATTATTATTTGGAGAACCCTTTTTATTATTTAAATTTATTATTTGCTAGCTCCAGATCAATACTCCAATCATTTTTAATCCGACCGGATTCATCATCTGGGAGATTTCACAGCGTCGGTTCAGTCAGCTGTGTTTGAAACTGTATTAATATATAATTTATATAAATTCATTTCTTTGTTTAAAAAATTAGTTCAGCAGACTTCTTTGTTTGTCACAGCCTGCTCTCATCTAAATTAAATATTTAATTACAAATCTGACTTCTTGTTCATATTTAATGATGTAATTATTATTAATTTAAGCAAATAAGTTAGGTTTATTTATTATATTATACATTGCTCAGACGAACCAAATTGTCAATCGATTATTAGTTTGACGTAGAAAATGCTTCTACAAAATATTATAAGCACAACTCTATTTCCGACTGATCTGAAAGATAAGCAGCTAAAATTTGGACTATTCATTTGTGTACGTAGCACAAGTTAATTCTTTCGTGCTTATATTAATTTTCGGTTATTAAGGCAACAGACAGCATCAGAAAATTAGACTTTTTAGCTTGCACAAAAACTTCTGCTGTTTAGTATAATTATTATACTTAACTGCAAAGTTTTGTGGTTGTAAAGTGTAATTTTTGGTTTGTGCAAACTTGTTGTGCACTTGTTGCCGAGCCAGGCTCTTATGAAACAATGTTGTCCCGCTAAACTGTTGGGCTGTGGGAAATAGAAACATGTCCAGAGCTAGGCAAGGATGGGCGAAGCACTGCATTTAAATATTCAGTGCACAAAAAATGCCGTTTTTGCGGCTGGGCCGCGTCAAAAACCAACAAACATTTGAAACACCCATCACAAGCACTTTGCACGTCCATACAAGCCTAATCGGCGACAGTATCACATGACGGTCGAAAGGCCACATCCACATTCACATACACAATGCGGTGCCACTGGCTCCTCGCATTGCACGCGAAGAACTATTGAGGCACTGAGGCAGTGGCAGACAGTACACTCACAAAAAAATTGTCCTACATTCTTGAAATTCGACATTCCTTTGGCGCTAAGACTTTTTCACCTTATTGTACAAAACGTAAATTTCTAAAATCCATTTCTTACTACTTTCCGCATTTCACTAATGATTTTTTGATCAGAATCAGGTCTTGCATTTGTACTTTTCAGATATTTCGGATTTTAAGAAAAGTGTTTTCTTATTTATAGAAATTATTTCAAAGTAGGGCCATTTTTCTGAGTGTATTGAGGCTCCGAGTCAGTGGCAGACAGTATGATGTTGCGGCAACAGAAAAAACGGGCAACTGCATCAAGCTGCATGCCACTGGGCAAACAAGCGGTTTCCAACTGACTGCCTAATCCCCTTAAATATCGCGGCCCGAACGAGGCGACGTCCGGCGATTTTTTTCGTGGCCGTGGCTCCAAGCGCTTAGTGAGCTGTGAGCTGTGAGCTGTGTGACGAGCGCAGTTTTTGCTTTACCGCAATTTCGGCGCATTGGCGAAAGGCAGTAAAAAAGAGTCACTTGATTGACCTTCGCATACGGTTGCAGTTTTTTTCCTTCATTGGCGTCAACAATATCACGGCAGTTGCCAGCTAAATTTCCATATGGTGCAATTTTGATGCGTGCTTACTCAAAAATGCCGTTACTCACGGCCACCTATCCTTTCTTGATATTTTTGGTTTTTTTTTTCCCTTTTTTTGGTCACTCTTGTTTCTGTGCAAACTCTTGAAAAGTGAATTTTTTTGCGGCTGCGATTTAAGTGCAACACCTTTGGCAACGACAATGCGAACGAGTGCTGCATAAAAAAATGTTGGCTATTCAACATCTGTCATCCGCAGTGTAACTGAAACCGGATCGGACCAACTTCCAGCCAATGACGCTGAACAGGACAGCGAAACCATATATAATTTATAAAACTAAAGGTTATGGTTAGTTATGGTTAGGATTGATCAACTAGCCTGTTTCCAGCATATATGTATGAAACAATTGTTTGTTTACCAACATACCCGAACCAAACACAATAATCATGCGTGTTATTATGGTTTTTACCTTTTCTTCTCTGACTGCATTAAGTACACTGTGAAAAATAAATCGCTTGAAATTTTAGTTAAAATCGACCTGAAAATTAGAAACTTGTTTTTCAGTTCTTAGAAATAATTTCTAAATATATAACCAAATATTGTTCTTAAAATTAACAATCCCAAAAAATAAGGTGTTGTTATATTTTTTACGAATATTTTCTATTATTAACCAATGCATTTCTGAAAAGTAGATATTCAACTCCTGATTCTTAAAGAAAATCCTTTTTGGATTTAAAAAAAAGCGTAATGAGATTAGCTCTATCTAACTTAGCATCTGCGTAGCTCGTGTGTTGTTTTAGATTAGGTTATATGAATTGGAAAACTATGTAAATTGTGTGTATTTGTGAAATCTTAAATTATACTAATATTTAATAATAAATATAAGAAAAAAAAAACTGAAATGTGACAATTATTTGTAAATACATTTAAAATTAAAACTCCTGGAAATTAGAAATAGTTTTTCTAATTTTCGAAAAATTCATCCTGAAATTAAGAAATGCTAAAATTGGTTTTTAGAAAGCTACAACCTTCAATTATTTAAAAGTATTTTCTAAATAATAAACTAATAAGCCCATATCGTAAAAAGTATGGCGAGTTTATAAAATTCAGAGCGATTTTTCTCTGAGTGTAGACAAATATTCTTGATCGGTTTCAATAGCCAAGTCGATTCAGCAAAGTCCGTCCGTCAGTCTGTCTGTCTGCCCATCTTTTTGTATTAATGCACTCATCAGATCAGATCAGATGTAAAGCTAGGGACTTCAATTTGGTATATAAATTCTTGGAAACCGCAGATGAAGTTTGTCCTTATCAATAATTTCTCCGGCTTGCCGAAACAAATGGTTGTCTAATTGTTCTAGGTATCACAGTGCAATTGTATGTTTTATATTTTACATTTTATGGACATTATACGCTCCACACATTGTGGAGATAAGAAGCACATAGATTCATAAAAATACACAGCTTGCAGACTGCGTGATTTTATTTGATTTATTGTGTTCATATTTGTGCTCTTTGTTTTTTTTTTTTAACTTAGAGCGGCCCTAATCTTAATATTGAACTTCCTTACGAGCTAGGAACAGCTTGCAGTGTTTATAGTATTTTTCTAAAGGTACTTGTTTATTTCTTCTTCAAAAGAATAATTAACAATGTTTTATAAATCAAGCCCACCTCAAAAATAACTTTCTTATATTATATTAAGATTGTTTGGTGAAAATACCGCGCAAATTTGTACTTGCATGCAATACACGCAATACATAAAACACACATACATATATAAACTTTTTATGTTTTGTGACAAACTTTAAAAAAAAAAAATTAAATCATTTATTGCTTGAACGTTTTGATCCATATTTGCTTTAAAAGTTAAAGAAGATGTTGCTTTTTAAATAATGTCTTTCGGAAAGAAAGACGGGGAATATTATTATTATTTGAGACCAACAATCAACAAAAATTCCGATTACATATGAATAAAATATGAGTTAATTTAATGTAGATTTCTCTGCTTTGTATGCGATTTCTAATATTAAGGGTAGCTCCTGTGGCTGTCAGTGTATGTGTGTCATGACCATTGAATAATCATTAATGTGTCTTTTGAATTTAATATTACGGGATATTTAGGCTTTCCCGATTGCTTTGTGGTGCGATGAGCTTGGACAAGAAATCCAAGAAACTATTCAAGTTTTATAAGATTTATATAAGATATAGGTTTTTGACATTTGGAATTTTTGATCTTGGCCAAGAAATCTAACCAATCATTTCAGTAATATATTTAACAAGTCTGATAACTCTAGCTGTGGGTGAAGCCCAAAAAGTTTACTACTTTATATGATATTTTTTCTACAATATTTAAGGAGTGCCGTGTCCAAGAAATTGACTACCCTCTCTGTGACTAGAAATATAAAGATTTTATTGATTTTGTCTCTTAGGTAAACCGTAAATTTTGGTGGCGTGAGTGGATGTTGCATTTAAGATTGTATTATTGATATTTAAAGTCACTTTGTCTGATGCATAGATAAGCGAACAAATATTTTTAGTTTCAAGGGTCTAGCTTAAGTGGTGTTGAAAAAAGTTTCGCTTATGCAGACAGCATATCAGAGAATAAAAGTGACACCGATTTACGGTACACTTTTGTTTTACTTTCATTGCTACTTTAATATCGCATTCCTGTACATGTT
Source organism: Drosophila glabriapex (assembly GCA_035042305.1). NCBI lineage: Eukaryota > Metazoa > Arthropoda > Insecta > Diptera > Drosophilidae > Drosophila > Drosophila glabriapex. Next base: position 451,199 of record JAWNLN010000060.1, read on the forward strand.
TCACCATTTGGGTACAAGTATTAATTTTAGTAGACCAAACTTAAAACAAACAACTATGTTTCAATCGGGAGAGAGCTATTGATATAATTAGCCATAACTCTAAAAATAAACTTTAATTAGCTCTATATTTGGAGAATATTATCAGTAACAATCAAATAAAGATAAGATGATTTGGTGTCTTTATACGTTGAATCCCACTCTAAACATTCAAAGGGGGGCATTTTGAAGTAGTCTAATAGTCCTTTAATATATTTGTATACACCTGTACTCCATATGGCAAGTGAATCTGTTTGCTTGGACTAAACATTAAAAGGTGTTTTGCATGTGATTCATTATAGATTCATAATTGCTTGCGCATCGATGTGGAAGAAGACTTGAATAGGTGGTTTCTGCAGAAAATGACAATCGTAGCAAAGAACTAAGATGCCGGACACAGCTCAAAAACGATGGCTTTGCAATATCCGCGCCTATTTAAATGTGAGTTTGAATTCTGCTTGCTCGCTATGTATTCCAGATATTTACAAACACACACACACACACATACACACAGACGCATAAATGTGTGTGTGTGTGGTGTGGTGTGGTTGTGAGATATTCTAGGTGCTGTCAAAACTAAAGCGCGCCCTTGCCAGGGACAGACATGCCCAACTTTTGCTCCATACAATATCAGCAATTTCCTTCGTTAGTCATTCGTTTCTTTCGTCTGCCTTGTTGTTATGGCTCCCAGCGTTCCATCTACGAAAGAGCTCCCGTTCCCGTTGGTCTTTTTACTTTGATGTAGATGTAGATGTAGTTGTAGTTGTAGTTGTAGATGTGGAGACCTCCGTTCAGAGTTCAGTGCCTAGACCGTTCAAAACGGGCGAACATGCGACGTTTGGACAACCGGACAACTGGACAGCTGGACGCGAGGACGCCTTGACGCCTGGACAAGAGAACAAGAGTACAACACATCGGCAGCAGACGTCGGTCTCACGTATATTTGACTGTATGCTGGTGTACATGGAAGCACACACATATGCACACTTGGCCCCGTAGTCGTAGTAGTTGCTAGCCCGGCCCGTACTAGGTAGTCACATATGGACACATAATGTAAATGTCCGTAATTTCTTTTTGGGCATCTCTTAGCTGGCGATGCTGCTGCTGCCGCTGCCGTCAACGTTCTTGCCATTTAGCTTGAAAATGAACGAATCCCTTTGCCTCGCTCGCCTTGGACGACGACGGCGACGACGGTGGATCCACACACATGGCACAGGCATAGCAGCAGCAGCAGCAGCAGCAGAAGCAGCAACTTGCGGCCCAGCGCAGATTGCTTCTGCCATCGTCGTCGTTGTCGCCACCACCACGTTTCCATCATGGCACCCAACCACCTGGCGCTGGAGGCAAGTCGATCGATAATTTCCATAGCTTGACCACTGCTGTGTATGCGAATTTTGAAGCGGACATCTACAAACACACAAGCAAATGTACGGAATCACCCTACCAACAACTAACATACACACACACACACACACATACACATATAGAGACCCACACACACACACAGACACACACACACATAGAACATACTAAGCATTTACTCTTAGAAGCACCGGCGACACACACGAAGCCGTTGCCGTTGCCATAGCTGAAACTGAAGCTGAAGCTGATGCTGATGCTGAGGCTAAAGCTGAATCATGCTTCGAAAGCAGTAGCATCCACATCCACATCCACATCTACATCTACTTGCACATCCCACATAACGGCACTGGGTGTGATGGCGATGGCAACAACAGTGGACTGACTGGTCAGTCCCCACAATAAGTAAGGGTCTGCCATGAAGATAAAACGAAGACCAAGGAACGAAGCTGTGTTTCTGCAAAATGTTGTTTGCATACTACTTGCGACATGTGAAAAGGATAAGAGTGAGTTAGTGTGTAAACGTGTGAACGGTGCGAGTGTGTGTGTGTGTTTGTGTGTGTGTGTGTGTGTGTGTGTGTGGGTGTGTGTGTGCAAATGTGCCTCGGTGTGTGTGTGCCACATAGCGGACGATGCCGCAAATAGTACGTGAGTGGGAGTTCGGCGCGATTGGGGACCGCCGGACTCGCTGTGGGTAGTTGCCACGGATTGAAGTGGTATGAGTGTGGGTGTGAATGTGTGCGTGTGTGTGTGTGGATGTGGATGTGGGCTCTGGTCAAGCAACGCGCAACGTTGCCCGGGACTGAGACGGACAGACGACTTGATGGCTACGCTTTTTTGGGGGGATGAGGTGAGAGTGGGTGGGTGGCTTTGTCCGGGCTATGGCAACATCTCTCGAGTTGATACGGCGTCGTGGGAGCGCCTGGCAGATGGAGGTAAAGATGTGCGCTAGGCGATTGTAAAATTTCACATTTTAGAGAATTAGACGCTTTCTCGAAAACAAACACATACACACATATACATACTTACATACATCTATATATATATATATATATATATATATATGTATATGTACACGCACACATGGCTTGCCATCTACTGATTTCACACACACACACACATATATATTAATATGTGCATATATGTATAGAGCCCAATATACAGATGGATAGACCATACACATGTGTGTGTCTGTGTGTATGTGTAGAATCCGAATCTGTGTATACATACGCTTACACATACTGTACGTACGTACTTCTTCATCTTCTTCTTTTCAGTATGTATGTATCGAGTTTTAAATTTGGTAAATAGGCAAATTCTACTGTTCGGTTTTTATGTGTAAACGAAAGTCAATCAAGTCAATGTTAATGCAAAATTTTGCTATATTTTTGTGTAATACAACTTTTTATAAGGCTAGTAATGTATTTTGCATCGGCTAGGTACCCAAATGGATTCAACAGAAGCTATAATTATGAATATTTAAGAATATATATTTTTTTTTTTAAATTTTCGACTTTTATTTATTTATTTTTAATTTTATTCGAAGAAGTAAAATAACCCACTTAGACAATCTCAAAACTATAAGACCAAGAGCATCTATATTTGAAACACAAGTTATCTAATGCCAAAGTCAGAATAAGAATATTCATTACATCAATGCATCTAACGTGTCCTAAAAAGCGATATAAAAATAATTTAAAATACATTTTTAAAGCGCTCAATCACCTATTAGCTATATTAAAATCATTATTTTTATTTTTTTAACCTCACAATTTTAAAAAATGCATATTTCAACAAATCTGGCTATCAAATTTGTGTGTTTATACAACAATCAATGAAATCAATCGATTTATATCGATTTCCTTTAGCAATAAAGCCAAAATCTTAAAGGTATGGCCTTCTTAATAAAATAAGACACCTTGATGAATTTTTGACCAACTGTTCAAATTTCATTATAATCGCGTAGAAACCAGCCAGTTTATTAGCCAAACATATCCCTATTAATGCGTGTACGTGTGAGAAGGGGACAGCATGATAATCTAAGCCAGCGTAAATATGTACAAATATGTGAATGTATGTATGTGTATTTATTTATTTATTTATTGTCGACTTATATCAGTCGATACAGAAAAATACAAAAAGTATAAAAGAAACTAAATTAAATTAACGATAAAATTTAATATTAAAATTTAATAAATCATAAATAATTACTAGATTTCTGGGGGTATTTAAATGAGTATTTATTCTAAGTACGTGTATACCTATATAAACGCATGTATGCGAAAATGCTGTCAATAAAAAGATGCGCCTTTTATTTCTTTACTCGTCAGTATCTATGACGGTTATAAAAAAAACTTGCATACCTGCTTATATTTTTTAAAGGGAATATATATTATTCTAGCTTTCTTGACTAGGGTATTCTTATTTAGCGTGCTATTTTATATATCTAAGACGTGTAAGACTTATGATAGGAAAGAAGTTGGATTGAGTTCGAGCTCTCTCGACTAGATTATTCTTACTTCTTTATGCTTCTATAAATATGTACTTAAAATCCCAATTAAAGGCATTGCCCATCATACATTACACTAACATATCATATAGCTCAGAGCGAAACTATCGGTGGAAGGAGAGTATTTTTTTGTATAGAATACCTAAGCAGACTTATGTAATACTGATTGTTCTAATAAAAACTGTTTACTACAAACACAATGACGCTTATTTTACAAAAAATACAATCACGCTTATTTTATTATGTGTTTTAAAAAGAATGCAATTAACAAGCTCTTTTTACACGAGATAACAATCATCTGATGAACGCATATTCAACACCCAAAAGTTGTGACAAATAATAATTTAGTTAATCAAACTAAATTTTCAAAATTATAAAATTAGTTCATCTTTGTTTTCAATGGTTAAATCAATTTTTATTCGACATATTTCAAGAATGAATATAATTATATATACATACATATATATATAAATTTATAACATTGCATTTTCTTGATTATAAAGCATACCTCGTGTATCATAATATTTTCTATAATCCATAATCAAATAATTTTTTTACCCTATAACTGAAGGTATTAGATTAAATACTCTGATGTCGAGTATATTCGTCTTGTGCAAGTCCGTCACTATATCTGTCCGTCTATATATTTAAAAAATAAAATCGCCTTGAAATTTCAAAAATCGACTGAAATTTAAAAATTAGCTCACTTCATTAATTATAAAGTGTATTTCTAAAAAGTTGGCCTTATTAAAACAAGAGTTTTTCCTTTCTCAATTCTAGAGAAGATTTTTCTAATATTCAAAAATGATGTCTAATTTTCAGGAAACCGAGAATTTATACATAAGCTAATATTTTTTTTATTAATTATTTTAAAATTTTTTGTTTCCACTTTTTGGAAATTTGTGCCTAAATATTAACACTTCTGAAAAAGGTCTTTCTAATTTGAAGTATTTTTTTTTTCGTATAATTCGAAATTATTTCTAAAATCCAAAACAATTGTTGTAAATTTTTGAAGCGTAATAAATATAATGATAAATATAACTTTAATTGATTAGTCTTAACTTACTCAGTAACTACAATGGCCACTTCAAGCACCGGCATTCTCTTAAATGGATCAGAATACCAACAATGTTAAATCAAGGATCAAGGTATACAAATAATTTATATTTCAATGTGGTTGTACTCTGATACCAAAGGTATCCAGAGTGTACTGGTTTCGTGCGTCTGTAAGTCTTGCTCTTGATAGGTCGTTGACGGCTGTTCTTCGAAGATCGGCGTATGCCATGCTCGCCTTTGCCACCACCAGGCCGACCGCCACTAAAAAATTTAAATAGCTGTATCTTAAGCAGTTTTCGAGTTAGAGCCGTCCATTTTGATCGATAAAACAATATTGTGGCCATGCCCACACTTGCGCCCATAATCTCCAAAGCCGATATTTCGGAAAGTGTTATATAATAAAAGCGCATATCTCCCACAATTGTAAGAATAGTGTCATCAAACTTGGTAACCTCTTTCAAAGAACGGCATATACATTTTCGAACCACGCTCAAATTCAGGAAGTTCGGCTCACAATTTGTTAGCTAGAGTACAATTTTGAAAGTATGTTGCCCTTGAAAGATCGATAGTAAAATTCTCCGTCTCCCAAAACCGGTACACGTGATAGTGTAAATCGATTAAAACATATATTTCACTAGAGTCATCAAAAGCCTACATCTCCCGCAATTTAAGAGCTACAGTTACCAAAGGAAGATAGATTATTAAGAACATCCTCCAAGATTTTTTCGCCCACTCCCGCCCCCATAATTCCAAAAAGTTTTCAACCATTGCAATTTAAAAGCCAAGGCTAAAAAACTTGGAAGGTATATTACTAGGGAGCTCTTTCCAAATTTTGTATCAGTCACGCCCTTTCCTACAGAAATAACATCATATATAGAGTAGTTTTAAATCAAAGTTTGGAAGGTTGATTACTAGGAATCTCTTTCAAAGATCGGTATCGGAGTATTTTGCAGTCGGTTACTTGTTTTTAAAAATATATTTAATACTGTGATATAGATATGTTTCGCATCATTAATATAATACATTTCTAAAAAGTAAAAATACAAACCCTAGTCTTAGAAAAAAAAATTTCTAAAACTCATAAGAAAACTATAAAATTTACTGTCTAATTTGAGGCATATATTTATTCCCAAGCTGTATATTATTAAAAAAAAAAAATAGAGAGAGCAACCCTTGGCGTCAAAAATATTTATATTTGCAAAATGGATGATATTTTTTTTTTAGTGTAACAAAGAGCTAGTTATGTCAGTAACTTCAAGGAATACGCACCTGCGCAGCCTGATTCATTCAGTTAAGGGCATCCATCACTATGTACACTCGGTGCTCCTCACCATGCATGTACTTATCCAAAGATCCACAATTCGCATATTCCGTGACCATATGTCCCTTAACAAATTTAGATACTTGAATAATATTCTTATGTAATAATAATTCATAATATTTTTACGCAATCGGACATTTTTTAATTTCATTCGATGTCGATGATGTCAGTTTGCGTTTGTGAGAAACAATATATATTTGACTTTGCTTACAATATTTTGGTGACCTTACTTTATTTGCCATTTTTTAATCTATATGTGATTTAAATATATGTATTTTAAACACCAATTTAAACAAGTGAGAATGCTGCACTCGAGTCATTTGTAATTGTAATTTTAAAATATTCTAAATACCTGTTTAAATTATAACAAAATCAATAATAATTCTGTAATCAAGTGAGCTCAACTAAGATATATCCTGAACACAGCTATTAAATATTTCATTGTTATTTTGCCGAATTTTGAGATTTATGTGGCTTGGATCCAAATAAATGACAGCAGAAAAATCTATAAATTTGGAAATGTCATTATATTTTTGACACAGAATAATTAAAACAATGCAAATTTATTGCATGACAAAAACAACATAGCCAACAGCACTTTCATATATGTATTTGTGTTTTTTACTTAGTTTTTTCCTGCAGTTGAGCGACAAGTGCATAAAAAGCTATACATTTTTGGCATAGGTATAAAAAACAAATAATAAAAGTCACGTCAGCTAAATATATTCTAGTTTTATTGGCAAACTTAGCCTTTAAAAGTGTTGCAGACTCTTACGGAAGAGTAAAAAAAAAAAACTAAAGCAGCGCATGTATTTATTATCGACTCTTCTGTTGATCCTGATCAATAATATATACATATACCTTATGGAGATGAAAATATTTTAACACTATAAAAATGATTTTCGCTAAAAAATTAATCTTTTCCTTTTTTTTTAAATCTTTTAGTATATGTACATACAGGCAGTTGTGGCTACATTATTGTTCACACAATTTTGAGTTCAATAATCGTTGCTGGAAACAACGAAATACATATACATATAAGTACAATGCACTTCATCTTGATACACATGTATATATATACATAGTCGCCCAAGTAGAGGAGTAAATATGTACACAAATAATCATATATCTGTTCAAGTTCAAGGCTGCAATTGTGTATATACTTTCACATATATACATCTCACAATGACATACAAGTACACTAATTTGTGTATTCAAATGGGTGCTTATTGTCATTCCCAATCTCAATCTTCAATACATAGGCGCTAACTTGCTTATATGCTATGTACATACCATACCCACATACATACATGCATGCATAAATACACACATACATATGGACATGCAGAGCTGCAGCCGCAATCGGACGCAGCTCATTATAATTAAATAGGTAATAGGTTGATGTTGCCCTAATTTGTGAAATGCGCATGTATGAGTGTTTGACTGAGTGTACTTATAAGCCAGACAGGCCAACCAATACACACATACACATACATATTTAGTAATACATGTGTGTGTAAGTGCTATGTACAGACATAATTATTATTATAATGAAATAATACACATTATAATGTCCAGTCAAAGGGCACATTTGGCTACTTACACACACTTGTATGGGTGTTTAGACGTACATATGTGCATCGGCTTATATGTGGGTCTGGAGTTGTTTACTTTATTGAGTATATGCATAAATAGGATGCATAAATAAGTGGCACATGTACTTATGTACACATAAGTACGTGTGACACTCTGACGGCCTGAGTAACACTTATGCGGTGTTTGATTTCATGCCTCCTATCACAATAAAGGTCAATGTCAAAGCTGTTTAAATAATTCTGGTAAATATAACTTAAGGCACTCACTTCTTATATTCGACACATAATTAGCCCGACAAGTGTCAGTGACAGGAAGAAGACAATTGTATATATGTATATCTTTGGCCTTAGCATAATATGTATTACCAACAGTTTGGAAAACATACAAAGAGTCAACGTTTTTTATCAATCGTAAGGAAGATTCTTTATCAGAATACGTAGTACTCTTGCAGACGCCAGTCACAACGGGTTTTCTCAATGACAGCTACTTGAAATAGTAGTCTGATTTCGACAAATTTTTTAGATCCAAGAGAACTGTGACAATACACTCTGGGAAAAATTTACCTGAATTTTAGAAAATCGCTCTGAGAACTACAAATTTTTTTGTTGTACATTGAAATAATTTCTAAATATAAGAAAGCAATTTTTCTTAAATTAGAAAGGTTTCCATAAATCGTGAATCCGATGTTTTTTTTATTTATTTGAAATATTTTCTAAAAGTAGAATGCAAACCCTCATATTTATAAAAAAAAAAAACCTTTGAAAATTATAATTCAGAAAGAAGTAATGACATTTACTGGCTTGACTTTTATATTAGAGTTTAGCTGCTGTCGGCCCTAAAGGCTAACTGGGAAGTCACTCAACTCATGGATCTGGGGCCGCAAAAAAAATGTTTGTATTAGTAAAATCTTAAAGTACCAATATTTATTAATAGTAAAGCAACAAAAAAGATAAGGATAGAGTTGCTTTGCTTTATTTTGTATGTACACATGTGGAAAAACACCCTGAAAATTAGACAAATTTTTTTTTATTTTAATTTTTAAAAAATTTACCCCGAAAATAAGAGAAAAAAACACTGATTTTTAGAAATATACATTTGGAATAATCCGGTGAGTACCTGTGGTGCCATAAGTATTGAGACGACTTTGCACAACCAGCACAAATCATTTCTTATAGAAAACTCATCCATAAGTTGTCCAATCGATACGTTGATCTCGTGAAAAACCAAAGTCTATGCAGCCTGAAACCATTTCAGCTGAATTCTACCTCACTTGTTAGTGGCTCATCAAAAACCAATCAGAACTCATAATATCGACAGATGACAATTTAATAATATAATCTTTCGGTTTTTTTGTGCCCAAAAATACAATTTTGCTATGTGTAAAATTTAGAAATAATTTCATATAAAAAAAAAATATTAGTATAATATTTTTTGTTACAAAATATGTTATGAGAAATTTTGGGGCTTGAAAATTTTTTCGTCGCTAGACTGTTACTCTACTTATGTAGAGATTTTGGAAGTAGACGATTTTGGATTTCTATATGCTTTTCTGAAAATCGGGCAGTGTACTTATTTTCATAATTTAACTTCACTTTTACTTTGTATTTGCGAAAATAAAAAACTTTTTATTTCAAATTGCAAATATTGAATAAAATATATTTTGCAGTCAAATCATATAATATATATAAATCCCTGAAATTTTGATAATTTTTAACCAAGTAGATAATTTCAAATGGATGTTCTTTTCTTGTTTTGCTTGAAATAAATCTTCCAAGCAAAAGTCGACTTTTCCAAAAAAATATGTTGAATATTAATAGTTAATATTTTTATCGCTGACATGCCAACTCTGAACATGAACACTGAAAGATATTCCATTTAAAAACAATCGAACAATCTGCAATGACTGTTGAAGTATACATATGAATTTTTGCTAAGTTTTTCTCTATGATTATAGTATCTAACTGGATCAATGGTGATTTTTGCTAACTAATGTGAAGCAAAAAAAAAAATTATATTAAAAATATTAGATTTATAAGTTTCTAGTTAAAAGCATGTCGAAAAAAAATTTCGTTCACCGTTGGCGGATATATAGAATGACAGACATTGCTCAAAACCAATATGCTCTTCGACCTAGAGTTTCAGAGAATAAAATCGAAAATTAAATATATACAGTTAAAACCTGTAGAGGCTTTTTTTGTAAAATGACAAATATTGCAATTAAATAAATTTATTTCACATGAAACTTTTTAACTGACTACTTCAGAAAAAAGTTAAGCCTAAGACTTTTAAATGTATCTTTCCAAAGATATATGGAACAGATCTGGTTTGGAAGTATAGGGAATATAGAAAATGCCAAATTTAGCATTCTTTTGCCTTTTACAGCTAAACTGGCAAATTATCAACATTCTATTACAACAAACCTTTCTAAATGTATTCTACACAGGAAAATAAATAAAAATAGAGACTTCTATTTTCATTTTGGGAAGGCCAGATTAATTTTAGAATAATTTTTAGGCAACCTATTGAATTTTAATGATTAATCAGGTATTATTTGAATTCTGGAACATATTCTATTCTGTTCCCGCGTCAAAGCTTCAATGATGGGTACTACGATCACTAGGGCACTAGGAAATTGATCAAATCGATAATTGAATATGGATAAAGCTATATATCTCCTACAATATTGGAAGGTATACTACCGGTAATCATCTGTAAGTATCGATATAAAAATGTATGGCCATAGTGGAAAGTGTAAATCTTTAAAACCACCAAACTTGGAAGGTAGCTTTTTCAAAGATAATAATTTCATATCTTCCAGATTTTGTAAACAAAAGTCAGTAAACTCGAAAGGTATATTGCAAGTAACCTACTTCAAAAAAATTGTTGACCACGCCCACTCTTGCCGCCATAAACTGAAAAGCCTATTTAAGAGCTATAGTTACCAAACTGTTCGGTCACGCCGATATCTCAATATCTAGCGATACCAATCACTTCCACTACCGCCTCCAAAATGCAAAACACCTAACATCATTATTTTAGAGACAAGCCTGGTGGGCACATTACTAGAATCCCCTTCAAATATCGGTAATTCTTGATTATACCCTGTCCTGTGATATCTGTTATCAGATGTTATTACTTATGGGCTCAGAGTATTTCGTAGTCGGTCACGCCCGACAGCAACGTTATCACTTTATTTAATGTCAACTAATATCAGTAGACAGAGAAACATACAAAATATTCAAATAAATTTAACTAAATAAAAAAAACGTACTTATTTAGTGTACTTAAGTTTTAATAAAATATAAAAACATTTATACAATTTCTGGTTATCCAAATTGCAAAATTGGTCCAACATTTTTTGCGTGGACTGAGGAAACCTAGACAATAACCTGTCAGACCAAATATAATAAAGAGTTAGTGTGAATTGATTAAGAATATGTTATTCCCGAGAAAAGATGTTTAAGATAAATTAAAATTGTAGAAAAAGAGGTCCGTCTGTTTGTTTACAGTTAAGCTAGTTCGCAGATACTATTACTACTTCAGGAAACTTTTATGATATGTGAGTAGGTGGACTCTGGACTGCAAGGTAGTGGCATTTATCTTTAAGTTTAATTCTTATGTATACATATCAATATCAATATTATCAAAATGAATGTTGAACATTAGATGTGCGTAGGTTTTCTGCTTTCTTTCTTTCCTATGCTCATATATATTTAATGGTATATGAATTGGAATTCTTTCGGAAAACAAACCGAAAAAAAATCAACCAGTCTAATTAAAAATTTGAATTTCTCGACATTAAAATGTAATGCCAAATGGACTTTTGCCACTCGTCCACTATTTTATACGAGTACGAATAGTATACATAAATTTATATGAAAATGCTCAATACCCAAAATTTACGCAAGCTGTGTTGGCTTAAAAGACGGAGACGGGGAAATAGGGGCAAATTGGAAGGAAGGGGTTAGTGAAATTCTAAGGCCTGTTCACTCGTTGTACGTTCTTGGCGGCATTCGTAAAATAGCCAACTATTCAACTTATATACAGCCGTGTATATATATTTGTTAATGCTGCAAAACCTTCTACGTCTTTTATTCCTCGTGACCATTCCCATTCCCAGTCCCAATCCCCCACCCGCACTCGCAACCGTTCCTATTCCTGTTCCCGTTCCCGTTCCCTTCGACTGCATATATGTTTGTGTATTAATTTAGCCACCCACTCTATTACGCATACGCTTAGGGCCAAGCCAAGCCAAGCCAAGCTGGCCGTTTCAACTTGAAAATTCGAATTTTCGCAGCCTCCAACTCGTCGACTTGCGCTAGTACCTCAGTCGCTGCTGTTGCTGTTGCTGCCACACAACCTCTACTTCTGCCACAGCCACTGCCACTTCCACAGCCACTGCCTCAACTTCAACTTTAGCCACGGTGATGGGCAATAGCAACGACGACGATGCCGACGCAACGAAACGTGACCAAGCCGGTTAGTACGTAGCCCACATAGCCTCCTCTTCTTCATATCCATTACATGCCGCACTGGACCACTGGACAGCTACCCCGAGCCTCATACTCTATTCCGACCACCAGCTCACTCCTTCCCATACTCAACCCCCATCCAGCATCAGTCGGCGATGTAGCAAGCAATCGCAAGCCGTATGCAAACAACATTTTGCACACAGCAACTGGAGGAGGTTCTTGTTGGTCGCCTTCGTCGTCGTCGTTGGGTTTCCTTCTTGCTGCATGCTGTTCGTCCTTTTGCTGCTGCTGCTGCTGCTGCTCCTTCTTCTTCTTCTTCTTCTTCTACTTGCGTCCTGTGCGATGTCCGAGCTCACATAAACATACACGTATATACATATATACATATATTGTACATATGATATGATGTGTGTATGTGTGTGTGTGTAAATGTGTTCGCATCTCTAAATTCGCATACACAGCAGTGGTCAACTATGGAAATTATCGATCGACTTGCTTTTGGTGTCAGGTGGTTGGGCGATGGATGCTATGCCAGCAAAGGCGGCAGCAGCAGCAACAGCAGCAGCATGATGGACACGCAACCGAAGTGGAAGTGGAGCTCTTGTATGGCAACGAACTGCTGCAGCTGCCTCAAACGAGGGCGACGTCACCCAAGGCGGACATGGGCGTTGTTGGTGGGGATGGGACAGGGTTAGTGTTAGATTTTGGTAGAGGGACTGCGGAGAGACACACTGGGGTGGGGGGTTACAGGAGATTGGCGACAAGCGCTTGGTCCTTTTGCTTCGTTGCCAAGGCAAAGGCTCTGACTCTGACTCTGACTCTGACTCTGACTGTGGCATCGCTGGATGTTGCCTATATTGGTGCTCAACTCTCTCTAGCTCGAGCTCGAGAATACGTTGGTTTTGGCATCAACGTTAAATGCCACTGCCTGACTGCCTGCCTGCCTGCCTGCCTGGCTGCCTGCCTGCCTGCACACATGAATCACCCCTATCCAATTCGCAGCACGACGAATCTAACGACCAGGAGATGACGAGGACAAGATGACGATGACGATGACGATGACCAAAAGGAATGGTGGCCACTGCTGCTATTCTGCATTTGCGAAGCAATCGGCGGAAATATTCAGCCCTGCACGCCTTTTCAGCCGTTCCCTACTCCTTACTCCCTACACTCCGCTCCTGCAGTTTCTGCTCACACTCACACACACACATACACACACACACACACACACTCGTTTATTTTGCCCGTGGAACACATCAAAAGGCTACTGGTCTCATTCGACCGACCATTCAAATCGGCTAGTGGGCTGCCAAGTTGTTGCCCGGTGTGTGTGTGTGCGATTGTGTATGTATGTGTGGGGGAAGGAGGTAGTCCAGAAATTGCTTATGCGACATCTACTGCTTTTGCCGTTGCTTTTGCCTCCAGTTTTAGTTAAGGCAGACAAAGTCAAAGACGGCCCTGGAAATGGCAAAGAGTGCTCTTCTCAACGTCCAGCGGAGTCCGGGCCAGGGCAGGCCTGGCCAGGGCAGCAACAAGGACACATACGGGATACATACGTTCTGTCACATATGTAGTGGCAATACATGTATATGTGTATATGTATGTGTGCGTGTGTTAAAAATGGTTGGCCGTTAAGTTAAAGGCGGCTGATACGGACAACTTAAGCTGGGCATGTTCTCAAGTTTAAATCACAAAACAGCGCCAGCAAATACAGAGACTGAGCTGTCGAAATTCCACCTCAGTCTCATTTGGTGAGACTGTATTGTCAAGGGACAATATAAAGGACGAAGGACGTGTTCTGCGTGCTCATTGAAGCATTATCTTGACCAGAGTAGGTTCTGTAGTCCTGGTTTGGCCACCGATTTTGATAACACTACTCATTTGAAGCCTGCAAATTCTCTCTCCATCGACATTACGATGATAGGTGATGCATTTGCCTGGTTGTACAACGATATCCATTTCACAGTCCTCTATTAAATTGCGAACCCCAGTCCAGTGTATAATCCCATCGTCACATTAGCTTAACTGGTTGTAGAATTCGATTGGAGAATTGCATCTGTAATTCAATAAAATTACTTCTTTTTCCACGTTTGCAGATTAAGCTGTCAATTTGATTATGTACATAGAAATATGCGAGTGTCGACTACTATTCTTAACTACCAGGAACAGGTTAAAGCTAACATCTAAAAACTAACAGCCAAAAGCTAACAGCTGAAGTTGCACCATTTTACAATAGGTATTTAATTATTTATTTAACGTCGACTAATATCAGTTGACACAGAAAAATACAAAAATAGGGAATTAAATTAAATTAAATTAAAAATAGTCTTTAATATTTAAATAAAAATAAATATAATAAGAAATATTTACGTTTTTTTTTTTTGGGTTGTTTAAATGCAAAATGGTCCAACATTTGTGGCATGAATCAGACAAAGAAAAAATCAAAATTTCTGCGAAGACAACTACTTGATTAACATTTAATTTTATACTTATTATTTTACTACAAGTGCTTGGAGTTTTTCGAATTTGTTAAAAAAAATCTGTTCTATTGACTTAAACAATTTTGATATAATAGAAACCAAAAATGACCAATATTTGTAGGTTGATGATTTCGATACATACAAATATTGATTGTCGCTGTGAGCGTTAACATTTATTTTTGTCGAGAGGAAAAAAAACAGGAAGCCGAAACAGAAAACTATGTAGACGTCTGGGCATCTTATTGGGCTTAACCTAGTCCAACAAGTGGCCCATAAAAATACAAACAAATATACGGAAGGGCATAATAATTTATGCGCGTTGATCCACTTCCACAGAATACACAGAGTACCGAGGTAGCTTTATTTTTATTTTTATTTTATTCTTTTTCTTTTATGTTTTCCATTTGCCTGGTGCTTATACGACGTGTTTACGTTTTCTTTGTGCGACTCATCCAAGACTGGGCCACAGACTGGAGACGGCAGATGGAGAGACGCAGACGGAGACGGAGACGGACACTAGAACTGAGACTCATACTGAGACTGAGACTGAGACTGGACTGAGACTATGGCAGGACAAGTTCAAGCGGTGACAGAGTCACGGAAAACACTCTTTTCAGACAGAAGCGAAGAACACAGGAAAAAAATCAATGCTTAAAGGCAGAGAATAAAATATTTATTCTAGATTTCATTCATGAACGTTTACTACACATGCACACACACACACACACACGCATATGTGTGCTCCTATATATATATATATATATATATATATGTATATATGTGTGTGTATATGTGTGCGTGTGTGTGTGTGTGTGCCGAGTATCATACCCGCGACAAAGTTCTCTTTCACATTTTTATTTGTATTTCTCTTTCTCTGCTGCTGCAACGGCGCCTGCTTTTGCAAGTGGTTGGGATGCGGGCTATTTTATGCTGTGCTCCACTCAAAGTTACAACTTAACTGTTATTTTATTACAACATTTAATAAAAATCAACAAGTGCATGAGTCCGACTACGACTACGAGTACGAGTCCGAGTCTGTGTCGGAGTCGGAGTGTGCTCTCCTCCTAACTGGTGCTGGCGTTTTGTCTGATATGTGCCCCCAACTCTGTCTTCACCCTTGTAGCAGCTATTGCAACAGCTATAGCTATAGCTGTATAGCTGTATAGCTGTGGCTGAAGCTTGAGTAAATGGAGCGTGATTTTGTAGCTCCATCAAGTTTATATTAAGTGTTGGTATTAAAATAAAAATGCTTGTTATTTGTCTTGCCTTTTTATTTAGTTGCCGTTGCCCATCGTTTTCTCTTTTTTTTCTTGCATCCTAAACAGAGTAACATCGCGTTAAACTTGGGCATGGATAAGCGACCTATGGCATAAAAGAATAGCTCGCCGAAGATTAAATACTCTTTGTAGGCTTGCATGCACTTTGATTATTTATTTACAAAATAAATGACTTTTTATTTGTGGTAAGGCCCAATGGAATAATAACGAATATATGCTTAAAGCTGAAGCACTAGTTTAAAGGAAAACAAACAAGGCTGGCTACTCTGGCTGGCCACTCAGCAATCGTGTAAGCCCCATGCTAGGGTATAGCAACAGGAGCACCAGTATCAAATCAAGCGTGTTCTAATTACCCTTTTGTGACCCGATAGCTTTAGGAAGCGAAAAAATATCAAATTTCGCTAAAAAATAAAACCAACCTGTTTCTTAATTTGCTGCTGGAAAACGTGAGGCGTAACGGCACTCGCTGGTCCCCATTCACCTACACTCAGAAGAAAAATCGGATTTAGTTTTGGAAACTCGCCATACTTCTGGTCAAGGGTTATTATTCAGAAAGTAAAGGTGTAAAATTATAGGTTGAGGCTTTCTAAAAACCGGGGCTTGCTAAATGTTATTATTCTTAACTTCAGGCGGGATTCTAAAATTTCGAAAAAAGATGTCTGATAGGAGAAGAAAAATCCTTATATATTATCAGCTTTTATTTTATTTGATTTAGTGATTTTACATACACAAACATTTAACAAAGTTGTTAAAATTCATATACTTAACTTGAGAACACTTACGGGGACTCGAACCCGAGACTCTAAAGTTGGCAACAGCTATAATCTAAATAGCATTTGAGAGAACAAATTGATTTTCCTAATTTCAGAGGGGATTTTATTTAAATTATCAGGAATTAAAAAAGGGCACCATTTTGTTGTAATTGTAAATTTAAGGTAAGCCATAATTAAAGAAAATGTTTTTTTTAGGTCGATTTTTTTCTGAGTGTACGATCTTAATGTGCTGCTCCAGCCGAAGTGTAGCTATTTTTGCAAGATCTGTGCAGAGTATTGAGTATTCAGTTACTGTTGCAGTTTGGCGGTATGCTAATTCGCAAATAATAACTGTTACCCCTGACTTTTATCGTTTGACGTTCTCACGACCGCTACTCATATTTATACCTAGCACCCGTTTAAAATAGAATCAACTGAGAACTGAGAATATTCTGATACTAGTCTAATACCTGATTATAGCTGGTGGCAACTAAGCTTCTGGTAAGAGTGGGGGTGGCATATTCCAAGTTTGGTAATTAAATTTTTTTGAAGCGGGATGGGCGTGCTGCATTTTTTAAGTGTGTTACGAGTAAGACACTTTTGAATATTGTTAACTTAAGTTTTTAAATTGTGTGGGATCTGATAAATCGGGTTTTGCAGATGCGAGTGGGTATTGCAAAAAATTTTTTTTATCTAACTTTAAATGGGGTATATACCTTGAAAATTTGATAAGCTTAGCTCAAAAACAGTAACTGATATATAAAGGATGCAGTCATTAACATACTAATATGTATGTGGTCTTATTGATTTGCGATTATTAAGTTTTTTCATAGTTACCACATGGGGTATGAGTTTATAAAAAAAAAATGTTGGTAATTGTGTGAATCAGCATTAATCTACAATAACTTTGGCTGTTTTACTATTTTTTTAGTGCACAAGTAATGCGCTATAAATACATTTATTTCAAATGTTTTATATTTAACGTCTCAGATATCGTTTTAACACTCTTAGTGTGTTCCTTCTTCTTTAGAGAAACTTCTCGCTCTAGATGGAAAATCACGAGTTATGGTAATATGACAAATATTCAATACAAATAATTCAAAGGAAATTCTATGAATTTAATAAATACGTAATATATCGATTTTGGAGATAGTTGGAATCGTTGGTGTTTCATTCATCATTTCGCTTATCATCATCATCGACATTGAACTCGTGTCTGTTGAGCTATGAGAAAAGTCACAGCAAACTATTCAATACATTAAAGTATAATCCCTTAATTTCTGTATTGACTGTCCGCAAAGTTTGACCCCATGAAAATAAAGCAAAGAAAAAATATCATTAAGTAGTCTCTGACACTGACCTAGCCCAATGCCTTTAATGTTATTTAGTTCACAAAAAGAAATGAAATAAAAACTCTGAATGTGCCATCGCATCCTTCCACACACACACACATTCACTTACAGCCGACAGACACACATGCATACAAATGTGTGTAAGTGTGTGTGTATGTATGTATATACTTACTACATAAAATAAAACGCGCACAAGTGTGATGGGAACACATAAAAAATTTAATAAGTATGTATGTATGTATGAATACATGTATTTATGGATGTATGTGTGTGTATGTATGCTTAATGTGGGTGAAGGACACACATACTCACACACACACACACACATACAATACCTAATAAAGGAAGTTCGTAAACATTCGTCAGACAGCCTCGAAAAAGTTCATGGATTAGTGTCGATTATGTATTAAATAATCCGAATATATTTTAAAAGAATACAACGGTAAGCAACAGATAAATACTTTCATCATCTGCATATATATATATGTGTGTGTGTGTGTTTGTGTGTGTGTGTGTGTGTGTATGTGTCTGTGTGAAGAAGTAAGGCAGTACTTGTGAATTGAATATAAAAACAAACATAAAAGTTTGACGCCTTCTCTCCACCCAATAACAATATTGCTCAGTATGGATTTACTTGTACATACATACACATGCATATCATACGTATGTATTTATATACATATGTGTGTGTGTGTGTGTATGTACAAGTAAGTCAGCATGCAGGGCCACTTTCATTCCTTTAGCGCTGAGTAACCTAAAAAAAAAAAAAAACGACAATCGCAGCTCCAGCGCCAATGCTGCTGCTGCCAGTGACCAGTCCGAGCCCCCAACTCCAACCCTCAATCCCTACCCCCACCGACCTCGACCTCGACACCAGTCTGGCTTTGAGTAGACCAACGGACTAAGGAGCACACACAGCATACACACACATACACACACACACACACATACACACATACAGAACACGGTATGCAATATATATTTTTATGTAGACAAAGTCTGCTCGAAAAGTGCAAACAAAAAATAAAAAGAAATGTTTACAAATAGACAGAAAAGAAGTGGAAAAAATTGGTTTTATGATTCAAGGACAGGAATCACATTATTCTTACAACAGCATAAAAACCCACACATACACTAAGAAGTTATGGGTATGGGAGATCCCCCATGCCCCATACCCCATACCCCATGCCCCATGTCGCCGTACCCCGTATCCCGTTTATCCCTAGCATTGAGGTCGACGCTGCTCACTTTTGGCTCAATTCGAAGCAATAATTTAAGTCCAACATTTTTATTGCTCCACATGCACTCTTAAGTATGTTTGAATCTATGTCTGTGTGTATGTGTGTGTTTGTGTGTATGTGTGTGTGTGTGCATGAACTCTCTCAAATATCCTTAATACGTAAGTCTGTAGTGTGTTCACAAAGTGAAAGTACTTTCGATTTCGTTCAATTGGGCTTTGAACTTTTGTTAAAAGAATATAAAAATACTAAAAAACATCACAAAAGTGAAAAGTTGAAAAGAAGTAAAAAGAAAGAAAAACTATTTCTGCACGCCCAAGTTTTCATTCCCTTTTAGACTGGTGGCAAGTGGCACACATCTAAATTAAAGAAATATTTATCATTACAATTACAATCACAAAAAGCCATCCGAGTTTTTCCATATGGGCTAGTTTATATATTAGTCGTATGCAAATCACTCTGTGACAAATTTGAAGTGGATAATAACACTCGTATTTGATGTATGAGAGATATTCAAGAGAACAAGTAAGTTGTTCTTACGGGTACTCTTTTTTCGATAGATGTATGGTGACGTAGTCCAATCATACAAATTATAACCAACAAAATAATGACAAAATAATCCCAACATCTACAATAACAAAAAAAAAAAAACAAACGAACAAATGCTAATTTGTTGAAAATAGTATTGACAATTTTTTGAATGTCACAATAGAGTTGCCACAATTACATAAAATTGTATTCCGCTTAAGAAAAATAAATATTTCACCTAAGACCATTTGAAGCGAAAAAACATGAGGATTTTATGTTCTTTTAATTGAAAATAATAAAAGCAACTTAAAAAGTATGAAAAAAATATAACAAAAAAAATGCATACATTTTTAATCATTGTAAGCGAACGAGTAAAGCACATTTTATACTCACCTAGTGTTCTCCAAAAATTTCGTTTGAACTTTAGAATGTAGACAAATGATTCCTGTGAAGGTTAATCAAGTGATTTGATTTTTTTGTTAATCGACTTGCTTAAAATTCACATTGACAATGTGCAGAGAAATATCGTATTTAAAAATTATTATTTAGTATCTCAAATTTGCTCATATGTGTTCGTTGAGAGCCTAGTGGATAATACAATTGCAATTACAATAGACCAGTCAACATTTTATTTCTGCTTGGAAATACATCTGTTTGAGCTTCGTAAATTTTTTGAACCCAAGCAGGTACAGCGGTTGGAAATGGGTTAAAGGAGACGTCGCCAACGCAGTGAAGTACATCTATTTTTATTTAGTACCACTAGATGAGTCGATATAGTTTGAACCTATCTAAGATATTTATAAGTCGATCTTCTAATGTACTTTTGCAAGTAATCTTTGTATTAAGAAGTACATTTTAAAATTGTTGTTTAAAGGGTAGCATTCATTTGTGATGGGCCACCTTAAGTAATCCTAACTTTTTCTTCGGTTTTGGGGTTTCAATTCAATTTTGAATTTTTTTCACTTATTTTAAAATTTTTTTATTTAAATTTAAAATGTATACACATTTTATTTAATTTTATTTTCAATGTTGACTGATATTAATCGACATTAAATAAGTAAATAAATAAACACTTCATAACGTTAACCATGCCACGTTAAGAAAGCCTATAAATTAGTCAAAGTGGTCAATTTTTATTAATATACATTAATTAATTCTTTAATTAATTCTGTTTTTATTTTCCTCTCGCCTCCTTTAGTTTGCGTAAAAATGTGTGTTAAAAATTAGATTTCGTAAAACAAAGATAGCTATTTTTTAGCAAACCAATAAATGTATAATAATATAGGTTATTTAGTACTTATGTACTTTAATTAATTATGATGATACAATACTTTCTCCAGTGAATTTTGGTATTTAAAAACGTAAGCAGCTGTCAATCCATGTTGTCGCAAGTGCACTGTATTTATTTTTATATTTTTTTATTGTTCCCCATAAGTACAGACTTTGAGTTATAAATATACTTTACAGCGAATTCAAATTGGACGAGTTTTGCATCCTTGCTTCAAACACTTGTCATAAAGTATAAGTCGCTATTTGGTTGCTGTGTGATTTGCCTCGAGCTTCATTACCTGGATTGTTTTTCGCATACTTCGTTCAGGCGTGTTAAAGTAGATTCAAATTGCTTAATTATCGCGGTATGCTCCTGGTCATCAACCTTTTAAAAGTTTAAATTTGACAAAGTTGTTTTATTCTAATTTCTCTTCAGAAGTCATTGTGATACATGATACCGTTGACACATTCCACCACCAAATTCCACCAACAACCCCAAGTCATTTTAAGTCCTTCGTCAAAATTCAAATCGCCCATCTGAAATTATTTTTGCGCCGACTACTACCTAAATCTAATGGATAGTTGCAGAACTATCGGGCAAAGAAAGTGCGACTTATGGTCAATTTTTCAGTGTCCCGATAAGCAGTTGATGGGAAATCTCAAAAATAAGAACATTTCATTGCCACAAATTACTTTTAATGCTATGCATCAGCACTACGCAGACAATAGATGTTAAACAAATCGACTAAAAAGTGGGTGCATAATTTGTATGTGTGCGTGGGTCCATAATTCAAGTAAGAGTTTTATGACAGACAATTACAAAGAACTATTGACATTTTGGCTATTTGAGGAAATAATATAAAAATAAAAAATTCCAGACTTTTGGTATGTGTAGCAGATTTTGGTTCCGGCTTTCTCAATAAATATGCCTTATTGTGAAATAAAAATTTAATCATCCATATGTATTTTGAATAGAATTACTAAAGTAAATGAAACCACTTAGAAACTATGCGCTTTCTTGAAGAGGAAGCTACCATTTTGGCGTGTCTGTAAGAATTCAGATAGTAAAGGTAGTTTTTAAGCTAATACTACCATTTAATACATTATAATCTTTTTAAATTTTGTTAAAGTCTCCATTATCCAGAACTGTGCAAAAGAACCACAAATAAATGATAATTTCTAAACCGTTTGTAAAATTTGAAACTGATAGGGGGACACTGTATCTGACAAGCTGTATTATCTGACTTTAATGAGAAATTGAGAATCGAACTCTCTCTTAAGTCCGAATTCTCTTCTCGCTCTTTAAAATGATTTTGCTTTGCTTATTAACTCGATAAAGGTTTCTGTATTTTATCATATTTGTTTTGGTAATCCTTCCAGAGTTTGTGATATACTCAAATAAAACGTTTTAAAATGGTTTACCAGAATTTATTAAAAATTTCAATATATGGCAATATCTATTCGCCATTCTCTGCAGGTTGGTGTTTTTACAATTTCTATTTTATATGTTAAATACTAATCGAACGAATAATTGAGGTGATTTAATTAATATGAATTATATGAAAAGTAGGCAATTATGAAGATGTCGTTGTCTATGAGACATGAATCCATAAGACCGATATTATTGGCTACGATGAAATATCAGATGACAGGTTTCATAAACGAAATATAATAAAATTAGAAATTTGGGATTTGGTGCTGATATATTGGTTTTTCATGCAGGAACTAATTTTACGATCGAATCTTTAATTTTAGCTAAACAAAAAATAGGCAAGTAGCCAAAAGGCAATATAGAATAGAAGCATGTTCATATCTGCATGACAATTGATGCTGCTAAGTAATTGAAATATGATTCATTTTATTACACATTTAATGACGAAATTAAAATGAGCTTCACTTGCGTCCAGTAACAATAAAATATAATATAATATATAATAATATAATATATAAAATATATATAATAATAAGTTGTAATAAATTAAACTATATGATTTTGAGTCAAGAATAAGATAAAGCTTTTAAATCAGTCAACGAGTTAGTAATACATGATGCAGACCCAATCGCTAAGTAAATTAACAGTCTGTTGCCTTATAATCCTGCCTATGACCAAACAAGTGTTTAATAAATGTGGTCAGAACGAAGCGGGAGCTGAAGTCGTTGCAACAATAAGATAACAATGCCAAAGGGCAGCGAAGCCGTCGTTTTGGTGCCAAGCCATCTGGCCGATGCCATTTTGGCATTTTATACTTACTGATATGCTGTTGATTTTGGGAAACTTTCAGTTGTTGAATATGATAACGCAGCGCAGACAGTGACAAAGGAGACGCATTCATGGGCGCAACGTATTCGTCAAAGCCAAGCCAAATATGCATTTTGTATGTGAATTTCAGAATGTCTACTTGCATCTACACATAAAGGAATTTTAAGGAATCGTGCTTTTGTCCCAATCGGATGCATTTGTATATGCAATTGTGTACATGCATATACTTATACATACACACATATGTATATCTTAAATCTATATACATATACATAAATGCAGACGTGCGTGCAGCATAAATATACATATCGAAATATGTATTTTGGTATTAAAAGAACTCCATTCTCTGCTCGGTACTTGTCCGTAGATACAAATTTTCAAATGATTCTTTTTGTTTCTGACTCTGCCCCAAGTATTTATTCTTTAGAGTGGCCAAGAAAATGAAACCTTGCACACTGGACATGAGATTGCAAGATACTACTAACCCAAGCAAATGCATAAGTGCGTAAGAATATTCTTACATATGTCTGAACGTGTGTCCATAATGTAAATATGTATTTATTTATGACTGTATGTATTTATATCATATGAAGTGAGCACATATGAAAATATATGAACACTTGCAATATATGAGTAAAAATCCCTATTTATACAACCATCTAGGTGCGAATGTTGTTATGTACAAGACTTCTTTAATCGTAGTATGAGTTATTAGACTTTTAGTTAGAGCAACATTGTGATACATCATATAGAATTTGTTCATTCTGGCACTTATAATATTGTCAACAGCTTGTGTTCACTTCAATGTAAGAGGAATATGTATTGATTTTAATTTGTATTGATTAAAAGAGAAACTTGCTCAATTCCCGCTTTTTTTGGCATTTTTACTAATTGAAATCAGAGTTGAAGTCCAGAAACTCAAATAGAGGAGCTGTTATTATTTGTCTCGAGAAGACCGTTTTCGAATGTGGTATACGAGAACTTATATTCAAAATTTGAAATCTCAAGCTCTTATAATACTCCATTTGTTCATACAGCCGCAGAGAGAGAGAGAGAGACAAATATGGCTAGATCGACACGTCGGGTTATCCTGATCAGGAATATTTATACCTTATTAGTCGGACATGCTTTTTTCTAGAAGTTACATAATTTTGGACAAGTAAATTTTACGCTTTTTTTTAATTGATCAATTTTTTTGGGCTTAGGGTAAAAAAAGAAAACGGATATTTTAGGCACGCCAAAGAAAGCAGACCATTGGAGACATCAGTCCACCTCAATCAAGATAACAATACGTAACCGATTACCGTAAGAAGGTTTGCCATTATAAATATATTTTATACAATCAAATGCAAATATACAATAAGCCACAGATAGAATAAACGCAATATAATTAAGGTATGCGCAATATCTCATCATAACTGCTGGAATTTCATCAACAAACGCAGACCTTTTAAACAATATTGAGAAATTAAGAAAAATAACTAGAAGTGCTTGTAAAATTATTTTAATCATTATTCTGCCACCAATGATCCTGGAATAATATTGTAAAGCAATTTGACATTGCCAATATCTGAAATTGGCCGTAGAGCACGAATGCGCTAATACCAACCTCTAGAATATAATCTTATCACTAATAAATCAGTGCCAATAAACTAAAAAGGCAAAATGGCAAACCTATTAGCTTTTAATATTAAAGAAGTGGATGAAAAGCACTATTTAAAACAATTATTTTTCTGTGTCCAGGTCAAGTGATTTTTACTTTTTATACTATTTTATTTTGCGCTGAAGACGAATCCCGACGGGACTCCAAATATATCGGAGGACCAAAAAAACTGGCTGCAGGCAGAGAAAAACATAATTCAATTATAAAATGGAAATCATTACATTTAAGATAGTTCTACATGAATTGGAAAAAATGCTCTCACATATAGGACAAATTAGGTTAACCTAATATATATGATAGGATATATAATTGAAAATATATATATATTAGTATTAGACATTAAATTGGATATCTAAAACTTTTAGCAATCTTTCAACATTCTTGAAAAATTGGAAATAAGAGAATAACTATTTGACTGAGGAATATGCAACGTTCGAGGAAACATATAGTTTATGAGGTCGAAGATACTTCCGTCTGCCTGATACATAGTTTTCAATAAATATATTATAATCATTTTTAACGGGATCGGAATATAAAAAAGTATTAAAATAAGGTTAAGTTGGTAAACGTAAAGTTATACTAGCTAAAACATACATATACTAAGAAAACTAGACGAAATATTTGAAGAGTCCTCGGGAGAATTATCAAAATATGTGAATTTATATTATTATTATTGGGATACCGGCACTGCGTCCTACCTGAGCTTATAGCTCCTCCACCCACACTAGCTCCCGCACGAATGCGAGAATCTATGCTGTGTTGAGAACTTCTATGTCTTTGAGACTCATAACATGCATCCGTAGGATGCTTCATCTTCTTCTACTTAAGGCGACACACTCTGCTAAGATGTGAATTGAGGATTCTTCCTCGCTCTCACAAAACCTGAATAGTTCGCTACTATAAATACCTAGTTAACTTAGGTGAGTTTTATGAGGCTGCTCTTCCCCACGGTAATAACTTGCTTAAATCGTTTATGATTATAGCCATCTAGAAGACATCTGGCTGTTCGAAGTGCTGGTGTCTCTGCCCACCTCCGTTGTCGCCTCTGTCTTTGTTAATTTCTAAGTTGCAGTCGTATTGCGTGTTTTCCTATGCCACAAAACGGTTCTGACCCTATTATGGACCTCTCTGCCCCCATTCTGGCTTGCCCATCAGCCGTTTTGTTCCCCGCTATATCCCTGCGGCCCTGGACCCATCTTCGGATAAGCCTATTGTGTGTCCCGACTTGGTCAAGCTTGGATCGTATATCATGCTCTACTTTTGATGTTATCTTCGTCCCCATTATAGCGTTTGCTGCTTGACTATCGGATAGGATGTATATATCCATATATATCCGATAGTTACATTTCAGGTTGAATTCCGCACATCTCGCATACATCTCAGCGAAGCCGCAGCTGGTAAAGTGCAGTGTCCGTGGAACTGTCTACTCTGTATGCTGCTTTGAATACAGCGAACTTTGCTTCAGCAAAGTGCTTCTAATTCGATGCTAATTCAAAGTGCTTCTAATTCGATGCTGCTTAGTAGTGTTTTCCTAATATGGGAGAGGAGTATGTCCTGATCCTTTTGAAGGAAAACTGGCGATATTCCGTCCAGGGCTGGAAGGCAGATTTATTGGGCTGAATTTACGAATATAAGTTTAACCAATAATTCGTATAACAGCTATAATAATGGATCGATCCGACCGACTGGTCGCCATTTCGTTTTCTAAATTTTTTATATTTCTGACGATTTGCACTGGGCACTAGTGCGTTACGTTAATGAGTATACACAAATTTACCCGACAGTGTATGAAAGATTCCTAGTCGATTTTTCAATTATAAAGTAAATATAAAAATAAATTCTGCAAAATGAAATTGGATTATTCTTATATTTAAATCAAATCAATAATTTAATGTATTTAGGACAATGGTTAATGAATTTCTTTGACAATACACACTCACTGTGCTTGTAAGGCAAGTACTAAGGTATTTGTACTAGGGATTTTAAAGGGTATCTCCAAGTCGGTCGCTCGCGACTTGAGCGTTCTTCTTTCGATAACATCCTTTGTTTCCTCCTCGATAGTCGTTAGAATGCGCATCTGGCTGCATATGTTCTTTGTGTAGGACAGTTAAGTATATCAAGTATATTCTATTTTTTTTTGTATTTGAATACCGTCAGGATTCGTGTTCAAGGAGAGTCCACAGATATCTAGACGGACGTTATGAATTTGCATTCTTGACGAGCTTAGAAATATATTGGAGTTTATAAGAAATGAAAAAATAAAAATAACCTTAAACTAGTGAGAAATATATTTATTTTAATAAATTTGAATAATAAGGAAAACAAGTAATAAATGTTAAAATAAATTATAAATAAAAATGGTTATGGAGAATGAGGAGAACAAAGCGGAGAAAAGTCATTATGTTGAAAGGACCAAAAATATGACAAAATCAATATATATGCATACATTTACTTTAAATACATTCATTTGAGTACTAAGCGATAGTTCGATTTGGAAGCACAAAAAAGGATGCCAGGAAATGTTGGACAAATTAAAAACTAATTTGTTGGTGAGCAAACGGGAATGTTACGTGAATGACATACATAGAAACGAATGGCGAATGGTGAATTGCGAATGGCGAATGTCCAGCGAAACGAATGGGCCATAAAACATTGAAATCAGTATGTTTGGCTGGCAGCTTGAGTAGCTTCAAGAACAACCGCATCATGGCTCATAAAAATTTATTGACGCCAGGACAGACCCCCGGTCAGGCTATGTACTGAGATATAAATAAAACGAGTCGTAAAAGGAACTTTAAGCTGCAGTAAACACATCATCAACATATCAACTGTGCACAGATAAGCAGTTACCAGCTCAATTTGTCAAGACGGTGGCAATTAGGGCAATAAACAGAAAGTTTGAACGCGAAAGAGGCGTCAAGAGGTGAGTCAACATTTAAGCAGCAGTATTTGATGGCGATTACAGTTTGGTATAATAAACATTTTATTAAACAGGTACGTTTCCACTTTAGTGGCCAAATCCAAGCCAGTAACTTGCCCATTAACACACCAAGAGTCAGTACAGAGAAGTCTATGACAGAATTCAATTCAATTACAGAATCGATTCACGTTATTTTTATTATAAATATCAGCTCTGTATATTTAAATTCGATAAAAAAGCAGATATAAAAATTAATTCTGAAAATACCAAAAGAATTATTTTATTGACCGATTGCTTTTGCATCAACTATTTCAGAAAACACAATAGTTGTTTATAGAACAACTCAGCTATTGTCAGATAGTTAAACTATAAATTATCGTGATCCGTTCCAACTGACGCTGATAAATGTACTCTCTGAACGAACAGAACCCCAAAAGCATAGTTTCATAAATATAACTGAAGATGATAGTCAAGAATACCTTATGGGAATATGAAGCATATAAAATATAGCACTTTATTAAGTCAGAGCTTAAAAAAATGTTTGAATTGTAAAGTTTCTTTAAATTCTTTTAAATGTATATTTACATTTTTTTAATTAGAAACTAGTCGAGAGATCTTCTCTTTTCTCTGATGATCGTAATGAGTTTAAAAGTAGAATACCGATCAATGCAATTTTTACAGTTGGCTAAGGCATATATCAATGGAATTTTAAATAAATCGATATTTGCGAAACTGGAGGAATTTTCGATAAAATGAAAAAACCAGATAGAAGAACTTATGTTGATGTATACAAGAATTTATATTCCAAATTTAAAGTGTCTATGTACACACAGACATGAGATCGGCTGTTGATGCCAATATATTTTGTGGGGTCGGAAATGCTCCCTTCTGCCTTTTACATACTTTGGCACAACTTCATTTTACTAACTTAAATAGGACTATTAGCTTATAACAATAAGTTGAATATGGCTATTTATATTAAGTGGGCCCCCTTTTGCCTTAATACCGGTGCATGTTTTTTACCTAGTTTCTGGTGTGATTATCACATATTTTATCATATTCAAATCAATTAAATGTGCACAATAGAATTTAATTTGATTAATTAGTTAAACTATTAAAGAGGTCTAATGTTTTGAGTCGATATTTTGTGGGAACAGAATGCTTTCGAATTAAGACTCAGTTCAAGGGCATGAAAAAATAAATTGTTCTCCTTATTAATTAATATTTTTTATGCAGCAATTTTCTTGCAGAATCATTTAATAACCTCATTTCATTAGAGTATGCATTAATTTTCACACACATATAGATAAATATCCAAAATATATATATTAAAAAAAGATGTTGACATTTCATTAATGTTAAGAATAATAAATACTAGATTTCTTATTGAAATTATGTCATCCCAAAAATGTCTGCCCAAAAAAATGATTGATTATTTAAGGAAAACGTAATTTTTTTTCAATTCAACATATTTTAATGTTTAAGACGAAAGTCTTAAACCGATTGCATTAAAATTTTTGGTTACAAGTACAATAAATACAAACATTTCTTGATTTTTTTTTCAAATTTAAATATTGCACTTTATTTGTAATTTAGTTTAATATTTGTATTTTTTTAATCCGACTGATATTAGTTTACATTAAATAAATAAACAGCTGTATAATTGTGTATTTGCACATGTTTCGGAAATTGTGAAACATATCCATATATAATGATACGACTCTTCACAAAATAAACTTTATTAAAAATGATGGAATATTTGTGAAATTTGGTCAAAAGTTTCAACTCGAATATCCTTATTCATTCTTGGATCAACAATTATATTCTAAAATTTTATTATTTTTATAATTAGCCAATTATTGACTTTGGAAGCGTAGTACAATAAATGTATATACATATATACATACATAGATATACATAGATGTGCTCATGTGTGATTATGTGTGTACATCCATCTACGTCGAGCGAATCACCCAAAAGAATTTTCGCAATTTTTCAGTGCCCGAATCAAGTGAAAAACCAATACTTACAAAACACATTCATAGTATTATACACACACACACATACATACATATATATATATAGACTCTGGATAACCCCTAACCCTCAAGCCAACGTCCAGCGTCTACCGTAGAAGGAGACCGCCAATGCTTCTGACACGCTCGATGTCCTGGACGGAGCGTTCGAATACAAAATAAATATCCAATATATGCCCATGTGAATGTGTATCCTGTTTCTGGCATATATTATAAGTGGAATAGAAAAATAAATGCGCCGTGATAAAAGTTGTGCCGAGCTCGCATCCACCTCCATCTCCCCTTCCCCCCAGCGGCGCATGTCCGCCCACAAAAGGACATAGCGACCGTAAGCCCTCGTGAGCTCTCTCGTCTGTCCACCGCTAAACTGCGCGCCGTGACGCGAGGACAACACGTCAGCAGCAACGGCAACGGCAACGGCAGCGGCAGTGGCAGTGGCAGCAACAAACAATAACAAGAACACAAACAGCAGCAACAGCAGCAGCAAGCAGCGCGAGCTGCGACGACGACGACGACGTCGACGTTGGTGACAAAGTCCGTGTCCACAAAGGGCCGACTTCGAGGCCGCTCATTCTACAAAACGGACGCGTCACGAAGCACGTTTGAAATATTGGAAGAAGGACATTTAGGACTAAAATGAAAGGATCGTACAATAACCCTCAACCTTGCTTGTCCACCCCACTCCCACAACCCCCTCCACACACCCCACCACGGCCCACACACAC
Organism: Drosophila glabriapex; assembly: GCA_035042305.1. Classification (NCBI taxonomy): domain Eukaryota; kingdom Metazoa; phylum Arthropoda; class Insecta; order Diptera; family Drosophilidae; genus Drosophila; species Drosophila glabriapex. Next base: position 482,048 of record JAWNLN010000060.1, read on the forward strand.
GAAAACACGGACACACCCATATCTAACACTCCAGGCCGCGACACCCCACCCACCCCGAACCCAACCCACACCTTCCCATCATCCCCCAACCCTGCCAACTTACATATCCCATTTGCTTCTACACACGTACACATATATACATACACATATATATATATATACATACATATATATACTTATATATACACACATGAGCATGTGTGTGTGTGTGTGTCTTTCGCGTAAATATTGGGAGTCCTTGACTACGCGACGCGCACGATGCTGATAAAATACAAATTCTTGGGCCGCGATGCTGCCCGCTAGAAGTGTATTTGCACAACTGTACCTACACGGACTGGACACTACACCCGGACCCGGACTTGGCCCCCGGCCCCAGGACCCGGACCGTGGCAGCAGCAACGACAAAGGCCTCACTGTGGCCCACGGCTCGCCAAAGGAAGCAGAAATCTGTCGCTTTGGGGGTCGCGTGAAGCAAATGTTTCGAATAACACTGAAAGAAACTCAAATTTTAAAATTAACCAAAATTTTTTTTAAAAAATTAACTTTGCGCAATTATTTACAATAACAAAAATATATAATATTACACTTATTTACACTTATATTATTCTTATTTATTTTGCATTGTTCACGTTTCAATTTCTTTTTATTTTATTATATTTTTTAAGTTTAGATCAATAAATTTTAAAGTTATAGCATTTAATTTGTAACTTGAATTTTAAATATTTATGCTTAAATTTTAAAACTATTTTTTTAAATTATAGTTATTGTCCATATTAAATAAATAAATTTTAAAATATATATATATTTTTCTGTTTTCTAATTTAATAAATATTTTTGTAGTTATATTATTTAATTTGTAAGTTGAATTTTAAATTTCTGTTTATTTTTTTATATATTTTTTTTTAATGTGGATGTTTTAAGTCCACATTAAATAAATAAATTAAATGTTAATAAAAATAATATTTTCCTGTATATTCAGACTATATAAAAATAAATTTAATCAAATCAAATAAATTAACAAAACAAAACAAAAAATACGATTAGACTTACCATTTACACAAAACTTTTTTAAAATTGTTTGATTTTTGTAGACCACATTAAATAAATAAATAGTAAAAAAATCAAGTGTGTGGACAAAAAATAATATATATCTTAATGTTGACAATTTTTTAAATTAAGTATAAATTAAATCAAATCAATTAACAAAAGAAAAACGATTTTCTTATTATTTAGGTAACTTGCGACAGTAACTAAAGAAAAAGCGGGCAGTGTATACAATATCCTTGTCCAGTTAGCGAACAAAAATCTGCGACGAAATTACGCCACATGTGTTCATGCCACGAACAAATTTTCAGCGATGCTAACGGACAGTTGGCGGACAATGGACAGCACTTTCATCTTAGGACGATTCTTTCAAGGGACAAACGCAATTTAGACGCCGCCGCCATTGGGGGATGGACGGACACGGGACACGGGCATCATCGTATATGTAAGTAAGTTCGCTCGAAAGTGTGTGCGTGGGACGACGCAGACGACGCTGTCCATGCGATGAGGGCGGTAGACGGTGGATTGTGCTGGGTGGTGGGTGGGTGGTTTGGGTATAGCGCCAAAAATGGACAGACAGGCGGACAGGCCTGCTCACACATGTGCTTATGTGATGTGCTTGAGAGTATGTGTGTGTGTGTACATGTGTGTGTGGGTCTATATATGTGATGTTGTTGTTACTGCCTCCGGCAATGTTTGTATGCCTTATTGTATGCCTTGAACCCACACACGCCCGCGCGCGGCAGCCACTTTGTCCAATTTTCAGACGGTCACTTTTTGAAACGAATTTTCCCAAACACTCAGATATGCCTTTGCGACGTTGCTGCGCGTTGCTGTTGTGATGCAAGACCATGAAATTGGCATTCTCATTTTAGAATCCACTTAAATATATTTTCTTCAACCCCCGCCAGAATGTTCAAGTATTTCATACCGTTCACAATTTTAAATCGCGTCCACATTCGACGACGGTTTGTTTATTCGCGGTCTTGCCTTGGCTAGTTCTTCGTTAGGCCCGAGGTTATATATATATATATATACATATATATATATATATATTTTTCTTTTGGTGCTTATATAAAAAATCATAAAATACATAAAGAAAAATGAAAGTCATTTAAAAATATAACATAAAATACGAAGCAGACCGATGTTAACAATTAGTACCAAAATTTTAGCAGACATGTTTAAAATGTCTAGATATTTTTATTAGTAACTAAAACATGTCTGCTAACAATTTCGCAATTAAATTAAATCGAAGCACTGCGATTTTTATTTTAGGAAAGCATTGCAAAAATCTCTTCTTGAAAAAAAAACTTAAGAAACTAAATAATTTTGTAAAAACTTTATTAAAAAGGTTTTTATTCGAAAACCTACTGTATAATGTCAAGTATCAAGCAAACTGCCGTCGTTTTTTCTGCCTTTCGATAACTGCTTCGCGGTTTCTGCTTACCTGCTTCTAAGTTTCGGTTTTTGACCAAGCTCTTTTCGCTAAAAACCCTCTCAATGTCCGCAGCAGACCATGGAAAGCACAGCAGTCGTTTTGAAAAATTTGCAATCTAGCCAAAAGGGTTGTTTCCTTTTGTATCGTCATGTGTTGCCAAAAGGAACGCTTCATTTATTGTTACCCTTGTAGACGGTCTTACAATTCTGTCGTAAAGGAGGTGTCTCTGGTCGCACAATATGTGTGTACGTATATGTATATTTGAAATCTTATTTTGTTTCAAACACCGAACCAAAACTTAGATGCCAGCAGGTCTACAAGTCTATGTATAATGAATTATTGCATTTTAGAACTATTTACTAAATTTCAGGGCAATTTTTTTTTTTAGTACAGTTCACTTCCAAGGCTACACTGTCTCGACAACATATCGATGAGTATTCTAAGTCTATTCTCATCTAGGGATATTACTTGCTTAAATCATTTCCGAGTTTAGATGACTAAGACACATTTGGCTAGTCGGAGACCTGGTTAGATTTTATTTTACCAGTTGGATTGTCTCATTCATCAAGATGGCTGCAAATGTCTGGCTAATTAGTGATTACGGGAAGAGTTACAGAATTTAATGTGTTACATTATTCAATTTTAAGTTTGTGTTTATTGAAATTAAAATTATATTTTTTCATCAGATGATTTATCTTCAGTTTTCAAGATTAATCGTGGATCTTTTTGCAACGATGCCTTAACCCATTCATACTTTTTCTGAGATTCCTCATGGGTCAATGTCAAGCGCTGCTGGACCATACGTTTCCTGAGTTCCAGGTCCTTCGCCTGTTGTACCAGGCGATTATAGTCAAAGTTGTTAAATTGAACCTCAAACTTGTTTAGGAAACGATTCAAGGACTTCGCCTCACTGGTTAACTGTTGATTTAATACGAGATGTATGAGATGTATATTTACAGCTGTGGATAAAATGTTTTCTTACATCTTCATATTGTCGTTGTAGATTATTGAGTAAGGTGACAAATCGGGTTTTCAAATCGTTCAGGCAAGCATTGTAGGCTTCAATGGATTGAGTTTGAGTTAGTACCCCCTGATTTTTGAATGGAATCAAATATGGAGCCAAAAAGTCCGCCGGCTTACTGGCAATTTCTCGCTTAGACTCTTGTTCTTCCTCATGCTGCAAACAAAATCTTTTGGATAAGTAAAACAGTAATCATTTAAATGGAGAACAAACCTGTTGCATTCGAAGTGCTCGGGCAGTTCCATTGCGAAGTGGATCGAATAGGTTGAACTTCAGTTTAGGTTCCATTTTCTCAACTTTTCGCTGATCAAAAATATTGTTGATATCATCCTGGATTTTTTCAAATTGCTTTCTTATGCGGTCCTCTGATTGAAGTTGCTCCAGTAACAATTTATATAATTCCAGATTAGAACGTATGGGATCTAAGGGATTGGCCTGAATAATATATATAAGAATACATAGAAACAACATTCATGTACGATTATATAAATACCCTGTATATTTTAGTTAGCTTCTCATCGTAAACCAGTTCTTTGCCATAATCTGGCTTGGGCGGTTTTGTAAACTCGACTGTCGTTGCAGTAAGTGCTCCAAATGTGTAATGGAATTGTAGAACTATTTTGTTTTGTTGAAACAGGAAGGTGCGACTGGCAATATCATTTGCTACTATATCATCATCATCAGCTTTGTCAAATTTTTCGACAGTTTTCTAAAAACAACATTTGGTGAAACACACATTGATAGAGACATGCTTTATTTGACTTACTATGAGATTTCCATCAGATAGCTTAAATTGGAATTCCTTATACAAGCATCTGTCCGCGTGGTTCTCATATCTTAATACTATCAGACCTGGACTCAAATCGATTGATTTTAATGAGTCCAATCTGTTACTTGCACAAAAATTCAATTTCCTGGGTAGCGATGTGTCCGAGAAATATTCAAAATCTAAAATAAAATGTGATCCATATTATTTGTGCATTATCATACAAGGTTATACTAACATTTCAAGCTGTCATTACGGCCTTTGGCGAAATACTCTTCGTATTTGTCATTCTCATAGGTATACCTCAGCTCTTCCATTAGGTCAAATCGGTTCTTATAATATTCGTAGCGAACTTTCGGATCGGTGCATAAATCATCATTATACAGGGTCAATTGCATTTCTTTGCCATCGCGTTGCGAATACGGCGAATAACGTTCGTGGACGACTCCCTTGTATTGCACTCTTTTGCCGGAGCTCGGAAATCGTTGTTCGTAGTCCGCGTAGCCAATGTGCAGCCTGCGCACCCAGTTGCAAATTGCATCCAAATGCTTCTCTTCATCCACATCGCGATCGCCGTCCGTGATATTCTCATCGGAAGACTGTTTGTAAATGCGCATCTCTGGCGGTTCTCCAGGCAGCATGTGCTCCCAATCATTCGTGTCGCGTAAGTCCCAACGTATATCCCTGACTCGCTCGTAGGTCTGCTTGTTCACGTAATAGTTGTATTCGGTCCACACACTATCGATCAAAATGTACTGCTTGCAGTTTGTCTCACAAATGAATCCCGTTGAGGGCTCTATGAATATACCAGTTGGTGGCGCCTCCACAACATCGCCATTCACATCTGTGTAAGTAATTCGCGGTTTTATACTCCAAGGCGCGTTATTTATTATGACAACCCATGCGTGCGAGCGGCGGTAGTGATAACGATCGACAGCTTGAAGTTCTAAGTCCTTTTGGGCAATATAATTACCAATTATAGAGAGGATTGTAAAAAATAAATTATTAAAAAACTATCGACATCTGAAAGTTGTAGGTTCTCTAGGTCAATTGAATTACTAAAAAATATATAAATAACGATCGACAGTTAAAAATTCTAGGTCCTTTTGGAGAATATGCAAGATGCAAAAGCATGCAATCATCAATTATAAAAAATATGTAAGAAAAAGTAAAAAAAAATAAATAATAAAAACGATCGAAAGCTTAAAGTTAAAGTAGCACCTTTTGGAGAATACAATTAACCACAAATATAATTATATAAAAATATAATACAAGTGATTTTTCAAAAAACGAAAGTTTAAATTTGACATACCGCCATATGCTTTCGTAAAAGCTCCTCTTCCAATTTGGTCCGTTCATCGGCTCTGTGTCGGTGTACCTCAGCCATTTCTTCCTCTAGGTGACTATGCAAATCAGGTAGAGGACGCAGCTTGTACACACTTTGTTCTCCATTCTCCTCTTTATCTTCAACAGCGTCGACTTCTTTTTCTAAATATGGATATGGTACATTGTTTTGGTCATTAATAACCGCCTCGTGTCGCGCAACTCCAGAAACAACCATAGCGGGATGGCCAGCTCCAATGAGCATACTCGCCAACAACGTCGCCATTTCGTATGAATTCCCGCGCCGTTTCCTCAGCAATGTTTCCGGTGATATTAAACGAGTCGGCTAAGAATGAATATCGATGTAGATTTATTAGATACATCTCTTAAAGAAAAATCAGAAAACAAACTCGTCTTGAAAATTATAAAAAGCGGCTTACAATAAAAATTTCACAGAAAAATTTGAATATTTCCTGGTTTTTATACATGTGAATATTAAAAAAAAATTTCATAATTAGAAAGACTTCTGTTTGTTAATTTTAACAACTTAATAACAATTAGTTAATAATTAATAATAAATTAAATACGGAGCTCGATCTTTAAAAATTAGTAATATAAAAGATTAAGCTTATAAGTCGCATAGTTGTGAAATTCATAATTCTAGGTATTTAATTGATTTTTATAAAAGTAAATTTTTTTCTATCATAGAATTTCATAAAGAGTGAATTTTCGAATTTTTGTAGAGGGTATTATAATTCCGCATTGAGGGATTATAAGAGCAGAACCCCTCTCTTGATAAAACTGGAAATATGTCCATCTTTTTGCTTTCGTCACTAAATAAACCTAATCGATTTACCATACCGAAATATTTATAGAAACGTAACGCATTCTCGTACAATATAAATGTGGAATATTCAGTTCAATGACAATCGTGAAACAGAAGACACTATAATAATTTTTCGAACTTCGTACTATAAGTGAGCAGATTAACTCCGGTCTACAAGGGTATGTAACCATCGGTGTGCCTAAGATAGCCGTTCTAACTTGCTTTTATTCACTTACACATACATTTTGTTTTGCAAAAACATCTCCAACCCCGTAAAGTATATTTATATTCCTGACCACCATCATTAGCCGAGTCAATATGGCGATGCCCGTCTTTCTGCCTGTTTCTGGGCAAAGTAGTTTCAATAAGTAAACTATGTCAACAACAACAAGAATACTTCTGCATCACCCAGACCCGAACTAATCGTAAATAACGCGAAACGCTAGAAAAACACCTATTCAAAGAAGAAGACGTTTTCCAGGAATTGCCGTTAAAACCGTTGCGCAGCACGAGACAACGGGACACCTTTGCACAACCTTAATAAGTATGAACCTTCGCAAATGGTTGTTCAAAATTGCTGACGCAGCAGGAAGTGAGGAGAAAAAACTCGTTTTTGCTTGTTAGACGTCAATTTGTGTACCTACCTTGCAGAGGGTATTTTTATTTTGTCACGGATTGTGCTACGCATTAAATAACGTAAAGTATTTTTGTTGAGCAGCACCAAAAAGTCTAAATAGCCTATATCTATATATCTATATGCTTCTTCAAAGTATGTAAGTTTGTGAGTTGTTATTTTCTACTTTCTTGTTGAACGGTTTGTGAATATATATTTCAGACCGATTCATATTAAATACATATTTGTTGTAAAAATATCAGTTTTTCTGCTTTTCTAGCATTTTCCCGCCAAACTCACTCGCATTGGACTGACAAATTTGTTTGACCTTAAAATATTTCTCTAAAATATTAAATGCGTCTATCTGAACCCAAAAATGTCTAATTATCTTGATGCAAGAGTCTTGCAACTTTGATGCTTACTTGTTCTGGAAAATCAATAACACGTCGACATACCCTTGAACTATAAATCCATATATTTCCCGTAACATAAGAGTAAACAAATTGTCTTCGATCATATATTCTAGGTAACTACAATTATTAACCACTATTCATCGTGAAGTTCTTTAAATTCGATCTTTAGTAATAAAATTTGAAAGGTTTTTATTAACACTCATTTTCAAAGGTCGATCTTCGTCCCACCAAGTGACTGCCCCGTCTCTACCCCTGCAAGAGGGCCCTTCCATCTGTTTTCAGTTGATATTACAGTATTTAGCTTACTTGTTCTAGTAAAGCCAGTTCAAGTGATTTTAGAATAAATAATCAACTTGAGTTTGTGTCAACTAGAATATTCTATATCGATATGAATTGATGTATTTATGTACACTCAGAAATAAAATCGTCTTGAATTTGTGAAATTCGGCATATTTTTGGCGCCAATGGTGGATAACTCAACTTATTATTCAGAAAGAATATTTCTAAAAACCGTGGTTTATTTTTTATCTGTTTTCTACAATTTGGAACACTAACATTTATATGTATAATTTCAGCATTGTTTTTCGTATGTGTACAAGGAATTTTTGTTTATTTTTGTCGCCCTTATTATTATTAAACATTTGAATTTTTGATTTAACATATACAAGCATTTGAGATAGTATTGTAATTTATATCATAAATTAGCTACTAAATTGCACTGCTTATTTCTTGTTTTGAATTAATTTCGCATAAAAAGAAGTGCTTATATTTCTGCCTTTTAAAAATGCATTTCCTTATACAATATTTTTGGAAATTTCGATTTAAAAATCCTTTCTAATTTTTTAAAATTATTTTTCTTATTGTTAGAAATGACGTCAAAAGCAAGATAAATATTCAAATAATATTCTAAAGCAATTTTCTAAAATTCAGTGCGATATTTTTCTGAGTGTATGTATAGAACAAATATATGTAGGGTGTATATCCATACATAGATGCACATGTATTCCAGAAATGGGCAAAGACAAACACACACACCCACACACACACACTTATTCGGATGTCCTGCGGTTCGAGATTTATTGGAACCGGAACAGGCGTCAGTTTGTTGTTTTCTCAAGCTGCGACAAAGTGGAAAATCGCACCCATCCTTAATCCGCCCTATGTTTTCTTATCTACGAGCTGGCCGTTTACCTGCGCAGCTGCAACTAGCTCGTGGGTGTTTGCGCATGCTTCAGTCAGTCACCGTGTTCTATTCATCACTCTTCTCTTATGAATTGACCTACGGAACTATTCTGCAATTTGCAAGAAAAGTACGTACGTATATATTTATGTACATATATGCATGTATTTATTGTATACAAGTATATTTCGAGAGTGACCTTAACTGCAGTTAATGGAGCGCTTCGCTTTCCAAGCAATAACCATTGACGAGTTTTTGTTGTTGTCCTTGGTCTTGGTAAGTAATACACTAAATAATAGATCAATCATGTAATCAATTTAGACAGTCTTCTATTTCTATAATTGAGAACCCGATTTTTAAGCTATTTTTTCGGCAATAACATTTTTGCATGCATTTGTAGTTTGCGTTAAGTAATTCATAGACATTTTTTTGTTATTTTTGGCCTTATTGCGTATTTCACCAAATTTGCAATTAACCACCAGAAATTTTATATTATATATCTTAATAAAATTTATATATATTTAATTTTATTTTATATTATTTTAATTTAAATTTAAAAAAAATAAATATTAACTTCCGTTTAATTAACTAATTTGTTTTTCATTTCTTTTTGTGTCTACTGATAGTAGTCGAAATTAAATTAATAAATAAGTAAAGCGGACGCGTTTTTTCTATAATCAATTTAGATGGTCAATTTGTGACCTTGAGCCACATGAACATGCCTAGTTAAATGAGAATCTGTAGAAATCCCTTCGCCCTTTTGTGTACATAAAATGACTTTAGGTGTCGTAAAATGTACCTCGTAAAACTTGACAGCTGAGTTATAGCCTGATTTACAGCCAAATTACATTTCAACAAAATTGTCACAAAATTCAATTCTTATGAAATAGTGAATCATACTGGATAAAACATTTCGCAATTTCAAAGAGTTTTACATTCAATAAATCGAATGATTAAATTGTGTCATAAGATTATTTTGCAATAGATCTTAAATCAAAAACATCAGATACAAATATATACACAAAAGAAATTGATGCACTTTTTGGATTTCTTTTAAGAACCCTGATCCCATTAAATATATGTAATGAAGTTGTGCTAAGGTTTTCAACAGTATAAGCAAGCATCTTTGACTCCTTAGAGAATAAGTATATATATGTTATATATATATATATGATCAGGATCGACAGCAGAGCTCAAGTTTCAAGTTTATTTGTCTTAAGATTAGTAGCGAAAGAGCTATTTGATCTTCATAAAAAGTGACCATTACTTTTATTTTATCTAATTTGTTTTTGTGGGAGCTGTATTACAGAATAATAATAAATAAAACTTTCAATAAGTAATTAAACTTCATACAATTACCGCTTGAGTCAGCTTAACATTGATATTTGTCCGGTTATAATTTTTAAGACTAGTGAGTATCTGGCAATATTTATCTGTAGGGCTGAGCTCATCTGTCTATGAATCGATTGATTTCTAACGACGAATCGTTTGCATCGGCAATACTTCACGTGGTTTCGCTTCGCTATTCACGTTTTATAACATTTCCTTTAGACCTTATAGGTGCGCCCCGTCGTTTCGGAAAGTTTATTGAAATGCAAAATCCCCGTGAAGCCATAAGAATCACAATGAGGCGTTTCATGCCAGTACAAAGTCATCACCGAGCAGCGTGCAACAAGAGAGGGAGAGTGAGAATGAGAGACGTCGCGGCATTCGAGGTCAAAACCATGCTCTGCCATTCTCCAGCTAGTTCGCCGGCAGCGTATAATTGAATCCTCAGCAGTGGGGTTCACTGGGCGAGCTCTCTCCCCCTTGTGTGTGTGAGAGAGAATGGCTGGCTTCGCTGGCTGGCTTGGCTGGCTTGTTTGTTTGTGTTAACCCGTTCACGTCGCGCCGCGAAATAAGAAACGCTTCAAGGTTATCCGAACGTGTTAAATTAGGATCAGGCCTTGTATTCGCAATCGCAACAATGGTGGAAAAAGCATGACAAAAACAAAGGAACGAATGCACACACGCTGGAAACGCGTCGAAAACAGGCACCCGGTTACTTAAGCAGGGGGGCACTTCTCAAATTACACAAATAGCAACGTCCATCTGAGTTTAAGCATGCAAAATTTTACCAAATGCAAAATATTTTTGCGCGCAAAAGCGCTAAAAAAAAACAAAAAAAAAAGGAAAAAAAGTAAAAAAAAAGGGTGGCTAAAAGGGAAGACTGTCATGACCACTTTCAGTTGCGAAACAATTCCCGCACTTGGCTGTGCTGAAGTTTAAGATAACGCAAGCAGGCAGACAACCAGGCAGGCAGTCGGCAACCGAGCGCCTTCAAATGATGTTACAGCGCTACTTTAAACATCCACCAACACCACCACCACATAATCCCAATCCCGTACATGGCCGCCCTGCCCTGTCCTGCCCAGCCCGGCTGTAACCCGAGGCGAAAGACTCACGTGGGAGGCACATCGCTTATCGGGGCGTATAATGAGCCGCTGCCATCTTTGTCATAAGAGCATAGAAACAAAGCGGTGAAATTCAGCGCGATTCCTTTAGCACTTGCGGGAGTGTTCTGTGCTGCACTCAGAAAAAACAAATCACACCGAATTTCAGAAACTCTCAATACTTTTGCCGCCAAGGGTCACTCAAATTATTATTTAGACGGTAAATTTCTAAACAAAACCAGTGATTTTGATTTCTTAATTTCATGGTAAGTTTTTCTAAAACTCGGAAAAAATATTTCTAATTTTCATGGTGTTCTTGTTGGCACAATGCATCTAAACTGTATTAATAATGAATGTTTTTTCATATATACAAACAATTTGCATAGCTTATAAAAATTAATTTGAAATTAAATTTGAGAGATTTACGATTTTTCGGGAATTCGAGACTGTAATATTGAAGCTGAGCCAGTAAATTGAAATTCTGAATTTTAAATTTCTACTCAATAAAAATGCATCTCTTAATGATAGAAAATAATTACAAATAAAATAATACAATATTTTGAGAAATGTTTTTTAAGATAAAGAAATTATTCTAAAAACCAGAAAAACTGTTCAATTTTCAGGGCAATTCAGGAAGATTCAGTGAGATTTTTTTCTGAGTGTATGTGGTGTTTGTTGTATGCTGTGTTGTATGCCTCAAGCCGACGCGACGTGGGTTCCTTGTAACTTCTTAAATGAGCACACACGATGAAAATCAGCGGCTTAACCCCTTTATGATAATGCTCCGCACGGAAGTGTTATTGTCCTCGCAGCAAAAGGACGCATGGCATTAACACTAGCCACCATAATATGCCACCAACTACCGTCGCAATCCCAGCCAATGATAATGATACATAGCTATCAACGACCACAACGCCAGTAAGGCCAAACTTTTGTTAGCCTTTTGTGTGTTTTCTTGATAATTACACATGCTTACATATGCATATGTATGTTTTTACAAGATATAAGCGAAGAATCGCAGCATTTATTAAAATTTTGCTTGATTCACGATCTACTTGCATCAAGTTCAAATGAAAACGTATCGTCAAACCAAAGTGAAATTTATTGATATATTTGTATAGCCTTGCAAACTATTTTGGTTTGTGTAATGCATAGAACGAGACATTTCCCACTCAATTATTATATATATATATATATATATATGTATGTATAGCCTTGGTGAGTTAATAAATTTGTATGTTGAAGCCCGCAGGATGTAATCACAAAATCATATGCTGCTATCAGTTGAATAATAAATTATTTTATTTACACACAGAAAAATAGAGCCATGAAATTTAAGAAATTGTCATATCTTTGGTGATAAGGTAGCTCACGATATTATTTAGAAAGTATGCTTCTAACAAGCAAGGTTGTGTCTTTCTAAAACCAATGTTAATTTTCTTTAATAGCAAGGTTGAATTTTCTAAACTTTGAGAGAAAGAGAGAGAGAATTCTTTCCATACCTCCTTTTTACTTATATTATTTTTATAATATATATATTATATTATATTATTTTTATATTTTTATATACAAGCAAATAAGATAATTAATAAATCTAAATAATTTAAATTTTAAAATATATAAAAGATTTCTTCGAATCGAGCTCAATACCGCTGAGACCTCCGAATGAGAAGAGAAATTATTGGTAAAAACTATAACATTTTCATAATTTTCAGGTAAAATTTTCTTTTGTTGCAAGTTTGTTATCCTTTTTTTTGAGTGTAGAAACTTACACATATGCGTCTCAAGTTCCCAAGTTTTATCAAACGCCAAAATTTTTTTTTCCAAAATGTATCAATATTGAACTACCATATCATATAACTTTTCGGTTATTCAAATTTATAATGAAATGCCAGTAGGTTAATTGACTCTGGGTTGCAAAGGTAAGTGTAAAGAAACATGGTGTGCCTAATTTTTATTTTGGATATGTATGCAATCAAAAGCATTTGTCGCATTTCGCTGTAATATCCAACTCCAGCACAGCAGTCACACAAGCTTACTAGTTCAGTTTACACAAAAACTGACAAGCGAAAAAGGACACACAACAACACACATTGCTATTAATGGCATCGCGTATTTGAACGCTGCTCGTGCAGCTCACTAAATGCGTAGTAGCATCTCATATGGCATCACCTACAATGTCCGCGTCCAATGCTCACATCACCCCCCTTCGGTTTCAGCATATGGCGAGGTCCTTTTTAAGAAATAGGGGGATGAATTGTCGCGTTGTGGCGGGATCTCTCATATGAGTTTTGACCCATGCAGGAGACGTGGCTGGGAATCACACACAACGGCCATGGGGATGGTGATGATGGTCATAACGGTGGTTGTTGCTTAAAAAGGGTCACGGGTTCGATTTAATAAGTTTACTTTATTCTACTTGATATTAGCACTGCAAATTCTAATAATGACAATTCTGCTGATTTATAAAGATTTATAACGATTTTTTTAAATATTGCCACGCCTCAACGAAGTTATAAAATGGTCGAAATGAAACCTAAAAAGTTTTTCTTGTTTTGAGAAATAATTTCTAAATATAGGAAAAAATTTAAAAAAAAAAAAAGTGAAATGTTTTACCCAAATCGACAATCCCACAGATGTTTTTTCTTTCAAAAATGCATTTCTAAAAAGGAGAAATGTGAGGAAAATTCCTCTATAAAAATCAGAAACAATTAATCAAATTAACTAGTACGATTTTTATATTAGACTTCATCTGTTTTTTGATTTAAAACCCGCGTATCAAATCGCCGAAAGTCGTAAATTTGTTCATATAAAATTTAATCTATTAGCGATGCAAAATGTTTTTTTAATAATATAAGCAACAATAAGGATAATTTAGAAAATTTTATTGTGAAATAAGAAAGGAAAAATAATGGTTTTTACAAATATACTTTCTGAATAATAAAGTGAGTTGGCCTTTGGTTTTTCTAAATTATTTTGCTACTTTTTTCTGAGTGTACGTTTGAAAACAAATATTTATCGACGGTCGCGTATTGCAGATCATCAGACTACTACTGGCGAGACTGGAGATTGGAGTCTGGGGCAGAGGTCCAGGTCCAGACAGATGCTGATGCAACGTCGCAAATTCTAAGAGTGCTTGTTCAAAGAAACAAACCATTTAGATGAGAAAAATGGGGGGCGAGTAAAGTATTACTAGCCAGTTAGGTGCACAGCTAAAGCAATGCCAAAGCAAAAACTCAATGGCAGTGAATTTGACGGTGAGTTTGCTTTGCTCTGGCCACGAATAATGTTGTGTCCATGCCGTGTCCTATGTCGTGGGGCTCGCGAATGCTGTGCGATTTAAGCTGGACATGGTAAACAGGAGCAAGTGCCGTTGGCAGTACCAGAGACGTCACCTCATGACCACTGAATCGTTTTCAGCCATGAGGCTGGCCGGGCTGTAAGGCTGCAAGGAGTCGTCGTCGTTGCCAGCCAGTGAGAGCTTTTTCTTTGTGCCAATATGACACGGGCCAAAGGGTTGGCGGAAGGGGGGTTGGATTGGTTGGTATGGAGTTTGACGCAAAATTGCGCCACTCGGCCGCAATGGGTTGACTTGGCTAGGAGGTTACTCTGCACCACCGTCGTCTGCCACTTGCTCGAAACTCAAGTGGGCTGCTATGCATTGTTCTCTGGCATCCAAGGCATAAGGGACAGGAGACAGAGGAAAGGGAACAGAGCAGGGGACGGTTATACCTTCGCACATTATACAAATACATATGCATGCAAGTCTATGCACATATGTATGTTCTATATATATGTATGTATGTGTGTTCCATTTGCATCCGCACACACTCTACAGTCCGTCAGTCAGTCAGTGCCAATTCTCCGCACACGCTGAAAGTCGCGATGCCTATACACTCAGAAAAAAAAACATTAAAATTTAGAGCATCTCCTTGGAATAAAAATCACTCTTAAAACTATAGAAATTATCCTCTTTTTTAATAATTTTTAAGCTTACGAAAAAAAATAAATTGTGAAAAATAATATAAATTGGGAAATTTACAATTATAAGAAATTTACAATATTTTTTAATTATTTCTAAATAGACGAAGAAAAAAAACCTATATTCAAATTAGAACGCTTCTTTTTTAATTTTCAAAGATATACTTTTCAATAATATAAAATATTGCTTAAGAGTAAAAATGCTTCATTTCTGTAAAAATACTTTCGTAAATAAAGAAAATTAATAAAAAAAATTATTGCTCTTTCGACTGCTATGTTAGAGTTGTAGCTCAGTAGGAACTTCTGGGGGAAGTGTAGAGAATTTAAATGGCTGAACCATTTTCGAATTGAATTGAAAATTTGATTTATATGCATTCAAAAATGTTCTGAAATGTATTTAAATTCAGCAAATGTTTAAAACTAAATAAAAAATAATATTGAAGGAAAAAATTCCTTATAACGCAATAACGCAGTATATTAGACATGTTTTTAAATTTTCGAAAAAACCGAGCATTGAATTTAGGAAAGAAAATTGCTGGTTTTAAAAGGTCACAACCTTGCGTTTTAGATTAATGAATTCTAAATAAAAGTGTGAACTACAACTAAAACTACGACAGGAAATATCATTACATGTTTCTTATCTTTAAAAAGAATTTTTTCTAAAAATGTTGTTTTACACTTCTATACTTAATAAACTTGTTAGAAATATAAGTCTCGCTAATAAAAGAAAACATGTCTATAAATACAAAAAATTATTTATAATTTAAAGACATTTTTTTCGTATATATTCATTTAAAATAGCAGAAAATTTTTCTAGTTTTAGAGCGATTTTTTTTTTGCTGAGTGCATGGCAATTGCGAAGGGTTCGGGTATTTGTGTTGCTTTGGCTGTGGCTGTGGCTGTGGCTGTGGCAGTTGCCGTCACCGTCACCGTCAGCGTTGCTATTGCTTTGCCGCAGGGTGGCGACTGCGGATTTTAGCTGAATTGTCGCGGGGTTGCGCTCTGATTGATGTAGGGAGCCGCCGCAGTCCTTCTACACGTTCTGGTTCGGCTTGGCTCTCCTTGTCCTTGTCTTTTGCCTCATGTACTCTCCCATAGACGGCAGCGTTTGTCGCAGACGTCGACGGTAACGATGCTGACCGCGCGACATGCTGCTTTCTATTTTGATGAAAATTTCGCGATTGTGTGCGTTCAACCGAAACCGACAGATTTACCATCATCCCCTTCTTCTTGTTCTGCTTCTTCTTTTGGGCAAGATGCATCGTTGTCCTGTGTGTAAATGGCTATAGAATTCAACTTTGCTGACCTGCTTCCTGTTCTACCCGTACCTGTACACAGAACGCAACGCTCATCCCGGGCTTAAGTCAGTGGGCATTTTTTAAGCTCAAGATAAGTGTGTGTTCTCAACATACATATATATTCGTACATCGTTATTGTATTGGCTACACTCAAAAAAAATCGCATTGGCTTTCGTCATTCGTTTCTGCATCTTAGAAAGAATTTTTTCTAAAAATTAGGATTGGCATCTATACTTTTTAGAAATAATAATTGCTTAATAACAGGAAATATTTCTGAAAAAAAATGAATATTCAAAATTTATTGTGGATTGTCGATTTAAGAAAGCATTTCTAAATTCTACAAAATAGTTTTCTAATATTTAGAAATTATTTCTAAAAAGGAATAGAAAAAAAAAAATTTAAGGCGATTTTTATCTGAGTGTGACCCTCTAAAACTAAAGTTTGCATTTCTTAATTTCAGGCTGCATTTTTAAAAAATGTAGAAAAAATTGATCTTATTTCCGGAGTGTTGTTTTCTATATAAGTAAACATTGAATAATTCTTACATAACAATAAATTTTTGGGAATTTGAGTCCTTCGTTGGCGAGTAGAGTTACTTCCCACTGAGCTAAGCGGACTGTAAAGCAGATAGCAGCTAAACATGAAAGTTTAAAAACCCCATATTTTTGGGATTGTCGATTTTCTAAATTTCAGGATGAATTTTTTTGCTAGTGTATATTGTGTAGATATACGTTCTCGTTTCTCGGCATTTTAAAATTCTCACGTGGCTGGCATTTACTTGCACATATTCACATATTCACCCACCAGTTTCAATGCGCGCCAAATCGCGTTTTTGTGTTTTACATCGCCGGCGCTTTTCTTTCTTTCCTTGCACTTTGATTGTCTACAAGTAGTCGGCAAAGGACATGACACTCGAACAGGCCTGGCCCTTGCCAACACCCAACCAGCCAACCAGCCTACAAGTCGACCAGCCTACTGCAGCCGCAGTGTTGACAATTTTGCTCTTCCTTTACTGCAGTATAATGAAACAGCAACAACGTCTGAATAGAGCAAACGGCGTTAGCTAAGATACAAAAAAAAAAAAACGCTGTCCTTTAAAATCAATAGATGTACATATGCTTTTGCGCAAATGTCAACATACATATTCTTTCTTGCCTATTTGATGTAGTACCCTCAGAATCTCCTCGTTCTTAGACAAGTGGCAAAATCGAAATGACGCAGCGCTTTTCGCGGTCGCAATTCTTAAAATGTAGTGTACAATCTGGGTATTAGGTATGGTAATAATCCCGAGCTGCTGGGAACTCAAACTAACTGTAGTTATATATAATAAATATACATAAGTACATAATAAGTTAAGTATCTCAAATAATAAGTATATAATCGGATCGGATCATAAGAACAATCGATGACAATTTTTTTTTTCATTAAAATCCATTTTTTTCACAAGGTGCAAATGTAATGTTATACATTTTTCTTTGAAAATTATTTAATTGAAAATAATTAAGAAACTAGTAAATCAATAGACTTTCGATAAGAAAGTCGTAGCTATAATTGCGCTCATATTTCGAATTTTAAAAAGGATACATTCGAAAGAAAATTAAATATTTAGGAATTTATGTTCGACATTAAATACTTTTTCTAACCGCTGAACAAGCTGAATTGCGAAAATATTACTATATACGTTTTTACCCACTTCCGATCTCATATCCCATCTGGTGTCAGAAAAACTGAGATATCATCCAAATTCGACTGCAACTTTTTAGTCCGACAGCCCTCTAACCTCACCAACACTTCAATTGGGAACAGCGGAATTATTTAATTCTTAAATAGCTAGATCAGTAGTTTTCGTAGTTATCTTCCCAAGTACGTTTAAAAATGTATTCACAATGATGTGTATAAAAAGTAATATGAAGTTATGCATTTACCAGCGAATATTGAAGCATCTCCGGTTAAATAACATATATTATTGATTAGCATCGAGAACCGAGTTGATCTAGCTATGGCCATCTGTCTGTCCATATCTGTGTCTGTCTGTTCATCAGAATGAGCACAATAATATCGGAGACTATAAGAGGTAAGTACTTCAACTTTTAAATATAAGCTTTCATTAGTTTTCCTGCTCATAATAACTATAAATATCGATTTCTGAAAACAATCAAAACCGTATTTTTAACGACGGATGCAGAAAAAACATCTCCCACCATATAAAGCATACATATTCTTGCACAACAAAGTCGAACTGATTATGTTAAAGCTAGCGTAATCGACTGCGAAATACTCTGACACCAATAAGCAATACCATCTGATAACAGGTGCCACAGAATATAGGGTGTGGTGGGTGTAGCCAAGAAATACCGATCCTTAAAAGAGGTAATCTAAATAAAGTTATCTATCCTTCAAGTTTGGCTTTCAAATTGGGGTAAATATAGCCTTTGTGAACCTTCGGGGTAAAACAAAATATTAGAGTAGGTTCCTAGTAATCTATCCTCCAAGTTTACCTTTATAATTGTGGTAGGTATAGGCTTTTGTGAATTTTGGGAGCGGAAATCGGCTTAACAAATAGTGTTGGAGTAGTTTCCTAGTAATCATCCTTCTAATTTCGGCAACTGTGACTGCTAAATTGCGGTATATATAGACTTTTATAGATTTTGGGGGGGCGGGATGTTACTAACAAAGGACATATATATACCTTTTAAATTTGGTGACTCTAGCCTTCAAATAGTGTGAGATATATGGTTTTATCGGTTAACACTAACAGGTGTATCATTTTGGGGAGGCGGAGTGGACATGGTAGTTACCTGTAGCACACTTTGACAGTTTTACTGAGTCTAGTTTAGTCTAGGAAGATATGCGAATTTCATATTTCAAATGTATATGCCGTGCTCTCAAAATGTATATGCCGATCTTTAAAGGAGGTTGCCAGGAAGTTACCTTTCAAGTTTGGTGTCTCTATTCTAAAAAATTGCGGGAGATATGCGGACTTATCGATATATCGGATGTTAAAGGCGGCTACCAAAAATTGCTGAAAATAGCCATTTAATATGTTCAGGGGTGGTGGGCTTGGGGGCGGCGGAGGTGGGGCATATGTCGATATTTGAAGGACATAGCCAAGAACCAAATTTGACGACGGTATCCTTAAAATTGTGGCAGTTACGTGGCTTTATCGATTTGTGATTATCGATTATACCAATTTCCTAGCCTCCACTCTAAGGGTATCCAAAAAACTAGCGTACTTGCAGACGGACAGATGGGCATACAGCATGACGGACATTGCACAAAACCAATATGAAAACATGTATAACATTTCTGAGGGTTTTTAATTGCTAGATTAGTCTAACATGGATTTGGGGAAAAGCCCAATCATACCAAAATATAAAATGTTTATTATGAAGAAGCCAAACCACAAATGCATGCAAAAATCTTATTAAACAGACAAATAAGTTCAAAATTATATAAATAAACGACTCTGAAATGTTTGCAGATTACTCCAAGAGGTTAAAGAATATATATGCTTTTCCCTTTTGATTGGAACAGTTGGAGTAAATAAGAAAGGTGTGTGGTAAAGTTATCAAAAATATAGAGAATAATATTTCGA
Source organism: Drosophila glabriapex (assembly GCA_035042305.1). NCBI lineage: Eukaryota > Metazoa > Arthropoda > Insecta > Diptera > Drosophilidae > Drosophila > Drosophila glabriapex. The sequence continues at coordinate 501,981 of JAWNLN010000060.1, forward strand.
GAAATATATGATAAAGTAAGGAAACCATAATGAAATTCAAGCAGATGCCCGTGTCTGCTGTGTCTGCTGGGTCTGCATTTAGCAAGCTGCACTGGATATGCAATCTATATTTGTGTGTGTGTGTGTGTGAGTATTCACATGCTGCAGTTGCATTTGCAACCAAGCAACATACATACACTCACACACTCATGTAGATGTAGATATACCCATTATGTACTTGTATACAGAGTCTTGGACGTAGTGCAATTAGCAGCTGATTGAACTTGCATATATGCTAGCTACTAACTCCTAGCTCCTGCTGGCATCAACCAACCAACCCACCCACCCGGGCCAATGCAAGCAGAGCAACGTTCGTCTTGGTAGCAAAGAATATCTTAACAAAGCTGCAAGCAAAGCAGCGAGAATACATAAGAAGAAAAACTGCATCTGTCTGCGTTATTTGCGTTATTTGCATGTGGCTCGACTCAGCTCAGACTCGAACCAGGCATGTCTTGCCTTACACTATGCATATAGTTGAATTTTGAGAAAGATTCAACTCCTACTGTCTCTCTCTCTTTCTCTCTCTCTCTCTCTCTCTCTCTCTCTCTCTATCTATCTCTATCTCTCTCACTCTCTCTGTCTGTCCCTGTCTCTGTCTAACGCATACTCGCTCGGTATCTCTGTCTAACCAACGCTGGCAGAACTAAACGTAAGCATGTTGTCGATGTAGATGTGGATGTAGATGCGAATGTTGATGTGGATGTGGATGTGGATGTAGTTGCAGCAGTGGTCAGCAGTAGATGGTGGTCAAAAATGCTGCGTCTGCCCAACGTTCCTCCGCTGGCTCCTCAATTGTTTCAAATTCTGTGTGTTTTCTGCAACGATGGCAACGAGTGGCAACGAGTGGCAGTGGGAGCATTTAGCTTAGATTGGAAGGACAACTGGCAGACTCGCCTCGGCCTGCACACGTTTTGCCTTCTTCTTCTTCTTACGCGGCGCAAACACACACACATACACACTAGCGCACACACACACACACAGACGTACGCACTCAGGTAACGGTAGCTGACAAAGAGCTCGGACATCGGCTGGAATCGGCAAACGATGCTGCTTGCTGAGGTGGCCAGAGACAGACGCATTAAAACAAAGCAAGCTACGATATGCAAATCATAGCAGCAGCAGCAGCAGCAAAAGCAGCAACAAAAGCAGCAGCAGCAGCGGCAGCCGAGAGTGGAATAGAATGTTACGAAACGAAACGAAACGTAAGGAAATGGATGTAGAGGAGAGCAGAGCATAGAAGAGAGAGGAGAGGAGTAGAGGAGCAGAATATAACAACTTGCGAGTGCTGCGGTTTTTCGTCTGCTCAAATCGCCTTAGCTTAGCACACAAGTCCAAGGCAGAGGCGCAGGCGAGTCCAAAAAAGGGACAGGGCTTATTCGGACGTTGGTCGTTGGGTGTCGGGCAACTGGAGTAGGGTGCTTGGACAGGTAGCGTCTAACTAAGGACGTCCAGGCCTAGAGCTGTGCAGCAGGGGATTATAAAGATTTTGCAACGTGTTTTTTGTTTCTCGTTTAGTTGTTGTTGTTGTTGTTATTTGCGCATTGCTACAAATTTTCATCAGCATTGCGCGTAAGCCATTCAAATGCAAACTGATCGAAATAAAGGGCGTGTGCGTAGTTCTCTGTGTAGATGCTTAGATGCTTAAATGCGACAGGTGCGACAGGTAGAGCTCATTGTCCAAATACGGAAACTGATCATCACTGGAATTCGTATTACCAATCCAAAGATTTATATACACTTGCCACTCAAAATGAACTATATTAAAAGTGAGCAAAAATAATTAAATAATTTTGTTTTTAAAAGATCATTTAATATCTCAGGTTGATTAAACTGGAAATCTTTAAAGAAAATTAAAAGGTGTCAATGATAATTAAATGCAATTACAAACTGCAATCTCTTTTTTTCTTCATATTTTAATTCTGCATTAGTTATTTAGAATCATTCATAATTGAAAGTTAACGATTTATTATAAATTAGTTTTCAACAACATTACTACTTGTGCAGTAAATTATACGTATATACCACAAGTCTAACGAAAAACCAAGCAACACCTTGCAGTCGGTCCTAACCGACTCCGAAATACACTGATAGTAATAAGCAATACCATCTGATAACAGATGCCACAGAACACAGGATGGAACACAGATAGCCAAGAAATACCGATTTTTGAAAGAGAACCCTAATTTTGCCTTTAATCTACCAGTAAGTTAGCTTCCAAGTTTGGTCACTCTATCTTTAAAATTGTGGGAGACAATATAGGCTTTGGCGATTATGGGCGGAGATGTGGGCATGTCCATCAAATCTGTCGATTTTGCAAGGCAGCTACCAGTAGTATATCTACCAAATTTAACGACTCTAACTCAAAAACTGCGGAAGATATACATTTCAAAGTTATTAGGGGCGGTGGGCTCGGGGGCGGCGGAGGTAAGCGTGGCGTATGCCGATCTTTGAATGACATCGCCAACAACCCATCAACCAAATTCGGTGACTGTAGCCTTCAAATTGTGGAAGATATGCGGCTTTATCGATTTGCGAACATTGGATTTATCGATCTGCTAGTGTCCTAGTTGACGTAGCATCCAAATCTCCAATACACTTTATCTGACCCAGGCACAGACTAGTATATGTTCCAAGTTTCAAGCCTGTATCTCTAAATGTGTCGAAAAAGTTGCGTTCATACAGACGGACAGACGGACGGTCGGGCAAACAGCAAGACGGACATTGCACAAAATCAATTTACTATGATACATTTTTTATCAGAGTACAATAACTAAATAAGTAAATAAAACAAAATTAAAAAAAAAAAAATGTATGTTTATGTAACACGCAAAAAAGAGCATCTTTTCCCATAAAGGTTTTTTTTCCTAATCTTAATACTCAGTGGAGTCTATATTACCAATCTGGCGGTCAGTCCACCTGTCTTACCATGACGATCTGAGTGCTTATACGCGAATCCAGTTTATTTTCTGTAATCGATAATAATCCCCTAGTCAAATGATAATGTCAAATATAATTTTTAGATCACCGCTTTTAGAAATAGGAAGAAGCAGGAATTTTAGATTGTATTAAAACAATATCAATAAATACCTACATTTATTTGATTGAAGCTAATTTTTAATTCTAATCATTAAATTGTAAGGTATTTGTTAGTGACTCGATTCTTAAATAATAAACAGGAAAAGATATCAATAAATATCAATATCATTAATAACTAAAGAAAAATTTGTTTGTTATATACATCAACTTTTCACTACCCTCATCACCCTTATGTGGTTTTGTAAAACGCATATTTTATTTCTTAGGGATGCCCTTTGTACATTTCCCTCCTTAAAAATTCAAGTATTTCACTTATTTATTTTGAGGAATAGATTATCGATTACCTGATTGAGAGGAATTTAATCAAGTCGCTTACCAACACTGTCTTTGGAACAACAATTGATGGCGAATTATTGATTGATTGATTGATTGAGAAGAAATAAAGCTACGCTCTTTTATAGCTACTAGAAAATGTAAGTCACTATGAATGAATTTTAAGGTAGGGTAGATAGAGGGTGTCTTTTAGATTGGCATTTTGGACTAGGGAAGTCACACTTCGTTAGACAGATTTGTTAAGCTATTTTTACTTTAGCAAAACTTGTCTGTTCTCCAAGACGTTTCGAACAAACTCAGCAGTTAAAAAGCTTTTCTAAGTTGTACACTTAGAAAATTAATTACCCTCGAATTAAAAAATCATTGTAATAAGTCATTTTTAAATTAAGTCATTTTTAAATATACGAAAAATAATATCTGGAAATTAAAATCTTTCCTTAAGTTTTCAAGAAATGTTATTAATTATTAAGAAGTCAATTTATAAAGCTACGAATAAAAATCTTGAATAGAAAAAAATTTGTCCAAAACTGAAAAATAAGTCATCAATTTTGAATCAGAAATGTTTTCAAATTAAATAATATACAATTTTAAATTGTAAAATACTAATATATAATAATTACTTAAATTACAAAAACGCTTAAATAAGAAATTTGTGTAACACTAATAAGCAGCAAATTTATTTTTTCCAATTTCTCGAAAAATTGAGCCTAAATTTAAAAAAAGATACAAAGTTTCATTTTATAAATACGTTTTCTGAATTATTGTATCAACTATTCTTGTCGCTAAATGTCTGACAATTTTCTAAAATCATTGCGTTATTTCTGAGTGTATAGACCAATGTTGTACAATCGATCAACTTAGTTAAATTAATAACAAAAGGGCAGATCTCTGAGCAGATGGACTACATCTGAAATAGTTTGTCATATTCTGCACGTCTTAGCTTTCTGGGAAGACAAGGCAAGAAGAAGTGCTTTCCCTAACAGAGTCCGGTTATGTGCTGGAAATTATACACACACACATATATATAACAAACACATACACACATACACACACACACACACACACACATGCACACATACGTGCAAAACCACACACACACAAGTATATTTTTGTATGTCGATTTGAGCACGCGGGTTTTGAATCGACGGCACCGGACTCGAGCACGGACACGGACCCGGACCCGGACCCTTGTTGGTGACCAGCGCCCGGCCCCATGAGCCTTCATCTTTCAATTCACGCGAAAATTTCCTTCGCATATGTTGGGTGGGGGCGTGGGGTGTGGCTGAGGGAGGGGTGAGGGGTTGTTGATGATGATGAGAATAGTGGGCGACGGTGACAGCGAGGCTTGGGTGAAAACGAATCGAGTTTAGTTGAGGACAACGACGAATTCGTAATTGTGCACACACACACACACAGACAGACACACACACACACACACTAAGCCATTTCACACAGGACATTGGTGGATAGATGGTTGGTTGGTGGGTTGGCCGATGTGGTGGGATGGGGGAGGTGGGGTTGGCGCTGTTTGTATCTGGACGACAAATCGGCCGCTGTATGAAGGACATTCCCTGCAGCATCTGGCAAGGAGCTGGCAGATATTAGAGAAACTACGACACTCTGCACTGCTGAGCGAGCCGAACGAAAATATAAATTTTCGCTTTGCTGGACAATGGTCGCTCTGTCCGTCCGTCTGTCTGCCTGTCTGTCTGTCTTTGTGTGTCTATGTGTGTGAGTGTGTGTTCATATGTTTGTTGGTATTATTGCTTGGTCGGCTGGTCGCCCAGTCGTTTGAGTTTAGTTGAGTTGGTTGCTTGCTTGCTTGCTAGCTGGGTATTCATTTGAAGTATACATACACATATGTACAGTCGCGGTCAACATAATAGGAGAGCTGCAAATATTCAATACTTTTATAGCTCCTTTCATAATCCACGTCGACTCCTTGTGGCATTCTTCTCATCGATATATCGCCTCACATCCTTTTTATGTATTTTACGTATGCCAATTGTTTTTCTTCTATTTCTGGCGGATTTAGCTAGGCTTCATTTGACTCAGTTTGTGGTGATCAAATGGGGCGTGGCAAAAATTGCACTGCTAAAAATTGACACCTCCTTAAAATCTTCAATATTAACAAGAATTCAAACCTGCCAAACAGCAAATGATTGGTTTCCCATCGGGGAATACTTTAGAATTCTATTTCAATCGAAACTTTCCTGGAAAATTATGATCTTAACTGATATTACAATGTGACATCCCAGATATAATAAACAACTAGGAAGTTCAAGAATATAACCCGTACCAAAAAGTTGAAAGTCTAAAATGGTACATTGAAGAAATGATGATTGGACGAATCCAAAACTAATTTATATATGAGGACCGAGGGCCTCAACAGTAACTCAGACGATCACCCATCACATAATTTCTCGTTATATATACACTTGTTCTATAATGATTTGAAAGATTTTCGCTTGTTAAAGAGTAATTTCGAGCCAGAACTTATATGTTATTAAAACGGATAAAATTATGCTACCACACATGACTGATGAGATGCCATTGATTTGGTCATTCCAAGAGGACACCGACTCCAAGGACACCAGCAAAGTCTCTACAGAAATGGAATCACGGTGGTGGGATTAAGGGGATGGTCTTTAGTTATAAAGATGGTTTCTAACGTTAATAAAACGTAAAATTTCCAGCTTTGGCAGACTTCGAAATGTACATCGAGTTCTGTAGAAATATAAATAAATAAAACATAATTTCTATCGACACGTCGAGACGAACCTCCACTTCTATTCCACTACTATTCTTTTTAGCGGCTTATTTGTGTTAATCATAAATACTTAAATCGTTTAATATTAACTAATTATCAATATTGCTTGCTTGTATCAGATAAAATTTTCACAATTTGACCGGCTCTCATTTGTGATACATTTGAAGACTTTCATTTTGGTTTTGTACGTATTCCTAAACAATATTTAAAGTATTTTTTTTTAGCTATTTGCCAAAACATGTACTATTTTTTTGACCGCAGCTGTATGCATATATGAATGTGTGTGCGTGTTTGTCTATATCCTCCATACGTGACTTGCGATAAAGCAACTCAAAATTTTCGCTGCAACGAAATTTGCGCTAAGGATGTTCAAGTCCAGTATATGTGTAAGTGAGTGTGTGTGTGTGTGTGTGTGCTGACGATGGATGAAGCGAACCCACCTCCAACTCTAACTCCACCTCCACCACACTCAATCTTCAGCCCACATGCAAGCAAGCAAGCAGTCGGCTGGCTTTTTAGCAACAGGGTTGTATGCTGCTGCTTCTTCTTCTTCTACTTCTGCTTCTTCTTGCTGATGATGCTCTGCTTTAGGTAAAGCCTTATGTGATTATTGTTTCTGCTGTATACTGTGTGTATGTGTGTGTGCGCGTGTGTGTGTGTGTGTGTATAGAGATACTCATGCATATTTGTCAGATGCAAAAGCTATTCTTAGCGATTTCTCAAAATGCATCTCACAACTCTCGGCCAAAACACTGTTGTTGTCCTTTTTGGTTTTGTTATTACGCTCAACCGGCAATTGTCTTAGTCACTGCCGCTTCTTTCGGTCTTATCAAATTGCATTTGAATATGCTGCCCAGCATAGGGAGACATGTATATATAATATATATATATATATATATATATATATAATATATATACATATATAACTAGCATACAAGTACATTGTCTTTGCTTACCTAAACTTACACCCGATTCATATTTATATGCACCTCATGCACAGCAGCAGCAGCATCGCCCAACAAATAGACTATCAGAGCTTTGGACTCTAAATTTGGAATGTACATATATCTCGAAGAAACAGGTATATAGATATATATTTATATATATATATATTAATATAAGAGAGATTCATGAAGACCCGTAAAGAACAACAGACGATTCTGAGGATTTCTTTCTGTCTTTCATAGATATGAACTTGCTTAAAGTTTGCAATAGATTTGCAATATTGTCAAAAGCCATTTTTTAATATTAAATAATTTTAATAAATATACACATAATTAATACCACTCACGCATTCTTTATAGAAATCGTCTTTATTTTTACAGATTTTCTTTTGTCAAATATTAATATTCAACTGACAATTATCTGTAAGTTGTGATATTTTATTTTATTTCTAATTTTCATAATTAAGTCAAATTTTGGACCAATTAAATATCCCCAACAATTTAATATATATCTATTTAATTTTTTAGTTTAAATTTATTTTAATTTCGTTTATTCTTTACTTTATGTATTTTTTGTGTCGACAGATATCAGTTGACATTAAGTAAATAAATAAGTACACATTCGAAAAGATTTCCATCCATTAAAATTTTATATTTCTTATAGAGTTGAATAAGTTGAAAACGGTAAATAAAATTATGTTTTCTTTTATTTCTTACTTCAAATTTATACACTGCTGACCTGGGACTCACATTCCTATGGTTATTATATGGTTTACATTAAAATTAATCCAAATTATAAAAAAAAAAAACAGTAGGACGATGTATGAGTGTACTAATAATTTTTGGTCTGTGTGTACTTTAATGTTTTTGTCTCTGTGGGGTTAATTTTTTTATAAACTGAGAATATAAGCTGTAATCACACGTAAATCTTATATTCACCATTGCAAACTTGTTACCAATTTTCCAATTAAATGTTTGCAGTTTGTAATAAATTATTATATGTAGATATATATATAATAAAATAATATATAGAATTACGGGAGATACGCTGATACCAACACTTCTGTATATACATATATCTAATCTGTAGGAAAGATCTTAGATATTCGAAGCATCACAAAAATGAGCGGATACACATCGTATGCAATTACTTAAAAATAAAACAGCTTTATTTAAAAAGTAAAAACTAATCTATAAATTTAAAAGAAATTGATCTGATGTTAAAGAAATATTTTTGTAATCGACATTAAATGATTCCGCAATCGATAGTTTGGATTTGGCTGTGGTTTATCGATGCTCGATTTGATCGATTTCGAAACCTTCAGCACTAACCAGACAACACTTGACATGGCATAAAACCAATATGCTCTTATATCTTCAATATCAGAGTATTAAACGTTTTTAATTTTATTTTCTTCTGCCTTCAGCATTAAAATATCAATATGTTTCCACAAATATCAATTGACAATCACTTCTTTGAGTGTATCTTAAATGTTTGTTCTGGCAATTTCCAACTATTTACAGACAATACAGTGTCGAATACATCTCAAATTTTAAAAGAACTATACGTATATGGTTTGTTAAAGTCAATGCATAAAATTCACAGCGTAAAAATATTTGACTTTTTCAACCCACCCTACTTTTCACAGTGTATTTTTTTTGTGTGATGGATACGATTACACACATACTTAAAATAAATGTATTCAGGATTGGGTTTAGGGTATCTCCTAGTCGGGCACCTCAGACTGGAGCACTTTTAATCATGTTTTTAACACTCAGAAAAAAATAGCACTGAAATTTAGAAAATCGCCATAGTGTAGCTCAACTCATAGTTCAAAAAGTATTTTCCTAAAACTGCAGCTGTCTTACAAAAAAAAAATTGTTTTTCTCTGCTTAATTAATTAGTCGAGTTTTCTAAAAATGTGTTGAATGTCCAAACCCGAAATGATTGCATAAATGTTATTCCCAAAACAAGAATTTTAAAATGGAGTTGCCATCATAGAAATATATGGCTCTGAACGGATGCCGAGCATTGTTAACTTGAGGGCAAACCGTGCCAAAAATAAGGACAGTTGTTCGACTCGCTGAAAACAAACACAAGTAAAAAAGGAGACAAGTCGTCGATTAACTGTAAGTCCCGGCGAAGGCAAAGATCACGACAAAGTGATAAAAACTTGAGATTTGAGCTAAGACCAATGGCAATGATGGGCAGGCAACGAGCGATAAAAACCAGAAATAAATAAATTAAATTAAATAAAACAAACAAATAAATAATAACTTAAACTTATTAATTGGTGTGCTCATATTGTGCGAATGCTTCGTTAACACCTGTTCCCCTTTTGTGTGTCAACTAAAAATTCGCGTTTATTTTTTGCGCTGTGAACTTCTATTTCATCCCCCCACCCCACGTACGTGTGATTCTCGCGGCGTTAATAAATGGCTTCATTCCCCGTCTCTGTTCCTTTCCCTGTCCCTCCTGTGTGTGGTGGTTTCTTCTGATATTTCTACATGACTTGTAACGCCTATACACATATACATACTAGCATACACACACATATATGTGCACACACACATGCATACATATTTATGCTGGCTAAAAAAGGGCCAAGACATTGTCCGGCAACAACAACCCTGCACCCCGCCAACAACTTTAAACACAAACACACACACACACACATGCAGCATTTGATTTCGCCCGTTTCATTTTCGCTTTACTCTCGAGCAACGGGCCCATCCATCCATCTATCCATCCGTCCAACACAAGCGACCGAAACAAAAAACTACAAATACATATGTACTTCTTCTGCTTCTGCTTCTTCTACTTCTTCACACACACACATGTACATGTACATGGGCTAAAGACTTTTCGACACGTATATAAATATGTGCATGGGTGTGTGTGTGTGTGCAAGATTTGAATATATGAGCAGAAGAAAGTAGGCCTGCTGCTGCTGCGGCTGTTGCTGCCGCCAAAAAGGATGTACTCCTCCCCCCTCCCCGCTCCACAACACCCCCCGCTAAGCGTACCATCCGATCGGCCAACCGCACGAACATTGCGTCCTCGTCGTCGTCGTCGTCGTCGTCGCTGCCTATGTGTCTGAAAATTGCGTGCAAATGTCTGTGTATGTGTGTGTGTGTGTGCGTGTATAACGTTATTGTCCAGCCTGATGTCCCTGAGAGTAAGCAGCGACGGCAACGACGGCAGCGAGAGCAAGCTGCGTCTTCGTTGCCGTCTTCGCCGTTATTAATCATTGTACATTTGGCTGTCAACGAAAACGGCCGCGAATACACTAACACAGCGACAAAAACACACGGGCAGAGAGCAAGAAGAGTGCGCAAGAGACAAACACACACACGCACACATGCACGCACACACACAGACGCACAGGCGTAAAGAAACGGAATAAACGACAACAAAACTGACCATACGAGTGTAAACAAACTCATACACGTGTACGGCTCTCGCTCATTCGCTCGCTCGCACTCACACACACACATGCACACAGAGGCAGAGACAGACACACGCACACATAAGGAGAAAATATAGTCGTGATGCGGAAATTCGCCGCGATGAAATAAAAATTCGCTCACGATATTTGTGCGCTCCGCTCGCACGCTCGCTCGCTCGCTCGCTGGCTGGCTGGCTGGAGTCGCGGTAGTTTGTCGCCGGGCGCTCGCTGTTTCGGTTCGCAGGACATTGTTGGACGGCATAGCGGTCATATCCTTTCCGATAGCCGGTCGCCTCAAACACGCTGCTCTCTGTGTCGCTGTCGCTGTCGCTGACGCTGTCTCGGTCGCCTTCGCTGTCGCGGCTAATTTCGCAATTTCCTTGGCGCATTCGCAGCTAATTGAGACAACTTTGAATTCCATTCTAATTCCAAATGTGTGTGTGAAACAATTGAGATTTGCATGTATAAACAAAAGAGTTGTGTTTCCTTTACTTATTTAGAAATAAATAATTATAATATTACATATACGCAAATAAAAACAACAACAAAAAGGATTTCAAGTGATTTACAACAATTTCAATATTTGTGATCTTCACGAAAAGTGTTCAACAAACAAAACAAAACAATAAAAAAAAACGTAACTTTTAAGAATCGAAAAACATTTCTTTGCTCACGTGCCACAAAAAGGTTTGTATTGAAAATAAATATTTTAGAAAAAAAAAAAAAAAAAAAACAGTGTTGTATAGTTTGCGAAATTTATGAGAAATGTATGTGTGAAAAATAAATATATATCTTAAAATATTCAACTTTTTTTGACTCACTAAATTGTTTGGATTATTTATCTAATCGGGATTTGAAGCAGAAATTTGAAAAGCAGATATTTTAGTTAAAGATTTATTTTTACGTTGAATATTTTTGCAAATTCGAGTAGCAAGTGGGGGTGGAAAATCGTGAAAAACTGTTTTAAGAAACTGAGTTAGTTTTCAATCTGTCAAGCTCATTTAGGTGGACCCGTATAGATTAGATGTATTTAGCTTTATTAAATAAAAATTACCTCAAGTGCTTTTCACTCATTTCTTACAGTTCTATAGTAAGCAAACAAGGGAGTTCGACAAGGAGATACCCTTTACCAAATTTTATCTACTATTTCGTAACTGATCTTTATCTAATTTAGGCAATTGGTAAATTTAATGGAAAGCATTTCCAGTGATTTTAAGGAAACGTGGAAAGTTATTGATAAAAAAGATTTAAGAGCTTTGTCGACAAGAAAGAATTTATTTTAAATTTGATATTTAATCCTTTTGTTGACTTTCAGTTCGAGAAGGTTTTAGAAGCTGATCCAGAATATATATTTACTTCTAATCGGAGTTGCCTTTCCTTCTTTATTTATTTAAAACACAAATACCTATTTAACTATTAGGAAGTATTTTGGTTTCTGATCTGTGAAAAGACACTTTTGTAGCAGACTCAGACCTCTTTTATATATTAGCTGGTAGATAAAATTATAATTAAATTATCTTAGAAGATATATATGGAAAGTAATAACTAAAACACAAAAACACTTAACACTATTTTTAGAGTATTATTATCGTTACAAGTGTTATGTATAAACCAAAATAACCCTTTTGCTACGTAAATTACTTTTTTTGAGTTAAACATTTCCCTCAAGAACGAAATTTTCTTGATTTTGAACGCTTTTATGCAATCAACTTTATTTATTATTAATATATTTATTGTTTAATTATGTGAACTAAAAAAGATAATAATAATATTAATATTAAAGTTGCAAATTTAATGTTATAAAATTAAAAGTGATAAGCTAAATTACAATTTAAAATATATATAAAATATATCATTAAAAAAAATAAATAAAATTATCCAACATTTATTGCAAGGAAAAACAAAAAAAATCTTGATAAAACTTTTAATATATTAATCATATACGATCTAAAAATGAACAATATCATGATAAAAATTAGTCAACAATAATTTCTGGTATATAAATTGCCAACGAAATTCACTATGCGTGAAAGGATGAACTCCTGAAAAGGATAACCCTTTGACTACTATATCACATAGCTCTATCTCAAATTGAAGCAAACCTTTTGGTTTTGGGAATTAATTAATTAATTATTATTAAATGATTAAGTTTTAGATGTGATTCAAAACTGCATGTAGTTTTGTAAAACTTACAAGAAAAATAATCCTTGAGGAGGAATTTATAAATTTTTGTGAGCATTTTTAATTTTTTCAACAGCAAAAAAATAATGTTTAAAAATAAGCTTGTAAAAGATAAGTTGTAAATTTTTTAAATAAGTTAAATGCCTCATACGAAATCAGATATAATATAACTATATTGTTGATAGAGAATATTTCTACAGATTTATACGAGGTTCATTGATTATTTATCTATAAGAACAAGAGGTGTTGCTCTCTGTAGAAAGAATATGAGAACGATGGTATGACATGTGATCAAATGTTGTTAATTTTGTTGCAAAAATTTGCAGCTGATTTCTTGAATAAAATAAAATAAAATTGGCTCAATTAAGAAGGAAAAAAGACCTGCCGTTAATTCTGATTTAGAATATATCACAAGGTATATAAATTATTAAAATTTAAACAAAAAAACATATATTCTTAATCAGAAGGAAACTACAAATTGGAGAATTCTACTTATATTCATTAAATATTTATCGACTTTATTTTAACAACCCTTGCAAAGTAACTACAAAATATTCCACACTTAATGGCATTTTTAAAACATCCAAATTATCTCACGATATTTAGTAAATGGCAAAAATTTGGAAACTCAAAAATAAACTTGATCTGCGGATTAAGCCTAAAAACATGCTTCACATTGACAAGGTTTTAGATTAAGGTGAACAGACTGAAAGACTAAGACTAAAGACTAATGAGAGACTAGATCGATGCTGCTTTTCACAATGATTATTATCTTAATGTCGACTAATATTAGTCGGCACAGAAAAATGCAAAAAGAGCAAAGAAAATTAAATTAAATGAAAAATAAAATGTAATATTTAAATTTTAGTTAAGAAAGTAAATAATATCTACAAGATTTCCTAATACACATAACATAATAATAATAATAATAAAAAAAATACTAAACTAATAATAATAATAGTCAAAATATTAATATTAATATTATACTCAAGACGTATAATTCCCGTATGGAACTCAACTAATTTTGTCCATAAAAATGAAATAGTTTGCAAAGAAGACAAAAACTAAAATCGACTAAAATAGTAAAACTTTTTGTTGAGTTGCAACAGGTGCTTCGCTGCAACACACATTAATCGGTGGCAGACAAAAACAAACTTTTTATATCTATTTTGGTGTGACTCCTCTTTAAGCCATTTTATACACTTTTGTATTAGCTCAAATAGACATGAGGGAAAAAAATGCACTGCCTTAGATACATATGTATGTATGTGTGTATGTATTGGTAATACACTCCGAATAGTTTCTGTCGTTGACCTGCATTTGGCAGACTGTGTGCTCTGTCCAGTCATGTCCAGTTCTGTCCCATCCTGTCCAGTCCAGTCCTGTCTGCTTCCTCCAAGTCTGTGTCTGAATGAGTTCGATACGAGGCCAAAGCGACGATAAAAATAGTAGTAAATACAATAAAATTATAATTGTATATAGGAAAAATCGCAACACTCACACACACACACACACACACACACACATACACACATAGAGACATGTATATAAATAATGGACGGCCGGCCGGCCTGTCATTACATGTGTGTGTGTGTGTGTGTTGTAGTTCGTCTGTAAATGTGTCTGCTGCACACACACACACACACTATAGATTCTTACATACTCCACACACACATACACACATGAACAAACTTGGCTGTAATTCTTTTATACATATATATATTTCTTTCATCTTTTTCTGTTGTTACCAGATTTTTTTTCTCATTTTTTTCTTTTATTTTTTTTCATACTCTGTCCCAGTTCGGTTGGTGAAAAGTTTAATGGCTCGCTGGGATTGGACTCGATGCGAAAGAGAAAGTAAAATTTCTTCTTTCTGCTCGAGCTTTTTGCTTTGGCCGTGTTGAATAGCAAAAAAAAAAGACCTTGCAATTTTTATACAGTTGTAAAAGTTGTATTCAATATATGTGTGTAAGCTTTGGTGGCAAGTGGCATGTGGCAAGTCGACACAGTTATTTGCCACTCCATTGGTTATGAGCGTCTATGCGTGTGTGTGCGTATGTCTGTGTGAGTTGAAATGAAGGTTAAGGGCATCAGCATGTACACACCTGCACACACACACACACACATATATATATATGTTTGCATCTATGTATTTGTGACCACAATCCGCTAATGTGACTAAGCCAATTACATAATAATTACATTCAACGCATGTCATTTACTTATGCATATATATATATATATATTATATATATATTTTAAATATATATAGATAATCTATATTTTGTTTAATACTCACTAAAATTTATAAAAATTATTACAGAAAAATAATTAATAACACAATTAAGATAAATTAGCAATTAATAAATTCACCTCACTTCAACTATAACACATAGACACACGCACACACACATGCACAATTATAATATAAATAATTTATTTAATTCTCACTCAACTCAATTAAAACATGGCGAAAAATAACCAACAAAAAATAATGCTCAATTAGCAGTTGTTAACCTTAACTAGCCAGCAGCGAATTAGCGAATGACAACCCATTACCGAATTCATTCTGTATGCACACAGTGTAATTAATTAATTGCGTAGTAATGCACTTGTATGCAGAGTTGTACGCTGCAGCATCCACATCAAGCACAAACTTGTCTGCAAGATTTCTTAAAATTCTTTAAATCTGTTATATATCCTAGACTTAGTATTCATATTGTATATATAGTAAGCTTTATAAATATATCCGTATTTGGGGGTGTAGTGCAACTGCATTACTATAAACCATCTTTGTATATAGAGTCGTATCCTATTCACCTCAATTATTTACACCCACACACACACACACACACACATTCACCCACACAACTTCATCAAAATATTTGCCTATCAATATTTAAGTAAACACCTTGCACACATGCACACATACATTTGCATTTTTTTTTTGTATATGATTAACTAACAACGTTTTTGTGAACACTAATTGTTACTCTTCGTCCGAAGGCTCCTTTTGCTCAACGCTCTTAAGGAACAGTTCTTTCTCTTAGCTTTCGTTGCACTCTTCCCACACACACACACGCAAATCATGTGTCGTCTTCTTACTTGCGAAACATTTGTTTTACATATACAAGTTACGAGGAGATGTTGTGTATGTGTGTGTGTGTGTGTGTGTGTGTGTGTGTGTTCGCAAAGAAAGAAAGAAAGAAATCATGTGTCAGTCATGCGCAAAACGTGTTTTTCATTTTAAAATCGCGTGTCCCGCTCCTTCTTGAAACGGCTGCCGGCCAGAGTCTCCTTTGCATGCCTCGCACTTGATAAACGAGACGGCGACGGAGGCGGAGCAAATTGTCATTCGCTCTGCTCTGCTCCCAAGATACAAACCAAGCCAAGCCAGGCCAGGCCAGGCCAGCCATCATCTCAAGTCTAAGGCCTGCTTTCAGCTGTTCCAGGCTTGGCTTGGCCAAGCTGTTCCCATTCCCATTCGCATTCTTCCCATTTCTGCATTGCATTGCTGTTGTTGTTGTTTTTTAGCTGCAACTGCTGATTTTTGGGGGTGGGGACAGCAACAGGCTGTAGGCGATTGAGCATGGTTGGGGTCAGTACTACTGGGTACTGCAGTGCTGTGGGGTTGGTTTTTTTTTCTTATTTCGCTTTACGAGCAGACGAGTAGTGGAGAGCTGCCCACGACAAAGTCGACTGGTGTCGTTGTCGTTGTCGCTCTCCCCATATATATGTAGATATATATATATATATATATATATATATATATATATACACACGAAGGCAGGTAAACAACAAGCCATAAATCGTTTCGTGTCTCGTGCGCATCGCTTCGGGTCCCACTCGTGTCGCAGCCGATGTGACGACGGTGACGTTGGCGAATGGCTTGTTCTTGTTGCTTATTCGTAGATACTCGCGCGACTGCAATTTGGAGCAGGCGCGAACTCAACGCACCAATTAGCATATTCCATTGTCTCTATGTGTGCGTGTGTTTGTGAGTGTGTGTGCGTCTCTCTGTGTGTATGTGTGTGTGTAGATGTGTCCCAGCCCTTTTGATTTTTGGCATTCCAGCGACCTCGTCGACGTCGTCACCATCGTGCCACCGAGTATTTAGTGGCATGGGGCGTGACACAGCTCATTTCGCCGTGCGAGAATTTTTGATGCCAGTGTGTGTGTTTGTGTAAGTGTGTGCGCTCAACTTTGTATATTATATATTTTGAGTGTGTGTGTGTGTGTGTGTGTGCGGTTTATTTACATCTACCTCGCGACCTGTCCGTAAAACTTTAAAGCGCGACGCGATTTTATTGGAGCTTCGTGCGAACTGCCTCCATCTCTGCTGCTGCTGCCTCTGCTCCCACTGCTGCCAGTGCTGCTAGCAACTGCTTGCTGCTGTCGCTGCCTCTGCCTCAGTCACAACAACCCCAAGTAAAAAGTATATGGCGCGCGCATTGAGCATTTGGCTCTACATATGTATTTGGCATGTAGTCGCCGCTGACGAATGGAAACGCATTATTTTCGGCTATGTGCTGCACTCAAATATATACACTCACACACAGATACGCATACATATGCACATGCACATGTATTGCGTGATGCGTGTGCATCTTAAGTGTGTCACCAACCACAGTAATTAATTTCAACTCTTTCTTCTTTACTTGCTCTGCCTCAACTACGCCTTGTTCTTCTTCTTCATCTTCTTCTTCCCTATGTCTTGCAGCAGCTTGAAGAAGTTTGAGTCGACTCCGAGTCATGGCTAGATCGACTCCGAGTCATGGCTAGATCGACTCCGAGTCATGGCTAGATCGACTCGGAGTCGACTTTGGATCTCAGAGAGAGAGAGAGAGATTTCTAACTTGGAATATCCTTTTCGGTAATTGTTTGTTTATTCGTTTCGAAAATACAGCTGTTATAATTCCGATAATTATACATTCTACTCTCTTCACAAAAAAAAATAATTTTATAGTTTTCTAGCTGAAACGGTTTATATTAGAAAATTTATTATTAAAAAAAAATATCATAATTTTATTCCCCGTTTTAAATTTATTTAAGTTAAAATTAAATTGAAAAAAGAAAATCAAATGTGCAGTTATAATAAGATATATAATAAATATATAAGATAATAAATAAATAATTGATTGCCATAAACAAAAAAAATATATGTAAATATATATATTGAATAGAATTTTAGGAGCAGTATTAATTTTAAATTAGAGGGGAATATTAAATAATATATTAAAAAACAAAATTTTAAAAAATTGTTACATTAAATAAGAGTTATGCAACTAAATACTAATCGTGAAATAACACATATCTAGTTTTTATATATATTTAATAGCCCCAGAAAAAGCTAAAAAAAAAGGCTTCACTGATTATTTTGACCGTCTAATTTGTGATCAATTTAAATACTAAATATTTTTTGCTATTATTTTTAAATCTGTCATATATTATAATCCGTACTTATCTTCAGTATTGATTGCTTATGGTCAAATATAATTTGAATAATTTTTAAACTATATTTTAAGTATATATTTATTTAACACTACTCTCAAAATAGGCAGCTTAACTGATTATGTAAGGCTTACTTTTTTTAGACGAATTTGTATATATATTTTAAGTGTGTCTCCAACCACTGTAATTAATATCAGTTCTTCTCTTTCTTGTCTCTTGCAGCAGCCAAACTGTTTGATAACGGCTTAAAGTTGGATATTTCCAGCTATTCGCATATGAACATCCGCATGGGGACGAAGGGCAAGCGACCTTTGCGTAGCTTGACCCCTCGCGACAAAATCCATGCGATCCAGCGCATTCACGATGGCGAATCGAAGGCGTCTGTGGCCCGGGATATTGGTGTGCCGGAGTCGACACTGCGTGGCTGGTGCAAGAACGAGGACAAGCTGCGCTTCATGTCCCGCCAATCGGCCGCGGACAAAATGTGCGCCGATGCCCTCGTCGACAAGCTGGAGGGAGGAGGCGGTGGCGGCGGGGGTTCGGCGGGTCTGCTGGGACCGCCCGAGAAGCGGCCACGGCTGGAGCACAACAGCAGCAGCGGCCTGCCACTGAATTTCTCGAATAAGCTGAACTTCGATGAGCTGGCCTTCAAGCGATCGCCGCTGAACGGGCTCGACTATAGTACAAATAAGGGTCTGTCGGACATCGGCTACAATGGACTGCCCGTCGACTATGTGGGATTCAAGAGCAAGGTGTTCGGTGCGGATATATCGAGATCGGGGCCAGCGGATCCCTCACTGAATGCGATAAGTCCGCTGTCGAGTCTCACCCATCTGTCCGGTCTTGGCGGCATCTCTCAGTCCCCGCTTGCGATCAGTTTCAATGAGCTGACCTCGAACCTGAATCTGCTGGCTCAGCTCAATCCCGGCCTGGCGGCCATGTCCGGCTTGAACAGCTTTGCGGCCACAGCCAACACTCTGCGCAATCCACAGAAACCAACTGGTCCAAATGGTCAGCAGCAGGAGCAGAGTCCGCGCAGCGAAAGCGGTGACCGGGAACGGGATCGGGATCGAGAACGGACTCCGGCTCTGAGCGTGAAGAACTGGGCCAAACAGAAGCCAGCCGGCAGCAGCTCAACAACAGCTGGGGATTGTGAGACGAATCTGGGCAGCATGAAGAGTCCGAGTCCATCGCTGGCACCTCTCCTCGTCGGCTGTGTGGCGCCACTGTCCGGCCTGCCCGACGATCCCCTGCTCTACTGGCTCAAATCCCAGCAGGCGATGCTCGGCTTAAACAGTCTGTATCCACCAGCACAGTCTGCAGCGGCTGCTGCTGCTGGAATGGGTGTGACCAGTCCACCCATCCGCTCCTCGACTCCCCAACAAATGAATCCATATCCCCATACGCCACCCATGCCCTCGGCAACATCCCCAGCACCGGCACCAGCTGCGCCTGGCACGCTCGATGAGAAGCACTCGGCGTGGTACAATTGGTGCAAGGCATTTGGCGCCAGTCTCCACTCGACACTCAATCCAAATGCTGCCACATTGGCGGCACTGCAACAACATCAGGCGGCAGCAGCTGCAACATCAACCACTGCCCCAGAGTCGACGCACATCGAGGACAACATTGCCAAGCAGCCTTATGACAACATACTCTATTCCCAGCTCACCAAGGAGGCCGAGTCGCCCTCAGTACGCAGCGTGTCCTCCTCCAATGAGGCCCAGCCCACTGAGCTGGAGGCGGAGCCCGAGACGGATGCGGAAGTGCATGGCAAACCGGAGGACCTATCAGCGAAATCCGTGAAATCAGCCAGCTCCAGCCCGAGTCCAATTCTGGCCGAGTCCGTAACCCCAAATCCCGTGACGAACAGCCGTGAGCCGAGTCCTGAGCTGAACAGCGGCGCCGATGAGCCATGCAAAAATGTGCTCAGTAATATTATATATAAAATCGGTGGAGCCGAATTGGATCATGATTCGGAGGCGAGCTTCAACAGTGAGACGCAACAGCATCAGCATCACAACAACAATGACGTCAGTGCCAGCAACAACAACAACAACAACAACTCGAATAAGACGGATGAGGAGGAGCGAGCCAAATACGCGGATATCGAGGAATTGGCAGCCATACGGCATGGTGAGAAATTCCTGCAGTGGCTGGAGAACTGCAGCAATCCCCGGGTGACAGCCGTGCAGCTGATGCAACTGAGATTCCTCATCGCGGCCATCAAGTCGGGCAGCGATGCGCAAACGGATTGCGTCGATGAGCTGGAGGATGCCGTGCCGGAGGCGGATGCAACGAGAAACAAGACGCGTCGCCGCAAATAGGATAAACCGAAGTTGGCGCCACTGGAGCCAGCCACGGATATAGACACAATGACTATGGCGCAACGTTGGCTGCCACCACCCACCAGCTTGGTGGTAGTGGATGGCTCAACCAGTTGCCAGATGTATGCACCGGCCGTTTATCAATCGTCGGCAACGCTGCTCAGCTCACTCATCTTTCCCCCCTACGAATTTGTGCACTGTGACCTCGACGATGATCCGGATGACTGCCAGATCACCGGCGAATATCAGCAGTCCGATGAACTCAGTTCGAGCACAGACGACGAAAGTGTACAGCAAACTGACTTAGAATAACTAATTTCTTCCAACAAAACGAACAAAACCCCTAAATAATATATATATATATATATATATATATTTATATATATATATCAATGTGTATGTGAAATGTATGTTTAAATTGATAGTCGTAAGCCGATCTCTGATCTCTCTGATTCACATTTAATTCGGTTTTATATTCGAGAGTCAAATATCCATGATAAGCTTAACATTTGTAAATAACGCAAAAGATAATTCATTCATTTGTTCATTGTCAGCTAAAATAATATTTATATATTTAATGTGTTTTTTATACATATACATATACATATACTAGAAAAATGTTGATTTGCTTTTAAGTTAATCACTTAGATTTAATGCGAGATGCGGAGAGAGTCAGTTATATTCATGTGTATGGATTTGCTATTATATTCTTTTTATTACTATTATTATTATTATTATTATTATTATTAACTAAACTACCCATGCAAATACTAAGTAATAAAATTTGCTAATAAGAATTTTACCAATTTAATATATCAGTAAAATATTGAAAATACAAAATATATTTATAATTGTAGACGTATTAATTTTGAAATCTTGTTTAATAAAACATTCGAATTAGAAAATTTTTATGAAATAAATCGACTATATTTTATCGTTTGTTTTCGTGGATCATAAGAAAAGTAAGCTTTATCAATTCGAATTTATGTACATATCGCAAATTCTACTAAAGAAAGGCAAAATTTTAACATTTTCAGGATATAACATTTTTAATTAATAAAGCGTGAAATAATAATAATAAATTTTAGCTGCGGCTATTTAAAATATAACTTTACAAACAATAGTTTAATATTTCTAAATTGATTGCAGCAAAGTTAGGATATAAACTATAGTTGCTAGTAGAGCTATGATTAACAATCTCAACGTGTAAACTATAAAATTATTTATTTTGGGAAGAGAGTAGAATGTATAATTAATCAGAATGAGAATAGCTGTGTGCTCGAAACGTGTTTAGAATGCCTTACTTTGTATTCGAACTAGGAAGAAACCATTTGGAATCTAGACAAACACAGCGGCGCTCAAAATAACATTAAAATTATTAGAATTAGCTTGAGTCAGGATCTCATCGGATCGGAAAAGACAGTATCGGAATCAAAAAATGATAGTGAAGCAACAAATGGCCAAACTTGTTACTTACAGAAGAGAACTTATATTCCCAATTTTAGCTCTTATTATCTTTGAGACTGTCAGACAGGTTGACATGGCTAGATAATGTTATGCTGATCGCAAATATATATTGACGTTCTACGATTGAAGATGATTCCCTCAGTCTTTTACATATTTTTGCACAACTTTATTATATAATTTTTCCAATTTTTAATAGGTTCTGTGTTATTCAAAGACCTCAGTAAACCTGCTGACACCTCAATTCCGTTATAAATTTTAAAGCCCAATCGAGAATGGAACACCGCTTAAATCTATTTTCTATCGTCCACTGCACCCAAACCAAGTATGCCAGAGACTTCATTTTTTCTAATTATAATACATTTATATAATTATATTACACAACAGAAAAAACATTCTAGATAACTCTGATTCTTTTCAACACGAACATGACATAAATAAAATCTAATTGTATCTCAAAAACTATCAACCCTCAAGCTTTAAAACTTCAATCGAAAACAGTAAAAAAGTTTGGAAAAATAATGAAACCTAAAGTGGAATTTTATAGTTTACGTAAAAGAATCGAAATTGTAAAGCAAGGTTTGTTTTGAGTACCTAATAAAATCGTCTCATGCCATAAATTCTCAACTTTGCTGACAGTAGGGAACATGTCCTTGAACACGAGGATGTATTTCGATGTGCCGCTAAAAAATAAATATTGATAACCTACATAAATATTCACTAAGCCCAAAAGATCTTGAACAATAAGCTGTAAAATGATCCAGAGATTAAAAGTGAGGAAATGTGGCATCTTGGGAAAACTAGGTTTATTAAAACTATGGAAAGTCTAAATAATTATATTATTGGTATTGAAGGTGCTGAAAAACAGCTGTAAAAACGAAGTGGTCGGATTTAAATTACTTTTTAGCATAGTATTGGCTTGGAAATATATAATTAAATTAGCTTTCCAAAATAAATAAGCTAGTCAGTGGAGTCATCCCCCATCCACACATAAAAAAACTAAAATGACAACGAGAGAACTACTACTAAAAAATGGTTAATATACGAATTGGGTTGTATAAATGTAAATTTTTCACATATTCAATATTATTTCAGTGTATACACATTCCAGATTAGAATGATATATGCCTAGGGTGGTGACTTATTGATATACGCAATCGATTTTTATCGATAGAGAAAAACGGAGAAAAAATTAATAAAATCAATATGCATTTGGTACACGAAATATTGTATTCCAAATTTGTCCATAGTTATAGTTATAATGTCACAGATCTGCTTTATCATACAGGCTAAATCAAGAATATGTAATAGTGATCATAAATATTAATACTTAATGTCTTTTTCTGCCAATTATATACATACTTTGATAATTGGATGAATGTGTTCAGAGTATAAAAATTAAAGTGTCCAAATCTATAAAATATGAGCAGCTCAAAATAAAAGTAGTGGCATATTTGTACAGCCTTCTAAGCTGGGGTTAAATAAAATTTATGAATACCAAGTTTAGTACTTGATTGCAATATCCACATGAAAAATAGCCGTTCCACAGAGGTTGCGTATAAAGAAAGTCCACCAAATTTTGGCATATTAATAGAGAAATCGATGTCAAAGATCTCGTCGCGGTCTCCCAAAGTTCGAAACTATGATTAGATTTATTTAAACATAGCTTCAGAAATTCTCTATAGAGCATAGCCTGTTGAAATGTTATCAGCTATGTATATACACACCAAATTTCTTAAAAGAAATTAATTGGAGAAGAAAATCATTTATGAAATTGAGAAAATAAGCTATTTTCAAATTACATTATATGATTTTATAAATTATCTAAAATGTATATGTGAGATCTTAAAATACCAATAATAATATACATTACACATTTAAAACACACCTTGGAAATTAGGTATGAAACCCTTATATATTCAAATGTGGAAATCTCCTTCTTCAAGGGCATTGAAAAGTTACGATAAGATAGACAGCCAAAATTAATATACGACATAATTATATATTCGGTATCAGAGCAAACCTCAAACACAAAGTAACAATCCAAAGATGAAAGAATACTCAAACCCCAACATTTAACTTATCAAATATTGTGCTTAAGCATACTTTATTTAATAAACTAACAGTGTGAAATTACAGCTCCAGCCTGTTAATTCAATTCAATAATAAAGAAATTATATATATATATATATATAGTTTCAATATATGTAACGAGTAGATACAGTGGGATTACAGTGCTGTTTGATGGCAACGCTGGTTAACAGATCTAACAGCAGCATTGGCATTAATGGAAGAAGGAGAGTCGTAGAATAACAACAACGATATAGTCAAGTTCGTGAAGCACAGCGTTAAGATCGTCAATAAGAAGTCGTCAAAGTCCCGGGTACCTAAAGTTGTAAAGTTGTCGGTGCATCGAGGAAATAAGTCGTCGTTTTATAATCCGTTATTAATCCAATACTCATATTTCACTGTTATATACTTATAACTATCATTTTAATAATAAACATATATAGTTTCCAAAAGTTAACAACGCGGTCTAAAATCTAAACAGATTTTAGTTGTTTACTGCTAATCTTGCAATTTTTCCCGATAATTGGTAGCAGAAACATGTCTTGTCACTGTCATTAAAAAAAGCCCATATTATTTATTAAAACCTATCTCATCGATTTAAAACAAGCAAGCGAAACCACAAACTGAATTGCATCTACTTGTGTGAAAGCCACTAAATATGTTAAATTTGGACCACTGATTATTTAGCATTTTCACAAGAGGCCCCGATGGCCCTTTAGGCTCCAAGAATTAAATTGTTGTCCTCAGTAACTAACCAGAAATCTTAAGATTTGGTAGTTACAAATGTTCCTCTAATGTTCGCTTATGTTGTAAGACCTACAAAATGGTTTTTTTTAACATCCAAAATTTGTATTGGCCAACTGCGATCAATTTCAAAATATCTTTTAATTTGTTGAAATGAAGAATTTTGCAAAATAATTATTTTGTTTAATAACTAATATTTTACAAGCGACAGAATTAGAAAAGGAAGCAAGAAGGAATGCTGAATTCGATATACACTGAGCATTGCTGTTAAATATATTTAAGTCTATCAAATTTCCCTTTTAAGGTTTTACACATTCAAATGAAAGCATGCTTGGAAGTACTCCCATTTCGTATAACGGGCTCAGGTACAGAACAGTACAAAAAACTTGGGCGGCACAATTAATGTATTCACAAGCCTGAACTTAGGACAAATGCGTGCATAAACATATGTCTGCATTGACTCGGCTGTTGATCCTGATCAAGAATATATATACTTAAAGGGTGGGTGGTACTTTCTTCTACCTGTTACATACTTTGACTCAAAACCATAATAACTTTTTGTATCCGCTTTTAACGAGTACAGGTTATATACAACAAATTCAGCGATACGAATATTTTCAAACGAATAAGCAAGAAATAAACTTAGGTCATCTAAAGGCACTAAAAGGATAACCTGCATGAAAGATGCAAAACTAAAATGCCGATTAGAATTAATTATTAATTTTAATGAATATCGATTGAGACTGTGAAAAGAGTGATTGGTAGCATGTTTTAGATTTAAATCAACGTCATATTGCAGACTAAAAAGCTCAAATTTGAGAGCGCCATAATCAGATTATTCAATTGAATAAACCTTTGAAACTTCTTTATCTATGAACATTTCTTTATCAAATATATTTATTCAATTTACAAAACATTTCCAGTAAAATGATTGATTTTAAAGACAATCAACAAATGTGATTTATGTGTAATGATAATGAATATAAAAAACACAATATTCAATCAACATAGTTTTGCTTTATGTTTCCAAGTTTTGGATCGAGTCAATACAATACCAATACAACGTTCATGGATAACTCATTCTGATCTGATCTTATATGATCAGGCTATGCTGTAGTTTTAGTTTTTTTAGTTTTAACTTGTTAGAGTTAAGCATTTTATAAACAATTTTAAAAACTAAAAACTAAAAAGCTTTCCTGTTCTTATAAATAATTTCAAACATAAGAAAAAAATTGTCTTAAAATCAGAAAAGATATTCTCTATACTAAACTAATATTTATTGATGATATAAGCACCAGAAATCTGAATATCAAAATTCCGAGTGCATCTATTAGAAAAGCAACCTGTAAATTCGTATTATTTTATTTAGGGAATTTTACCCTCTTATTAGGAAAGAAAAACTGTAGCTAAAGAAATACACAACTTTCAGTTTTAGAAATATACTTTTTGAACAATACGCTGAATTACACTAGGCTCCAAAAGTATAGCGACTTTTTCTGAGTGAAATCGGACGGACAGACATCGCTATATCGACTGGGATGCGGTGTGGTCTGAGCTTTGAAAAACGTTGTCAGTAATCTATCTGTTAGATTTAGAGACTCTATCTCTACAACTGTGAGAGATTTTCGTCAGATTGGCTTTACTTTGTAGAAGTACACTTAGCTCGATTTTTTTCTCAGTGTAATACATGTTATATTGATTAGAACAATATTTACCGACAAGCGCAAAATCATGCGAAGCCAGAAAACTTTCTTGATTAAGATAGCCCGGTCGTTATAACCATGTCCGTCTGACAGACGGATCGAAGCAATGCGCCAGTGACAATCGATTCTTTATTAAACCATCGAAGTCTTCTTGGACAAGTTTAAGTCTCTACGTTGTTTTCGACTCTATTTCAGATCCCGGACCCAAATTCCGTTACTCTTAGAAAAAAAAAATCGAGATGAAATATAGAAATCCATCCTGAAAACGTCCTCTTGTTCTTACAAGTAATTGCTTAACATATGAAAAAATAATTCTTAAAATTAGACTGGTTTTTTAAAAATACTTTTCAGAAATATATTTTCTTATTAAGAAATATATTTTTAGCAAGGGTAGAAATGCAAAACACTAATTTAAAAAAGAATTTTTTAAACAAGTAATGAAATATGCTGTCTCGCAGTTATTTTTTAAATATTGCCACATAAAATTATATGACTTTATAAATAATCTAAAATATTTGTTTCTTTGTATGCTTGATAATAATTTAAGTAACAGCAAAAGTAATGCGAGAATTCTGTGTTTACACACTTAAAATCATCACCATTTACATTAAAATATAGAAAATAAATACCCTTATTCTTAGATATATAATTTCTTAAAAATAAGATGAGCTGCACTTGACGCCAAGGAGATATGTTTTAGGATTTTTCAAATCTCAGTTCGATTTGTTTTCCGGGTGCACTTAAGCTTAAAGCAGCCCATTAAATAAAGAACAGTTGATGGACTGCTCGATAGGAGTTTGCTCTGTCACATTTAGATTCAAAGTCATTTTACATGTTTCTGAAATAAGAACTGATTTTCACTTTATTGCAGTTTAATATTCACAAGAGAAGTGCAATAAAAAGCGAGACTCCAAAGGAACAACTAAACTTAGTTTTGTCTTAGGATTGCATTATTTAATATTTTAAATACTCTTTGGTGACCACATTTTATAAAAGTAATTTTGCATATTTGCACAAATACAAATAATACCTGAACTATAAGTAAGAAGACCCACATCTAAATAAATATACATATTCTGAGTTAAACGGAAAACACACACAGAGACCAAATCAAAAGAACATTTTTCATATGTTACATTTATCTGAATGTCTACATAAGAATTTTACTATCCATGGTAATTTGATTAATTAAATTTTAATGACTTTTAACTGTTGAAATATTTATTAATATTAATATTTATTAATAAACAACTTACTTAACCAATTACAATCTAAACAAAAAGAAGAAATTATCTCTACCCAGAGTACACAGCCTGCTCACATTTCAGTTACATTATTCGTATGACAAATCGACAGATTAGTTGTCATAAAATTTTATTCTGTTATTATGTGTCTCCAGTAAATTTGGAAGCCTTCTTTCATGTCATATTTATATATAAACTCAGTCTGCCAGTGCCCATAACTCGAAAGCAGAATAACAAAATAATGGAATTTTTCACATTATCCTTATGCAATAATTCCTCTTAGTTTTTCAGCTGCTCGTTATATTTTTTATCTAATCATTTTGGAGCTAGTGAATTTGCTCTAAACATGTTCTCTTGCAAAAACGCATCTGTCGAGCAGATAAGTTTAATGTATCTTATGCGGGAAAATTCAAAAATTGTTAACCAAATCTTAAGAAATTGGCCCTTATATAATGTAAAGGTAATAAAGATTACAATAGGAAAAGGAAACTTTATAAGGAGGGCATATAAATAGTAACTATATTCATTGAGGTCATCTAAATAACATTTTCATTGGCAAAAATGTATTTATTTATTATTATTTCCATTTTTAAGTGCTCGCTTTAAGCTTTTCCTTGCGCCACTTTAAGTTTTTTATATAATATAATCGAAATTAGCAGGAAAGCTCGATAAACAATTAAATGCTAAAGATAACGGTCAAACTAAATGCATATTATATTTAATTAGTGCAAAATTTTGGGCATAATTTCAACGAACTAAACAAAAAATTTAAAAAAAAAAACATACACCGATTTTAGAGCTTTAAATTTACCACAGAGAAAAGGAATTATTGCACAGAAGTAATGTAAAAGTTACGTTATTTTATCATTCTTATTTTGAGTAATGAGCAATTTGAAGGAAGAATTTGCACAGGGTGTCCTATTTAAGTGTCGAGGATTGTACATGCAACAATGTTAATCGCATCAACAGAAATTCAGTAAATTGTGGGCTGCTTGAGCTGAACTGAGAGAATTAGATCAGGAACAGTCGCTCGCTGACAAGAGCTCGCTGCAATACATAAACTCAGCGTAAGCAATGGTGTGCGGCTTAGCTAAATTGCCAATTAAGGTTCCTCTAAACTCTTAGATTCAAAAATGTTTTTGTTTAAAAAAAAAAAAAAACGACTCCTTGAAAACCCTAACATTCTTAGCTGTAAGACCTCTGTTGCTCTCGTGGTTCAAAAGGTATTGAACGTTGATTGATGCCGATAGATTGGTGCTGAGATAATTTCTTTTGCACTTTACATAAAGGAGTAAAACTTCATGATGTTAAATTTATGTTTATGATCTTTGAAATTTGCATTTTCAGCTCAAATCGAAACATTTATTTCGATAATTGCTCTTTCGAAACAATTTAGTGTCAATAACAGAAATAACAATTAACAGTTTTCGCAGCAGCGAAAATTTAGTGTGACCAGTTATTATGGAATGTTTGGTTTTTCATCCTTTCCGGGAAATGGCCACATTTTCTCAGTTATTTATAAGAGCCTTGTAATTTGCGATAGTACAAAATATTTCCGTTTCCATTTTCAAAACGGACGTTGAGGTGCTCCAATACTCAAAAGCGAAATTGGTTTCGTTTGTTAAAAATAGTCGATATTTGATGCTAGCGCTTTCAGGCATAAATATTTAAATTCATTTAAAATAAGAGCAGAAATGCATTTGCATTTAGATTTAATCTTTTCAGTATTATTTTTTAGATTTTTGGCGAACACATTAATGCAAATTAACTTGTAAAGATGTTTTAAATAAATATTTTGACCTAATATTGCATTAATAAGTACGGAAAAATAATTATAAAACCATACAACCTGCTGAAATGATTTGCAGATCAACTCAGTTCGAAATCAAGGTTGCCTTGGTTTGCAATACTTATGCAAGCGAAAACAATTACAAGATAAATACAAGTTATTTACATTAATGACAATTTATAAATAATTAAATATAAGCATTAAGTATATAAAACACTGGCGTCAATCCGAGTAAATGCTGACTGCTTACAAATCTGTGAGCCTGTGTCCTATGCTCTCATAGCGTGGCTTCGCATCCTGAAAGCGGAGATGCGAACCACTAAGGATACACTAAGCATTTTTTGTTCGAAAAGCCTTCTGCGCACTGTGGTATTTATGAGCTGAAGCCCACCTTTGTATGTATGCGTGTGTGAGTCTTCGTCCTTTTTAAATTTGCTGAAAATATTGAAAATTGACGGGCAGCAAAGATTTAAATTGTTCCTTAAATTTTCGCACACAAAACGTAGTTGAGAATGTCCCGAATCGATCAAATCAGGCAGCTCTTAGTCGTTTTGACGCCTCTATGACTTGAGTGCTTAGTGGTTCGGCTCTCCGCTGTCAACATTTCAAATTTAGTATGCAGTCAGCTCTTAGTCGATCTGTCGCCTCTGTGTTTTGTATGCTTAGTGGTTCACATCTCCGCTTAAGAAGTTTGAACCTTTTTTTACCAAGAAGGCCAAAAATATTAGATGTAATTTTACCTTTAAAAATGTACCACAATAATTAAAACAGCTCTAGTAAAGATTCCACAAAAAAACAATTTTAAATTGAAACGCTAAAAAAATGTTGCATAGTTTGCAGCAGCCCAAAATGAAAACCAACGATTTTCGTCAAAAATGAAAACGGAAGAATATTGCGGAAATTGGACAACTCCGCGTTCAGCGTACAAAAAGTAACAAATGAAAATAAACAGGCTTTCAAATTAGTTATTTCTTGTGGCCTACTTCTAATTTGACTCAAGAAGTGGCAAATCTGCTACAAAAATACTTAAAACTCACTGGTTTCACATGAAGAGGCAACTCGCTCTTCAAATAAATACCGATTTTAACTGCACAACGTTTGAAAAAGGTTATAAAATTATATTTCTTATTTCGGAGACTTACCAAATTTATTGGATCCTCAAGCGGTTCATATCGAACAAAATCTGCCACAAACTTAGCAATTTCCTCAACGCTTGAAATGAGTTCTGGATAAGCAAAGGCAGTCGGTCTTATCGTAGTACAAACGAATTTCTGCAATCGAACAAATAATAATAAATAGTGAATACATAATATATATATATATATATATATGTGTATATGTATATACAGCTGCGAAAAGAAATAGCACCATAAGAAATGTTTTCAAATGTGTCCTTTTAAATATGCAAGCTTAAGAAACTTATCACTTCGTTTTTAGATGTAGAAGAAGACTACAAAAAGTGGTAAAGAAAATTACTTATTTTATGCACCACTTTCAAGTTATTTAAATTTCCTTAAAATTCAAATTAAAATATAAATGTTATGAAAACAGAAATCGAATGAAAAAATATATATATATATTTATTTGTTTACTATCTATCTATCAATATATACATATATATATATATAAATATTTATATTTTTTTTATATATATATATTTACCTGCACTTTACACTCGTTGGGCAAGGCCAAAACCAAAGCACGACGCCTGGGATGATTCAGCACAAACTGTTTGCGAAAGTTCTCCGCGTAGAGAAGCAGAAGACGCTCCTTGGGCGACAGCTTGTAGTAGGAGGGGGGAAAGCATTGCGGGCTGTCCTCGAACTCGTCGGTTGTCTCGGGAAAGGAGAGATCAATTTTGCCAATGTGCAGAGCCGGTTCTCCCTCGGATAAACTCAATTCGCTTTCGACATGCTCGAATTCGGACTCTTCTTCGGCCTCTTCCATCTCCTCTTCGAACCCAAGTGCTTCAAGTTGTTCTTCCGCTCGACGTTCCTCGATTTCCTTCAGTTTTGCGGCATGTTTGTTCGGGTCTATGGTGCCCGAAAACTTTTTGTATTTCTGAAATAGCATCTTCGGCATATTTAGGCTGTTTTCCCTTTTTTCTTGGTGTTTTGTGTTCGCAACAAAATTAGATCTGTTGCTATAACAACATTTAAATTTGAACAATAAGGCAAGGAACGTAAGTATGTAAATATATAACATACCAATCAGCCTTTAAGTGTCAGCGTATGTGTGTAAATTCATAACGCAGCAACCAGCTTTTATATGTAAGCGTCCACAAAACTGTTATACGAGTATGTCAGCATGTGTAAATCAAAGTAGTTCATATAACAAATATGTGGGCTGAGTGGATTTGTGCTATTACAGTTTGAAGAAACTGTGAAGTCTATCTGTTACAAATATAACAGTTATAATCGTTGCTAAAGATCGCATGCTCTTTCTCTGTTATACTCAACGAAAGCCGAAGACAAAGACCGTTCGTGAATTATATTATATTATTATATTTTAAGATTTTCGTTCGTTAAACGAAACACGAACCATTTCTTTAGGGTATGCGATGTCCTTATATTTGCCGCATGGAAAGTTTATACAATGCTACTTCTCCTGTTTGTTAAATTTCTTATGTATTTTAACCAACATTTTATTTTGTATATATTAAAAATTATCAGACAAACAATATTTTTAAGACTCAACTCTATAGCAGTCAGTTATTGACACATTGCAAAGAATCTCGTGGAATAGAATCTTAAGAGAAATATTTAATATTCTTAGCTTATAAATACAAAGATGGCACCACCTTAGTTAATCTTTGTTACATTTTCTGACAATTTCTGCAGGCTTAGCATCTAATAGATGGCGCCACCCTTTTTTTACATTTTGAGTCATTCATTGTTGTGCATTATACAACTTTCATATTAGACCGTATTCTGCATTTTAATATAGTTACTTGAGTTTCAGAGCACTTAGCTACTTAGTAATGTAATATTATCATTTCTAATTGGTTACTATTCTCCGGGATATGATGATGCTACACATTTAAATCTGAAGATGGCGATATAAGATTAATTTTTCAGTATTCCAATTTTTATTTTTTTTATACGCTCTGAATGTTTGGGAATTATACAATTTGATAATTGAGTTTTATAGAAGTCAGGTACTTATTATAGTTTCTAATTGGATAGATATGCTCTCATGTTAAGCATTTAAATCTGAAGATGGCGCTTATCGACAATTTATCAGTGTTTTAATTTGGATTCAAAAGAATCTCTATGGAGTCGAAAATGTCTTCTTTGTGTGTTGAAATTAAATGAAAAGCAATGAAAATAGGTAATTATATTAAGTTATCTAACTGAATGTAAAGCAGTAGACCAATGTTTCTAAAAATTTTTAATAAGCTTAAACAAAGCATGAAGTGGATTTCCAAACCTTATTATTATTGTTATTATATTTTATGTATTATTTATGTACATATGACTATAGCAATAACACATAGATGGCGCCATCTAATACATTTTCTGTATGATTGGTCGTTGTACGACATGAAGCGTATGTCATCCAACTCAGAAACTCAGTCAATTTAATATGTAAAAGACTTAAGTGCTATAGCACTCAGCAATCACTAAATACAATAGCATTGAGGCGGCTTGGAAAATAAATATGCTATAGAGGGCGCTTCTTTGAATTCATGCGTATAAATCCAAAGATGGCGCTTTATTATTTATTTGCTGCACATTTTCTCAATTGTGTGAAAATCATTAAATATTTAATATTCGTGGTTCTATTCGATGAGTGTCTGAACCACAAATCATTCCACCTTAACATTCTCAAAAACAATAATATTCCATCAGCAGCATAAGCTTAAACTTAATGCCGATATTTGTGCATTTATCATAACATTAATAATTCTTCGTTCTAATTTAAAGAAAAATTAAATCGATTTTAACTAACTCAAATTAAATAAGGTTACAGATCTATTCGAACCCATTAAAAATTGTGAATAAATGGAATATTGGTTTTGTGCAAATGTATCTAACATCTCAGACCTCAGAAGGTATATATATTCTCGAATGGAATCAAAAGTGTTGCGGTGTAAATTCTGCTTGAATTTTGGAAAATCGTCCTGAAATAAAAATCGCTCTGAAAACTATATTGTTTCTCTTATTTTTACGACAAATTTCTAAATATAAGAAAAAAAAGTCTTATATTAGAAATCTTAATCTTTTGAAATAATGTAAGCAACAAAATTGAACTGATATTTAAAATTCTTTAATTAAGAAAAGATAAACCCTTGGCGCCATAAGTGTAGCGATCTTAACCAATTCAGGTCAATTTTTTCTGAGTGTAGACTCAATGTTTATGTTAATTAATAAAGTTGATTGGTATTGTTCATTATTATTATTTTTTTATTTTTTTATGTGTTGCGGGCTAACCGCAAAATAAATTATAATACATAGGCAACTTAAAATGATTTTGAAACTTAAACAAATTTTAGAGAATTGAGTTGGTTTTCAAAAAAAATTAAATTCTTATCGCTTATAAGTATCGAGTTGGGTGGAGTTAAATGCCAGCATTTGAGCACCTATTGCACAGTCCTCAGACCAGTACTATTTATAATTACTATTTAATTGTAATTAAAATATTTAAATTATTTAAATGAAATGGTCGTTGAGTGGACTATGCAACTTGGTTTCCTCACTTTCCCGTTCCCATTGCTTTCGGTTCGCCTGCAGAATGAGATCCTGGAAGGAGCCATATTCGGAGTTTTGACGGGATTTGGCAGTGAGGCTGACATCGCCTTCGTCATCATACAGATTATCGTATGCATAATCAGAGTCCGCATCCGAGTCCATCGATGAGCGTGGCGTCAAATCCGAATCCGAATCCAAATCGGAGTTATTGTAATCCCCATCCCCATCCCCATCTCCATCTCGATTGAGTTGCTCAGCTCGATCGTTGTTGTAATCCGATCGATCAATATTGTGTTTTTGGTAGAACATTTGCAATAAATGCTCGATCCGCTCAGAGGACATGTCGGATACCATGTTTAAGGATATCTTGCGACGAGCTCGCTTCAGCGGTTTCAGTGCATTATTTCTCAATTCAAAATTGAAGGTGGTTTTCAGCGTACTTTTCGAACTTTTCAAGTTAAAGCCAACCAAAGCACGCAAAAGTCGCTTAAGCTGATTACCAAAACGTTTACTCTTTTTAGCATTGGTAGGCAATGAGTACTTCGGGTTTTCCAGGATGAATCGATTCAGCAGCTCCTTTGTGCCCTGTTGATCCTTTTGCGATTTGAGCAGTTCAACTAAAATCGAGAACAAAATGTTTAATAATTTGTAAAAATTAAAAAAAAAACAATTGAGAACGTTGCTATCGACATACTCTGATACCAATAAGTAAATTAATCTGATAACAGGTGCCACAGAAAAGGGTGGGTCTAAGAAATACCGATCCTTAAAAGAGGTAATCTAATTAAAGTTATCTATCCTCTAAGATTGGTTGTCAAATTGCGGTAGATATAGCCTTCTGTGAGTTTTGGGGGTGAAAAAAGTATTAGTGGGGGTTCCTAGTAATCTACCTTACAGTTTGGTAACTGCAGCTCTTAAATTGCTAGAGATATAAGCTTTTACCGTTAATGGGGGAGGGTGTGGGCGTGGCTCAAAAGTTAGTTTCAGCATGTTGAAGGATGTTACTAGCAATATATCTTTCAAATTTGGTGACTCTCGGTTTAAGATTGTGGGAGGCATGCGATGTTATCGATTTGCGATTGTCGATTTTATCGATTAGCTATCGCCCCAGAGAATAAAAAATTAAAATTGCTTACCTTTTTCATTGGATAATCCAAGCGTGTTTTGAAAGACTCCCCATTCATCGTTGTTACTGTTGAGTTCCTTTGCATGGGAATTAACGGTATTCCTCCTAATGTAAAATCCCAAACAGTTGTGCTGCGTGGCAAAAAATGCCAGTAGCAATACATGTAAATTCAGATACATATTGTGTTAAGTTCTTGCTGCTTGCACAGATCAATTGCAAATGACGCATTCGTTGCTGCGCTATTAGTTTAAATAGCAAAAACAGCACTTGGCGTTAACTGTAAACACAACGGTAGTTGAGACAAAGTCAAAGATTCACACGCACTGTGCGAGCGAGATGGACAATTGATCGAGCATTGCTCGCTTTGTTTTTCTTAGTAACACTTAGCGCAAAAGTAGCGGTAATTAAAAGGCAACCAGTGCAGCTAAATTATCGCTGATCCCACTCGACTCGACTCAGACAGGTAGCAGTCGCCTGGCGGCTGCGACGGCGACCGCAACTGCAACTGAGGCTGTGGCTGCGTCGGCGACTGCGACTGCGACGGCAACTGCGGCTGCAGCTGAGTTATTTGCTATACAGGCGAGAATCAAAACGCAATTGTGTCGGCTGATGATGGGCAGCGCTGCCGATGCGACATCGGTGCGCCGAGTCGCTGAATGAATGTAATAAGTAGGTCGCACAGCTAAGGTAGGTAGGTAGTCCACCGTTAGTTTGCCTCGTTCGCTCGTTCGCTCGTTCGTTTGTTGGTTCGTGCGTCGCTTTAAATGTGAAAGGAAGTGAATATAAATCCTAGCGCCAGCCATAAAGGGATCAACTGCCTTGGCCGATCTGCTGGCAGTCTCTGATCTCTCTGTCGACAAATGTGTCGCTAATAATGGAATGTGCGTGTTTTTATTGATGCTATATAAATAATGTAAATGCAATTTTCAGTGCACGGCGACACACACAAAAGCCAATATGTAATTATCCGGCGCCCATTCGCATTTTTATCCACACACCTAATGGACATCCAGATGTCGCAACAAGTTAGTCGAGAGTACCCGACTGAGACATACCATAAAGAGATACACTGTACGCAAATCCATTCAAATTTTATATCTATAACTCTTATATTATTTACATAAATCATAGCTTGAGGTAAACTTCAGATTTAAAATAAAAATAATCAAATATAATATGTATAACAACAGCCATCTATACTAATAATTAAGTCAGAATTTCTATATACATATATATATAATATAAGTAGTATAAATAATAAGAATTTCAAATTTAAATATTCAATTAAAAAGGCAACACAAATTTTAATTTTAATAACTCGTTTGGTCCCTGAGAAAAGCTTTCATAAATTGTAATTCATAAGTAATTGGCAATATCGACTGGGCTGTCGAAGCTGATCGGTAATCTGCATGTGTAACCTCATCCTTATCGCCTTTTTAACCCTTTGTTTATGGATATAAAACAATATCGACATGACGCTAATGAATATAATGGCAACACATGCAATTTAATCGTTTTGTTTTAATTTTTTTGATATCTTGAATAGAAAGTTTACATAAAATTTCATTTAACTTTACTACCTTATTACCATTAATATATGAGAAAGAGCTGGAAGCAATGTTACTCAAGGCACTATAGGAAAGGGATCGATTATATGGATAAAACTTGATATGTATTTGTGTTATGCTAATTTTTGAAAGTCTTGATTCCAAAGTTAAAATTAAAAAAAATTTATTTAATTTTTTAAAAAATAGCTGGAAATAAATTTATTTTAAGTGTTATTTTCATTTGTACACAGGCAAAGTTGAAGAGTTATTTTAAATAAATTGCTAATACACCTTATTCAATAGTGTTGTTTTTTATGCTGTTCAATAAATTTTTCGAGAGTATTTTTAGGTCGAAACTAAGAAAAGTTTATGTGACGTCTTCAAGAATGTTAAAACAAATATATCTTTTAAATTTCTTGACTCAATCTCTCTTTAAATTGGAGTGTACTTAAGGTATATAAAAATAGGTACTCATGTAGATTTTGGCTTGTACCCAACAATAAACCAGTTAAACAATTAATATTATGGATCTTAATCATGTTAATCACAACAGCCTCGGAGCTTGTTTAAGATCATCCAACCCCTTTTAGGTACGCTGCTTCGATTTAGCGAATTTTAATATTCCGATTTTAATTATTGATTGACAATGAGTTAGTAAGAAGACAGCAAAGAAAGTAATATGGGTTTTATATTGCTGTTAGCTATAAAATAAAGAGTAATAAGGGACATCTGTTTAGAAAGTCGATTTAAAAAGTTTCCCTAAAAACCAGAAAGTTACTTTAGATTCCACAAATTATTTCAAAATTTTGAAATAAACTGTAAAATTAGCATCGCCTGAGCCTAATCAACATTGCTACAAATATTTTTATTTATACTTTCAGAAATAATTTCGACTTTTAAGAAATATATGCTTAGTATTTTCAGCCATTTAGAAAAAAATCATTCTCAAATAGAAATAGTCTCTCGGTTAATATTCTATTAATAATTCTGTGAAGATAAGACCCCGAAAAATAACTAATTTTAATTGATTTTAGGTAAATCTATATTCGAATTTAAAAATGGAAACATGGGTTTTAGAAAAACAAGTCTTGTCCTTGGCGCCAAAAGTGTGGTGAATGGCAAA
This sequence comes from Drosophila glabriapex, assembly GCA_035042305.1. Lineage (NCBI taxonomy): Eukaryota > Metazoa > Arthropoda > Insecta > Diptera > Drosophilidae > Drosophila > Drosophila glabriapex. The sequence continues at coordinate 540,012 of JAWNLN010000060.1, forward strand.
AATTTAAGGCAATTTTTATCTGAGTGGAGAATTCGAATTTATCTATGTATCTGCTCAAAAAGACTTGAACCTGTTGTTAGACTTGTGTTTGGTACGTAAAAATGTGACAATATGAACTTACAGATCTAATGAAATTTCAGAAGTGTTACTCAATTAATGTAAGTTTTAATTACAGCCAAAAACTTTGGTTGCAATTAGAAATCGATTTAAAAATAAATATATAAATTCAGTTTGAAATCTCAATGTGTTAAATGTAGTCTATGGGATGTGTCACTTGATTCCGATCAATAATATATGGGGTCTGAAAAGCTTTCCTCTGCCTTTATGTCAATTTTCCCAACTTCGTTATAGCATTTTTTACTAACTGGGGCCAAGGCTCCATTTTAGTGAAATTTTTCGGTCCATCAGTCTTAATAGAAAATCAAAAGAATAGAGAATATATATATAAATAAATATATTATTATGTTATGTATTTTTGAAAACTTTAACAATTTCATTGAATAAGGTAGTAAGTACTATTTGCTCTCCTAAATTTATTTGTAATAAAGCTCTTTGTGGCAGTGCACAGATCCTCCGTGGATTGAAAATATCCAATTGGGTCCTACAATTTCTCTCCGCTGAGATTCACAATATTATAATAGTTGTGGTCGGGGAAACGCTCCAATTCGATATAGTCCATCTCAGTATGAAGTAATTTGTCCAACATCTTTATAATCTCTGCGAATGTTGGTCGCTCATTGACGTCCTGCGACCAGCAGTAGTACATAATGTTGTACAGCTCTCTTCGACAATGTTCGGGTTTCTCCAGACGGTAGCCATCCCTCACCTACAAGCGAGTGCAAAAATTAATGAATTAAAAATTAAAAATGTATTAAATGAATTTATAAATTTGGTCACTGATTGAAATTGGATTCTAACCTTGCGCATAACATCAGCGGCCGATATGCCCGGGTATGGCGTGGAGCCAAGTGTCACAATTTCCCACATCAGTATGCCAAAACTCCAGATATCTGACTTGACCGAGAATATGTTGTCGTAAAGTGATTCTGTAGCCATCCATCTAAAAATACACAAAATATAAATATGTATTATACTAGTATTAACAAATACTATAAGTTGTTGGACAAGCTAGTAAATAACAACTATAGCAAATATTACCTACCCTTGCAGATGGAAGAGCATCTGCTTACATACACATTTAATTATTACATCATATACATCATACTAAGACTTTATTTAAGATAGCTTAAAAATGTTATATTAGGAGTGGAATAAAAATAGCCTGTTCGTTTCAAATATTATTGCTGATGAGGTATCATTTGTGGTTTTGTGCCTAAAGACTTTTTTGTATAACTTTTTTTTTTTTGGCTGAAACTGACAAGGGACTGCAGCCTGGGCATAACATTTACAAGCATTCTAGTCAAATGCATTCTGATTATATTTGATACTGTTTGAATTACATTACCTTATTGGCAGTTTTCCCTCGCTCTTGCGCTCGTAGATCTTGGATGTAATGATATCTCTCGCGAAACCAAAGTCAGCCACTTTGCATGTGTGATCCTCGGTTATTAGAATATTACGGGCAGCAAGGTCGCGGTGAATTATCTGTAATGGAAAATGCATTTCGCAATATTTATAAAGTTCAAAAATCGATATGTATATCAAAGTTGACGCTAGTAAGAACTCAGATTGGATCAGTTGATTTATATTACTTTTACATTGTTCATTCGCCCGCCTTAAAATCTATATTTTTGTGGTAGGGGAAACTGTAGTATTAGTCATTGTTCCCTTATGTTTTCCTTAATTTTTTTCGGGAATAGTTTTTTTTTATCAATATTCTGAATCCGCTATTTTTTATTCCAAGTTTTTAGAGGTGAACTTGCGGCAGTCATAAATTGAGTAAAATACCGTTGAATGAGTAATGTCTTAAGCGACAGACCATTAATTAAAAGAATCATAATATTTTGTTCCTATTTTAAAATTATGTATGAAAATCGCCTACAAAATAATGGTTTTAGTTTGACGATAATTTTGTTTAATAAATATGACTTTTGTAAATTCCGGTATTAAACAAAAATAGACTAAAATTCGAAATATTTTGCTTATCTATTTAAACAAATTCGTAGATATCAGAGTCTACAAATAAAAATAAATACCAAATACCTTGAACCTATAATAATTATAAAGTAATTATCCAGCGTTACTCACCCCGCGAGAGGTTAGATAATCCATTCCCTTGGCAACTTGATACATAAATGATGTTAAGTCTCCTGAAGTCAGTAAATTTGATTTTCCGTGTGTGTTTCCATAATGCCTGCAATATTGAAGGTGAGAAAATGTCATTAATCAAATACATTGCGGAATTAAGAAGTACAATAATAAAAATAGCACAAATTAAATACATGGATAAAAGATTAAATTTTTCTATACAGGGTATAAATAAGAAACGTAAGTTTTGTGACATTTCCTAGCCTGTTTATTTTACTCTACAGGTTCAGAGACTTGCCTATATTTTTTTTCTCCTTATCTTTTTCTCTGCCTTATAAGTCATTAACTTTCCTTATTAATAAGCTACTAACGCCCAAAAGTTGAAGACCTGATTTGTTTTTTTCTGGATTTCCTCAACCTATGCCATACATTTTGGACGATTTTACATTTAAATTACGATCGATTTATTTCTATTTCACTTTACATTTTTAATTAATTAATGATCCCTTGCTTTAAATTTAATTTAACTTTAATTAAAAATTTAATTGAATTCAAAACCCTTTGCAAAAAGTATGGATTGTTATTAATCTACAAAAAATAAAAAAAAATAAAAAATTTAACTTTGTTAAAAACAAAATATATATTTATATTTAATACATATATATATATAGATATGGGGAAAAAGCTGACAGAACCGTCAATCAGTCAATGGGTTTTCGCTTTTGTATTTTTATATGTTCTGTTCAAACATAAAACCATTTTAAAACTTTTAATAAGTAAATTTTGTTGAGATATTTATATATAATTTAATGAAAACTCGATAACTTATTTTGCAGAAAATACCAAGGACAACGATGTAGATTATATTTATGAATGCTGAAATCTGTATTTTGTATTGCTTAGACGATATAGAATTATCTATTTAGCAATTAGTAAAAATGAACAGATCAACGCCTGCTTACCTTTCTGCTCGAGAGTTTCTTAAGTAAGTTTGCAGCTTTCCACGAGTCACGTATTCGAGTATAACGAAAGTTGGATCCTTATCTGTGCAGCACCCCAACAAGCGTACAACATTTACATGGGGCTCCAGCGTCTTCATCACCTGAAACAGCAAATATTTCAGAATATGAATCGTCAACTTGTTTTAATTTATTTATATAATGGAGAATAAAAAAGTCCTTTATTTATTGAAACGGTTTTAATTTTAATTTTAAACTAAAGTTATAAATTTGATGAAATTAAATTAAAAGTGAATAATTAAATTAAAAATTAAAATATAAAATAAAATAACAAAAAAAATCAAATGGTTCAGAATTCATTGCAAGGAATTAGGGAAAACTAGAAAACACCCAATCAGACCTAAAATTTAAAATCGCTTTTAACTTAATAGTAAAACACGTTGTGAAGGAAACAGAAAGAAAAGAGTGAGAAAGAGAGAGCATGTGGAGTAGAATATGTTTGCTACAGTTATCCCATTGTAAAATTTACAAATAACACGCACTGGATTCTGCAAAGCGCAATCAAGACAAAGTTGCTAGTAGGTCTACTAGGAATAGATAAGTTAAGTTCAGTTAAGTTGAGTTAAATATAATTTGTAGCCAATAAGAATACAATACATAGAAGCTTCGAATTGGCAAAAAGATATCTGCAACAGCAAAAGCGTGTACAATTAGACTTATTCATGTCAGTTCGCGACCTTTTTTAATTGTCATCAACTGGGGGAGTTAAAATATTGCAGGTGCCTGTTAATGTGTCTATTTGACACAAAGTAAATTTTGCAAATTATTCTTTTATTAATTGCTTCCCCGAGAATATTTGCTAAATATTATTTGTACAGGAATGTATTGCATTGCAATTCAAGGTTCAAGGTTCCACAAGATATTCAGATTGTATTTTGTACCTAATACAGCCCTAAAATGTAAATACATTCGATACCCTTCGAACCTATCGATAGCACACCCTGGATCCTATTGATAATATACCCTGTCACCCGACGATAATTCTCGTATGGCATTCCCATTTCTAGGCAATATAAAACGGGTCCTCGAAATATATTTTAATGTGGTTTACAGATATCAAAACATATTAAAGGCATTGGTATCAGTGCATTTATTAGATATTGTTTATATGCGTTCAATCCTATAGCATTATTAAAAAAATAATATATAGCCTTAAATTCTTTAGCAAATGTATTTATACCAACCTTACAAAATCTCCATCAGATTCATCTACTTGAAACCCATCCGAAATGTTAGGAAAAAAACATTTATTTTGTAGTTTTGCTATTTCAAAATTATCTGTACATTTATTGAAAATATCGCGGTTCAATAAGTTTTTCAACGGAATACCACGCATTGACTCATAAATAACGTGTTTCCATATAAAACAACTATTGTAGATTTTTCGATGTCTGTGGAAATAACTACTTTTATATTAGATTTTTGTAAGATATAACAAAATACATAAAACATATTTTGCATAATTACATTTGTATCCAACAACCTTGTACTTGTGTCTTTATCTGGTTGTACTCTGATGTCAGAGTATTAGGCAGTCGGTTACCTACTTATTTCTTATTTCATTTGGATTTAGTAACCGACTTTACTGATTTGACTGTCATATTTTCGGCATAAATTTGTGTATCGCAGCTTGTAATTTTCTATTGTGAAATAAACAGAATAGGGTATTTTACCATTGATGAAAAATAAGACTTTCAAATACAGCACACGCATTTTAGTCTCTTAACAAAGAATAAAACAAAGCACACAACTTAAGATTGGTACCATTCACCAGGCAGCCTTTTGAGCTATCCGGGTCATTACCAGGTCTAATCAATGAGTCCTGCGAACAGCTGAGTAGGACTCCAAAGTGTTGCACTGCGCATGTCTGTTGTCAGAGAACAGAGAGTCACAATTACAATTGCGAACATATTGTGGGGGACTCATGATTGTACGCAGCAACAGGAATCAGTTTGTGCCGAGGCGTCAGAGGGCGAGGACTCGTTTTTATTATAAAAAAAGCAACTGTGTTGTGTCGTTTTCGCTGATTCATACATTCGAGTAATTATGCGATAACTTGAGTCAAAATCATAATTTCTGCGGACAGACAACGGTCTCCGATTATATCGTTCCTAATTCCGGTCTAAATTGCATTTCTTTAAATGCTGGTGCGTTCATATAATCTACGATTAAATAATGTATTACTTGATAGGATGCGTTCCACTTTTATTGACAAGTCGAGAGTACAGCGACTTCCTGGCAGGCCGGAATCCAGCCGTAGATTTTCAAATTGAATAAATAACACATAAGCTGAGAGACTTGTTTGCATAGAAACAGAAAACAGAAAACAGAAAACAGAAAACAGTCAGACGGAAATGTCGAACCAATATTATTGATGCTAATCATAGACGTAATGGGGTCGATTATGTCTCTTTCGAAACGTGACACATGTCATGTCACAAGTATGTTCTCTGTTTATGTTTATGTATTTTGCATATTCCCGTGCAAATAAGTTTTCATTTTGTATGTATGTATATTAGGGCGGAGAAAAACTGGCAACTGCAGTTTTCCTTTCTTTCTTTTTTTTGCACCTCTTGTCTTGATTATCGATGGCCGTCTAGAGGATAATCATTATTTTTGCTGATTGCTATCTTCATTTAATTAAAATCTTTACGAATCCATCGATATAATAAATTAGTAATAAACTACACTGAGAATTAAATTACCGCTTAATTTTAGCTGATTTTTTATTAGGAGAAATGACTCTTAAGTCTACATTAAGTTGTCAAAGTAATTAAACAAACATATATCTTACCTCCAGTTCGGAAAGCAGGTCCTTCTTTTCAACTTCTCCAGCGCTCTCCTTTAGTGTTTTTACAGCAACAGTTGTAACCGCTCCAGAATCTGCAAGTTCAAAAAGAAAAGTAAATAAATCAGCTGTTCGTGGTATATATTAAAAACAAATAAATAGTTCGATTATATTTGATTTGATTTTGGTTGTTAAATTGGAGCTGTGAGCAGTTTGAGTCAAAATTTAATCCAACTTGTTTAAAGTATTATTATGCAAAATATATTTGTTTTAAAATAATTTTTCGATTATTTATATCAGAGTTATCTGGCAGCTTCCGACATGTTATGTAAAAGAGACTTCTCTATTAGCATAGCAAGTCATCTTGAATGAGCATTTCATATAGCGCAACAAAATATCTGGAACAAGATTTCCGTTTTAGCCTCTGAGATCGACGCGTTGAAAATTACTTAAATATGAATCAAGAATCCAAAATACTCTAACCATTGTCAAGTGGTTGTGCGTATATTAAATAATATTAGCTGTTATTGCAAATTTTCGAACAAATCTGTTTTAAGTTTTACAAAATGTTGTTAAACTTCTGGTATCACCACGAATAAAATATATCAGTGATATATTAGTACAAAAAATATAGTTTATATATTATATATATATCCAGTAACATTTAATTAATTTTACTTCTCTAATAGTAAGTTATTTGGATTATTAATTATAAAACGCATAATTAACTTAAAAGTAGCATTAAATATTCAATAGCTTACCATCCATGTCGGAGGCTTCGCAACGCCAAACTTGTCCAAAGGCCCCTTCTCCCAGTATGTTAAAGAACTTTAATCGGTGTCTGGGAAATTCCCATTGATCTTCCTTGGGATCGGTGCCAAGGCCACCTTCTGCCAAAGCGGCACGACCTGTGGATAACCCAGCACTCGGGCTACTTTGACCGACATCGGAGGGAGACATAGAAACATCAACGCTATTTGCGGGATTTGTTGATAGCTGGCTTGACTGCTATGTAGGAATTGTTCAGATAATTTCCCATTATAGTTGGAGTAGAAGGGTTGATTTCCATATTGTCAGTGTAGAGAAGTGGTATCGAAAATATCGGCGACGTTGTCAGTATTCAAATACATTTGTCATTCATTGTTCGGAAAATAAAAATGCAAATTGTTTTAATATATGGCGACTTAACTCCCAACAATTCTGTGATTTGTTTATTACATAAACAGCTGTGAATTTTGAATTAATATTGGATTCTATATTCCTATATTCTGTAAGCTGATCATGAATATGCATTTTTTTTTAGATATATATGAATATATATGTATTCATATGTCGCAACCCTGTTTTAATTATGTTAAACTGTCGACTACCTGAAAGCGCTGATTAGCAATTTTAACCACTAAAAAGTCCTAATATTAAAGTTTGACTATTATATTACATTATATTTATATTTTTATTTTATGCGTTTCGCCTTTTGTAAGAGGTCGGTTGATAGACATATTCCTAGGACCAGTTGTGCAAATATTTTCGAATGCGGTATTAAAAATTCGGATCTCGTTTCAATATCTATGGGGAATTTATTTATATGATTTGCGAAAACGTAAAATTTTTTCTAAGCCATTTTCAAAACGGATGTCCAATTTGCGAAAGCACAAACTTTCCCCATTTTTTCATTTTATATGTATTGAGTAACTTATTTTAAAATAGAAATTGTTGCGTAAATTGGAGCACGCCTAAATATCTAAAACTTTATAAGACCTAATAAAATGCTTTAAAGATGATTTACCATTTTTTTAAATGTGTGCAGAAGTGAGATTATTATTATGATTATGATAAATTTTAAATTTCCGTTAGTTACCGTTATGGCGAGCTGTTGCTCACGCTCCCAGGGCACGTATCGGTTGGCGAAGGCGACCGGTCCTTGCCACTGTTGCAGGACCATCGAGTTGCGGCTGTCATCAGTGAGTGTGTTGCTTGCATTCGATTTTTTGGCCAGCTCTTCCTTCTCGGTGGCCTTTTTCAGCGTTTTGCTGATGGCGCATAGACGACGGCGACAAAGATAGCCAAAAATGGCGGCAACAAATGCGGATATGCCGCAAATTAGAATAATAAATGGAATCGAGGTAGACTTGATGGTGAATAGCGTTATGGTGTTCACATTGTCGCCCTTTTTATCCTTTGATTCTGTGTCGGTCTCTGTTGGTTTCTCTGACTGAGACACTCCCTGTTCCTGTCCGCTTGATCCATGACTACCAACGGGGGTCAGTTTGGTTAGAGTGGAACTCCTCGTGGTCTGAGGCTGTTTAGGCGTTTGAGTCGGCTTAACGTCTATTATATTGTCTTCTTCTGGCTGGTTCACAGGAGGTGTCGATATGGGTGGATAGAAATTATTATATGCGGGTAATACGTTTGCCGGGAAACCTGGTGGCAAATTGATGCTCGGCCTTCGATTTGGGAGGCCATTTCTTATGGACTGAACTCCGGGCAGCTGATCAAATGAGGGTAAATACTGTGAAATATTCTGCACCACATTCGATATTGAGGGCGGTGAACGGGATCCAAAACCATGAAATCCATTGCTTTCGCGCCCTCCAAGTATGTTAATAAAGACTTCGTTTTTTGCAAAGTAGCGTCCATCCGTGACGGTTATGTAAATTAAAAAATTTTCACCAGCCTGCAAGCGAAAAAGTGAAGTTATATCATATATAAATTTACTTATTAAGATACGCATGTGATAAAGTAGTTAGGACAGATCAATACGTTTGCAGCAGATAGTTGCTTGAACTATTTTTTTAGCAGTAAAATTTCTGATTTCAAGCTTTGTGACAGCAAAAATTCTGTTTAATTTAGAAATTATTAAAAATTTTAAAAATTCGTTCGGCATTCCGTTAACTATTACCACTAATTAGGCAATATGAAAAGGAAAGGATTGCTGCTACTTTGGCACACATTCATAACCCTTCAAGACCTACTAGAAAGAGTCCGTACCTTCTTGCACCCATGCACGCAAACCCAAGGGGACTAGGTCTCTACGACATACAATAGAAAATAATTCTAAAACAGTAAAAAAAAACAAAATATATTTTTGGAATGGTCGATTTATTGAAAGCCTTTCTAATTTATAGAAATTTTTTTTCTTACATCTAGAAATTATTTCTAAAAACAAGAAAACTTTCGAGTTTCAAGGCGATTTTCTAAAGTGCATGATGATTTTTTTCTGTGTGTACTTTCAAGTTTTGGCATAGGAACAAGAATTATCAGTGCACGCAATAATAAACCATTAACTGAGCTGATTGCATACATGTAGAAAATAGCTTAAGCTGATGCATTTTATGAATTCAATGGGTTCTACTTACGCGGCCCGCTAAACTTTCGTTGAGGTAGACGACACCCGTATCGGCATCGATGCGAAAGGGTATTTTGTTCGGTGTGTTTGCCTGCTGTTGACTTGAGCCGGGAGCGAGGAATCGTGGTTCAATGCCGAATACCAGACCATCGCCGTCGGCGTCTTCGGCATGCACTCGGTCAATGATTTGGCCAACAACTTCGTTTTCCGAAATTCGCCAATTTCGCTCTCGGACATATAAAATTGGCGGCGCATTCTGCTCCTGTGCAATAGCTGTGAATAATTTGAAATACATTATAAATAAATAATAATGAGAAAATCGATTTTCAAAACAGCTAAAAATTATTTAATCATTTTCATTTATAATTTATAAAAAAAATACTCTTTTCAGAACAAGTTTTGTCACCACTCAAAAGCTTTATTGTGGTACCTAACCAAAGAGCTTGAGGTTATGAAAGGGATAGTATGACAATTGAATAGAGAATTAGATAACTAAATTTCGCTCATGAAATTGCCATATATTTAGCTCGTGGAGCCTAGGAACAAAAAAGTTTGCAGAGAGTCATAGAATTACCTAAAAAATTACCAAAAGGTCACTTTCTCTTGTGATTTGTTTACAAAATATTTGGAAACAATAAAATTGGCTGGATTACATTTGCGTACAAAACAATATCATATAAAAATGATTTTGTATATTATTATTTACAGTTATTTATTTATATTAATATTATATAAGCAAATTAAAATGCTGAAGTGGATTTGGTGCCGATAACCACAGTCAGAATATATAAATTTGGTTTTGTGTGGACTTCAGTTTTGACGTCTCAAAACCGGGAAAGTTGAAAAAATTTTAAAGATAGCGGTTTTACAGCGTTGTTTTTTTATATTTTCATTATCGAAACATTTTTTTGGTTTATAAACTGGCAGTGGAAAACTGTACCTAAAAATAAAAAATAATTTGAAAAATTGCATTTTGATTTGCGTTGCACATTTTCAGCAAGCTCTGCTTTCGTCATCATGACTCAACTATAATACCCTTTACAAGGCTAAAAATGTAAATGTAAATGATGTACATTTTATACCTATAATATCATTTCGACTTTCTTAAAAACAATAAACATTAATTCCCGATGGTTATGAAAGTTGCATTTTAAGTTATTTAATTTCGATACGGAGGGAAAATTCCTTTGAATATATATATATATATATATATATATATATATATATATATATATATTGATTAACTAAAGCAAATAAAATTAAACATTTAATCATAATCGGTTGGAAAATATTGATGTTAACAAACTCGTTAGTTCGTTGTAAGCCAGCAGGAAGCTCAGTTGTTAAAATATATGTACACATGTAAATATTTACATTATTCTGCAATAATATCAACTTCTACGATATGCGAAAATAAAGCTAGCCCTGGTACTGATTCGATTTGCGTGCGTATCAATTATAAATAATAATTTTATATAATTGTTTTCCCAATTTTGGAATTTTATGTTTGCATAACTACGGCACACATATAAGTCGAGTGGATCTAGACATCTCATTTGTAAATAATGTTAAGACCAGAACGTATATTTGCATACAAATGAATATTGCATATGATATTTTTAACGCTCCGACGACATTTTTTTTGTTAAGTTGGCTTGTGCCAATCAATTGCCAGACAATCGAACTGTTGCTCATAGGTGATTTTAATTGTTATTCCGAGAAACGATGGAATAAAAGGGTCAAGTATTTTACGGCGGATGTGGAGCTAGTGCTTCTCCAGATGAATGTAATCATGTTTCACAAAAGGACTGCTGAAATTTAATTTAATTTATTTTTTCTTTGGTTAAATCCGCAAGCACAGTGATTTAAAATTTTTAATCTATCAACAACTTCGCCCGTTTGCCATTTATCGATCAAAATCGATACAGCATTAGAATGTAGTATAAATATATCTTGCCAATGTATTTCATAAAGATGGGATAAGAAACACAAAAGTTTTTAGGGAAACGTATTTTCATACTGAGCAAAACCCATAGCAGAACGAGAGAATATTTTCAGTAATTTGTATAAAACAATATAAAAGTGAAATCTATCAATATAAAAATCACTGATCTGCATCGATCTTTAACGATTAGCCTCCTAAAATGTCTGTATAAACCAAATCAGCAATTGACAGGGTTTACTCAAACTCGAATGATTATTCGCTTCGCTGCTATGGAACGATTAAAAGCATCATAGCAGAAATTTAAATATTTAAATAATATGATCTGATTGTTACGGAAGGAAATCTAGTCGTCGAGCCTAAAAAATTGTTTTCTGAACTTAATGCAGTAGATATAATATGTATGTGCCGAGTCTGCTCTATGTTAATTAACCAAGGCACTTGAACACAAGCATGCACATACATGAACACATACATACATAAATACATATATATCTAATCTCATTCATCGATTGCTTTAAGCCTCTGGGAAAATGATCCTCCCTGTTGCTGCACAAAAAAAACTATTGCGTCACAATCACAATCACGAGTACTTGTTCGGGCGTGATCGAACATCGAGTGTTTGAGTGGGAAGAAAATGTTGTTATTGGCGATCATTTCTCGAATGCCGGAGATTTTTAATTTTAAATGAATCGTGAATAAATAAATGCGAGCTTTTCTGATTTTGCGAGCCTTAAGTAGCTGGCATTCATAACAAATAATAGCAGCGGCAGTTACACAAACGTAAATTTTAAATTAAACTTAAAATTGTCGTGTGCTTTGAAGATACGCGAATCAAATTAGAACCTGTTTTAATCGATTTAATATATTTAACAGCTGTATATAGACTACCTCCTAGTTGGTCACTCCCCAATAGACTAATATTATTCGGATTTTATTGCTTTCGCTATGCTCTCATATTCGATAGATTCAGCTACTTTGTTATTGCTTTCGTACAATTTCGCAGTAAGCGATTTCAATTATACTACTCGTTGTATATATTCCAAGTGTTAAGTCTTCAGCTTCAAGGGCATAGAATAAATTTGGAGATAAAGCTTTGCGGAAACTGCATAAATTTAATTTAAATAATTCCGGCTTCGGTATCAAAGTATACAAAATTCCATTTTGATTACATTTTCTCATGTCGGCATTAGAATGTATTCATTTACTTATTTAATATCGACTAATATTATTTGACATAGAAATAATACAAAAAGTTATAGGTAGAAAAATGTAAGATTTTTAAGATCTCTGGGGTATTTAAATGCACAATTGTGAATTATTTACTGCATAGATTAGGGAAAACCCAGAAATAACTCAATCAGATCAAAAAAAGGTATTATTCATTAATAAAGATGACCCAGAAATAACTCAATCAGACCAAAACAAAGGTATTATGAATTAATAAAGATAAATGCATGCTGTATTTTTGTAAATATATGTTTATCATGGTCAATACTTGATGTGCATGCTTATGTTGTTTTCATAATTTATTCTCATATCTTAATTAGTTTAAGCTTTAAAAAATTTGGGTCATTTGAATGGCAGCGAGGTGAATGTTTTAAAGATGATTCAATAAATACGCATAACTGAATACATTTCATGATATGATTCAATTTTCGTTTTTGGAATAAACCGTTTATTTTAAATATATTTTTATCATAGTGAATACTTATTGAGCATTCATGTTCTGTTATTTTTAATTTATATTCATACTCTTAATTAATTTAAGCTGTAAAAATTGTTTTGGGTCATGTGCGAGACAGACGTTTTAAAGATGATTCAATAAAATGGCATACCTGAAAACCACATTATCTGCATATATGGAAAAAATCCGTGTCAACGATTTACTTTTAGGAAGTTTATTGGCAACGAAAATATTACGAGTAATATTCAATACTCAAATGACAAATGCGCAACTGGTGCGTCCAACAATAGATTGTAATCTTGAAAGCCCACACCAAGTGCCAAATGCCAAATGCCAGTGGGTGAAACCGTAGTGAATATGTATTACCTTGACCGTGACTACTTGTCATTTCAATTCGGAGACGACTGTGGCCACAACTTGAACTTTCTGCAGAAGTACGAGTGAGGCAGGTGTAAGTTCAGTGGCATTCCACGACTATATCGCTTCTACCAGGGTCGGTGATTGACAGAAGCCAAAGTAGAACTATTAACATAACGCCAAGGCCGTTATTTTCTAATTGTCCTTTGGGGTTGTGTGCAATCAGGAAATCAAATTGGAACCGGAAACGTTAACCGTTTGTTTAAGTTTGATTCCATGTTTTCAGTTCATTTGGATAATTAAACTAATTTACCACTAAACAAACATTAAGAATGGACTAGCTGAGAGTGCATTAAATAACCATAACTATTAGAGGCAGTAATCAATAATAAAACTTACCTTCATATGTGAAGAGCAAATTAATGGTCACGATAACCACCAAAATGGCAATGTGAATGCTGAACCGCTTCGAAGTTCCGGACATGTTGTGCTTGCATATGAAATGCCGCTCAAAGGGATACTTCATTGTGTAATCTCAACCGCCAGAGCGGCAAACCTATAACACAAAGGACACAAAGCGTTGTTCAAAATGTAACACACACTTTTGAAGCACAATTCCTACTCAATCCAAGTGCGATTTGTTTGCCTATACACAAATGATACACTCAGAAAAAACTCGCCCAGAATTATAGAAAATCGACTTGAAAACTATAAAGTTTCTAATAATAATTTCTAAAGAGAAAAAAATTTTTTTTAAACAGAGGGGTTTCTGTTAAATCTAGTATCCCAAAAATATGGTAGACATTTTTTTATTATTAAGAATTTCATTCATAAAAAGTAGAAATGCAAAAAAAAAATTCTGTAAATTCAAGTAATTAATTTTTGATTTAGAGTCACAGTTTTTTTTTTCCAAATTAAATTATATGAATTTATAAACTATTACAAATTTTTGTGATATCTTAAAATACTAACGTTTATTTATATAAGCAATAAGAAAGCTCATTTTAGAGTTAATTGTTCTACACCTATTAAAAAAAAAACAGACTGAAAACTACACATACATTTTAAATTTTAAAAAAATAGCATGAAATTAAGAAAAGAAAAACCATGGTGTTTTGAATAATTAGATGAGTTATCCTTGGCGCAAAAAAATATTGGCGAATTTCTCAAATTTAGGGCGATTTTTTTTTGAGTGTACTGATAAGAAGATATTGACTTTGGCAGATTCTTTAAACATAAGTAAAGTCTTCAGCGCAAGCGTGCACGCGATTATTAAATTGATCATGTCTGATGTGAGAGACCTAGACCAGTTTATCAGCTTACAACCAGATCCTGTTGGCCTTTATATATATATATATATATATATATATATATGTGTATATATATATGTGCTAGTCATGTTGCGAGTACGCACGTAAAACAGGTTATAAGAAAACAAAGCTTGCGATGGTATGTGGCGAGCACGAAGAGGGTAAGCGATTTCTCTTCTTCTCATATACGGGTGCATGGCGCAATCGCTGGACATACCCAATGAGTTAACCAAAATAACAACCAAAATGTGGTTGGTAGTGGTGGTGGTGGTAGTTCAAGGGAGTGGAAATAACGCGTATTTCCCAAAAGGGAGCCACATGCAAAGTGCCAAACAGTTATTCTTTTGTATGGACAGCAAATGCTTTTACATTCATTATATTCATTTTAGCTGTAGCATTAGCTCTTTAAGATGACGTCACAAACACACACACACTTGCATATATACAATTTTCAGATCCGTATACATTTAATACGAGATTTCCGAGTTTAGCTCTTTGCTTCGATATTTTCTTTCACAAATATTTCGCAAGTTGAAAAAAGGTTCACACTTAAAACTATTAATCAATATTTGTTGTACAATTTGATATATATACATATATATATATATATTTTTTTTTTTTGCTGTGCACGCTTGTACCTTTGTACTTATTACTTTTCACATCTGTATGTTTTAAACACAAATATATAAATCGCTGATACCTATAAAAACTTTCACAATTTGCGTTTCGATCAGAATACAAAATACGCGCGATGTGATACGATGCGTATTCCAGCACGGTGTACAGACTACTGATTCATGATCGGTCTCTCAAGCTTTGCACTAATCCCAAGAGCGAAAAAACGAAAAACTTGTTTAAATGCCACAGACAACAAACTTTAAATGCTTCCCTTTCTCTCTCACTCTCTCTCTCTCTCTCTCTCTCTCACCGAGTCTTGCTCTTTAATTAACTCTTTATGGATCGCAAGACAAACGTTGGTTTCTGAAACTCCACTGAAATTTCTTAATTCATTCGCTTACATAATTTTTCACACATTTAATTTCAACGTTTTATTACATCCCAGAAACTTATTGACAAAGAATCGTTGTATAAATGACCTCAATTAAATAATAAATAAACTGCCTTAACTTTTGAGATTTTAAACAGCACAATAAGCAACAGAATTTTTCTTATTGCAGAAGGATAAAACTGACCGGAACAGACTACTATATTATATAGCTCATATAGAAACAATTAGACAAGAATTTAGCTCTTCTGTGAAAAAAGAAACTATACATATTTTGGTCAAATATTATTAACTTTCATATTTTATCTGATAAAACTGGCATACGAAGCTCGGTTGTATTGATAACTTAATAATTCAGTTTAACGAAAAAGATGTGGATCGTAAAAGCAAAACAGTGTGCCCTTACTTGCTTAAATAACTATCGATAGTGGTCCCACTGCTTGTTTTTATCGTAAAGCCGGTTTATTTGAATATTGATTTTGAAATTGACCAAAGACCATTAGTTCCTATGTATTATATTTTGCGACACCCAATTACTCCTTTATAGCTCATGAACCCTCTAGATTACCGAATTCACATTAAGTGTAATATGTTCCAAAATGCTATAATGAGTTAATTTATTTAATTTAGCACGCTTTATCATATTTTAAACCATTAGATTTAATTATATAAAATAATTAAATTCTTATCAATCGATTTGTAATCTTCTACGTTATATTTAAAACGAAAAAACTTGAATCTTTTATTTAGAAATATTTTACTTATCATGTATATACACTACAAAAATTGTAATTAAAGTTCAGACTATATCTATGATTATATAAATGTATATATAAAATCTCACAAGTCTTATTGATAAAATTGGTAGATCTAATAAAACTGCATAAAATACCAGTTATTCACTTGTATGCTTCTAATAAAAAAACAGTTTGAAATTTGCGACAATTAATAAATAATGTAATAAATACTTTCAAATTATTAGTAAATTCAAACTTGTTCCACATATAACTATCGTTCATTTGTCCACTCAGCCCTGGTTTTTTGTTACTAAACGATATTTGAGCAAAGCGATATATTGCACGATCAAAATCCGATAGGGTTGTTGCACTGAAAAGCTTTACATAATTATTTGTTTTGATTTCAGGTGAGTTCAAAATTACATATTTAAAAAATACTCAAATCTAGCCTACTTTAACGAGTACGGAAAAATAGTAATATAAGATTATAAAACAGTTCAAAACTAATTGCAAATGCTTGTAATGTGCTTCTTATTTGTCTCCTAATTTATGTTCTTCGCTAAATCCGATCAAGTTTGCTATCGACGAAGCTTTTGGCTTATTATGCACTGTTTATAAATTTTACTTCTACCCTCAGACCTAAGATAAACATGTATGGCTTATATATACTGCCTGATCCAAAATATGTCGACAATATAATGAAAAACAAGTGTGACCGTATGAGAAATATCGAATATAAACTAGGCGCTAAATATAAAAGAATAGTATGGAAGCAAGATATTTTTTGTTTATTCTTCTAAGAATTGACAAAGTACAAAAAATATTCATAAAACTGTCCAATCGGTGTTACAATTATCATAAAACTTAACCAAAAAATAGTTATGTTTTAATAGATTTGAATTTGTTTTTATTTTTAATCAGTTTAAAATATTGCATAACTTTGATTGACAAGTAATTTAAATTAGATGGGTTTTTAGGAGTTTTGGATAATTTTGTCTTCATGTCATATAAACATTATGTTCCATTGTATTTTTTTATTTTCCCAACATTTTGGAGAAAAGCTGACAATATTGAGTACAAGATACAGGGTATCTCATAATCTAGCTCTATCGTGTTGAAATGTCTTACTTAATTCAGCTGATTTATTGCGGAAACCGTATTAATAGCTGCTCGAAATTATGAAATCATCATATTCATTTCAGATCGCGGCTTGGGTTCACATCCGAAACTACACAACCTACACAGATTTGTGCAATTGGACGCAACCGGAGGAGGATAACGCTAAAGTGTCTTAAACCAATGGCGCCGAAAGAAGCCCTTTGTATATTTTTATATAAATTGGATATTTTTGTGAAGTAACACACGAGCATGAAACATGGATATTAAAAAAAAAAATACAAAAAAAATCACTGGTAAGTTTAAATATATTAGAAAGAAGAAATAGCCATTTTGAATTGAAATAATAGAGTAAAGTGTATATAAACTACTTAACAATCCAACGCAACATTGACAACCAATCACAAACTTAAAGTCGAAACCGCACTCAATGTCAAATATTAATGTATACATATGAATGCAATATGTATGTTTGTACATATCTAATTACATTAACGTATATGTACATTCATTGGAATAAGTGCATAGGTAAGTACAAGTTAAGTTAATATAGCCTCAAACCAAGGGCGTATCCAGCTTGTCACAAACGAAAGAAAAAATGTTTTTTTTTTTGTGGTAGCATTTGATTTATTAAATTATGTATTTAAAAGTTTCCTAAGGCTATTGGAAAATTCATCTGAAATTAAATCTTATATTTCTGAATGTCTTTATGAGTGTAGAAATGTAACGATGTTATAAGAAAACAACATATTTCTTTAATGCGGGTTTCTTATACCCTTGTAGCGAGTAGATAACTTTTAAATTGCATTGATGAATACCTCTCTGAGCTCATCAAGTATATCTAATACATATAATTTTGACCGTCTGTGAGTATTTCTTATATACGAAATACACTCTCAGTTTAACAACTATCTTGATGAGACTTGATATAAATTCGATTATTTACTGAAGAAAGGTAGGAAATGGCTTTGAAATTTAACTTAGACAAAAAAGACTAA
Organism: Drosophila glabriapex; assembly: GCA_035042305.1. Classification (NCBI taxonomy): domain Eukaryota; kingdom Metazoa; phylum Arthropoda; class Insecta; order Diptera; family Drosophilidae; genus Drosophila; species Drosophila glabriapex. The sequence continues at coordinate 558,526 of JAWNLN010000060.1, forward strand.
GAAAAACAAAAAAAAAATTTTTAAAAAATTTAAATTTAACCATAAACAAAATTTGTGTTAAGCGAACAAAAACATCAGATTTCGACGTCCGTAATAAAATATATATGTCTGCAGATTACATGGGTACGTAATCTTCGATGTGCCTAAGATAACCGTTCTTTCTTGTTTATAATTAGTTATACTATTTTTGCGATTCTGCAGTTCTGTAATGTGCTGATGCATACAAAACAAGGCTTGCGTTTCAGCTGCCAAGGATTTCAATTCTATCCGATTTGCTTCCATTGTCAAAATTCTATTTTGTATTTACAATGAACAAAAAGGTTCCGTTTTTTTTTTTTTTGATTGCGCGCATCGAGGCAAAGACGAGACGGAAACTGCGTAAACTAAGGCCCATAAAATATTAAAGGTCTACCAAAAGTGTGCTAAAATTTCTAAAATAAATATTTTCAAAATTGCCGCCAAAAGTATGTGAGCTTTAAAACATACATTTGACTTGTAACGTAATAATTATCGTTCAGGCAACTCTGGTTATCGCAGCTAATCGATATATTAAAATGGTTGTTGACACACTTATCCATTTGTAAAATTTTAGATTTGGTAAAAAAAAAGTTAGCTAGTTGTATTAATGAGTATGCCAAAATAATGCTAAAATAATGAAGGAAAATAAAAAGAGCTTTTCCATATGAACATTGTTTTTTTTTTAATATTATTTGAAAGATGTATTTATACAGCATACTTTTTATACAGACCATTATCTCTATCTGTATTCTTTATAATATATGATTCTTAGTTATTTAAAACAGAAGTTTTGTAGTTCTTAAAATAAAAATACATTTTCACTTGGTTTCTAATGCCTTTTTTTACTTTAACTTTAGTACAATGTATAATGTAGTCGAGCATTCTTTTCCGTTGACTATGTGTGATAAGAATCGCTTGTTGTATTATTCGGAATAAGCTGATAAGTAACAGAGCAGAGCACCACTGAGTAATAGGTCTTCAGTTGAACAATATAACTCAATTCATGCGTTTCGGGATAAAAGTGTTTGTGTAAATTACAATTTGCACGTATATTGAAAGAACAATAAGTTATTACTACCGGCGTCGAAAAAAAAGTAATCACAAAATTGTGTCAAATAACTACAAATGATATTTAAGTGTTGTCCGGGTTATTTAGAGTATCTATTATTGTTATGTTTTTCGTAGAAATCAGAGGCCGAGTCGAAACATTCGTCTGCTTGTTTGTCCGTCCGTTTGTCTTTAAATGTGCCGCTCTCAGAGACTATAAGAGCTAGAGAGTCAACATACACAGCTGAGGGAAAAATAATAGCGCAACCCCCACAGGAAATGTTTTCATATGTGGCTTTTTTAAGCTTGTAAGTTTTTAAGAACTTATGAATTCGTTTTTAGAAGTATAATGATCTTAAAAAGTGACAAATCGTTTCCACGTATTTAAAAAAACTTTTTGTAAAATAGAGAAAATTAATGAAAAAAAAACAATTTTTAAATGTGCACTCACAGTTATGAAAATTAAAACTATATGCATATACAGCGGTGTATGAAGGGGGAAAGGGCATAGGGGAGGGCAACTGCTTTACACTTTCGACGCAAAGTGGTTTTAATTAAAATTGATTAGGAATTACAATTTTACGCCATTTACAATAACTACCTCGTTATGAAATTCGCTTGTATATATTTATATGTATATATATACATATGTAATTAAAAATCAGCCAAGATAAACCAGTCTGATCGAGATATGTACAGACTTTGTGAGCTGGTGGTGCCGTTGTTGTCTTCTTTAGCAATTTTGTAATGAAGAATAGTTTGCGTTCGAATTGTCGCACCTCGATCAATTTCAATAACCTGTTAAAAAGTTAAACAAGTACTCAATTTTGTAGTGGTCTTCCAAAATTGAGATGAATAGCTTCTCTGTGGGTTTGTATGTACATAAGTCGCTACATTAAATCATTGATCGGCTCCATCGATTTTGTTGAAATAAATTAGTTAGAATTGTGTAACTACATTATTTGAATTTATGCAAAAAAAAAAATGTCGACCCCAATGTGCAGGGGCAGCGTTGAAAATGTTCATTTTTAAGCTAAGAAACTCCAGAAAGCTTGTACATCACCGATAGAGGATTACAAACGATCAAACCAAAACACCGAAAGAAGGCGGAATCAGCAACAACCACATAAAGTATACAATTGAAAAATATATTGTCCTGAATTTTAAAAATACGCCATACTAAAAATTAAATTTGTTGGGTAGAATTTTAATAGGCACACAACATGCAACTTCGATATAAAATTAGCTTTTTTGTTTGCTTATATTGATAATAATCATTAGCTATTTAAGAATTCACATTTGCAAACATTTTAGATAGTTTATAAAATGGAAGGATACGTTTACGAGTTCTAGACTTGATCTTTTTCTGGATATATATATATGTATATATATATATATATATATATATATATATATATTTGAACATCATCAAATGCATAGTTGACCTAGTTATAGTTCTGATACTATAAAAACTAAGACTTCAAGCAGATATAATTGTTAATTAAGCTCACGAGCACTAGTTTCGGAATCGGAACAGATTCAGAGAATGAAATGTACGAAGAGAAGCACATATGTCGTCGTTTTAAAATGACAAGTCCGAATGCGATGAAAGATTGTTGAGAATTTGGTGGTAGTGGATCTGCATTATTTATTGCGAGCGACGCACGCATAGAACAATCGTGTCATTAGAGGGAAATAAATATTCTGTTTATTAATACCCCCGATAATAATAATCATAAATATAATAATATCATAAACACAGTTAAAATCGCCCCTGAAGCAGTTCATATCAATGCACGTCTTTATATTTGTACATATTGTGTAAAGTTTGTTGTGCAGAAATTAAGCAGACCTTCTTTCTTGTAGCTTACTGGATTTAACCCATTTATGTTGAGTATTTTGTTTGTTGTCAAATTACTATTTAGATAAATTAGATCCATTGCGGTGATGGGCAAAATGAATTTTTCTGTTCCCCGTTCGCAGATTATCTTAAGCGTTCTACTAATATTTATTTATTTTCGAGTAATCAATTCATGGTGTTTTTGTCGTGGATTAAATTTTAGCATGAATTTGTTATTGGACAAATTAAGTAAATTATATTATTATTGGTTCGATTGGGTTTTCTCTGGATTTTCCCCAAACCATGCAAAAATGTTGGGCATTACTGCAAGTAAATAACCCCAGAAATAATTTTTTTTAAATTTTTTTTAAGCTATATACTAAATTTTATTTTTAATCTAATTTGACTTAGTCGACAATAAATAAATAAATATATTTTATATGATTCCTTGGATATTACAACATTGTACTAAAAAAAAGATTATAAAAATAGACTTATTGCTTTTTGCTTTATTATTAACTTTTATTGTAGAACCAATGTGATCCTAAGTACAAAGAAGTCTGACAAATTGCTCAATCTGCTCATTACATTCCCCCAAGAGTGCTAAAAGAATAAACATGACACTTAAGTGCTCCTATCGAAGCCGGTGCAATACAATTGTGCTCCTGATGCTTTTGCATATTGGCCAGAAATTCTGCGGCAGTGAAGCTAGCGTACAATTTGATCATCAGAGTGTAGATAATGAACTTAATTTAAGTGAGGCACATCAGAATAAAATGAAACAAGTGGATTTACCAACGGACCAGAAACTTATTGTACGCTTGCCATCCAATACACTGCTTAAGTACACCTCTTATAAGGATGTTTCAATACTTCACTTTCGAGTTCCATCGGATTCACGAGCTGCATATTTTACTTTCAAGGCAACTGAAGAATCTAAGAGTTCGTTTCGTAAGTAAATCATTTATACAACATCACACAAATCCTTTTCTATCTATACTTTTATATTTACAGAAAGAAAGTGCAAGGCTAAGGATGTCACACTACATTTAAAGGCAAACAGTTTACCTGTGATAAGTCCGGAAAACATTACCTTCCCCAACAATTTTGTAAGCTCCGAGCAAAGGTAAATTTCGTACCTTCAGGTAACAAAAATAATTTAAAATTAAAGTAGCAAATTAAATAATACAAAACTAAAAGTAAACTATTAAGTTGAATTTAAAATGAAAAACAAAATTTGTATAACTATTAATTATTATATAACTGCTACTAGAAAGCTTCTGTAACAATAATGGCTTATTCAGGGCAGCTCCTATTGATTCTGTATTTCTTTAAAAATGGAAAAAGAGGGTATAATGAAGTTGTGCAAATGTAAGCGGCAGAGGGAAGCGGTCGGTGTAGTCAAATTCGTCTATATATCCGGCTGTCCGTCCGTCCGGCTGTCCGTCCGTCTGTATAAGCTCGTCGATCTCAGAGAAATTAATTTAAGTTGATCGATACTTCTTCCGGTTCTCTAGTATCGATAAAAATCGATAAGCGATAGTTTTAAAAACAACCATTTTTAAAATGTAACTTTGTAATGTGGTTGGACTATACATTGACAAAATGTTTTGTATCTGTAAACTTTTTTTAAAGATCGATTACGAAACACAACGGGAAATCGGTAGTTTACCAAAGAACACAGCTGCAATTTCGAGCATAAGTGATTTGTTATGGCATCGATGTATCTACTAATCGAGCTCTCCCGACTACAGTATTCTTAGTTGTCATTTAATCATGATATGAGCAAACATCTCTGACTCCAAAAACTGTAAAGATTTTTGTCCAGCATTAATAATCTAATTACCAGGTTTTTTAATGATTTTTAAATGTTGGAAAAACTAGCAGCAACCGACTACATTATCATTTAACCCCCATTAGCAAAAATCTGTCAGAAAATTCAGATGTTAACTTATTTCATTAATTGTTACAAGGATTGATGAATGCATTTTATTAGCTTTTCTTTTATAAATTATGTATGTAATGGATGACAATTGTTATATTAATATTTACAGATTCAAAGTATATAATCTGCAGTTTCAGTCCGATGCGCAGGAGCACCGCATTGATATACAGGGACCCCAATTGGGCAGTTGGTTTGCTGTGGCTTTTATCAGTTGGACAGATCCAAATAATGATCGCATTGAACAACAAGGTAACAAACATATTTTTACACTTTGTACACACTAAAAATTGGTAAAAAGGGTTTTATCAAGTTGTGCAATAATTTAAAGAGGAAGAAGGAAACATTCTCCATAAAGTATACACACTCCTGATCAATATTTGCAGACCATTCTCGTTTGTGTGCCCGTTTTTATGGAAGCTGATTTTCTCAGTTTTTAAAGTATCATGTTAACAATCTAGCTATATCAGTCTGATAATAATTCGCACACTTTGGCTGAAAAATATCTTTATCAATCTAATATGTCATACAGCTTATGTTTAGATGCGATAACCGAAGTTTTTCAATTCTCAAAATAGAATATCTCAATAACGAGCTATCGCTTTCAATGGTAAATAGCAATTTTCATATGAAAATGCAAAAGGTACTTATTATTAATATATACAATTATTTGTAATCTGATCTATTGCATTAACTATAGACTACCTTACAAATATATATTTGTAGTGATCTAATATATTCAAGAAATGATTTTTGGATGTGACCAGGTCGATCTGGAAGGGTATAACAATTTTGGAGTTCCTCTTCTTTTCTTTAATAAAAAATAACTAGAAATTATTTCCGGATAGCATTCCGAATGTTTCATTTTTCTATAATTAGTAAGTAAGCACAATTTTAATAATGAGCCTAAATAAAGTAATAATGTTTAGTTGTAGCGAATTTAAAACATGCACACAAAATTTTACTTGGTCATCAAGTTCTGTCACTTACATTCCGAAGGGAAACTACAGTTTATAGATCAAACTCAATATGCAAAAATAGTTGCAAAAGTTCATTATATATTGATTACATAACATCAGAAAAAAGTCGCCCTGAATTTTAGAAATTCGCTCTTGGGGCCATGGGTAACTCACCTTATTATTTAGAAAGTATGTTTCTAAGAGTCAAGGCTTTTCTTTTCTAAAAAACTGGTCTAATTTCATCTCTAAAATAAGCTCATTTTTTGCTTATATTAGCTCATAAACATTAGTAATTGTAGATTTCACATGTGTAAGCATTTTAGGTAGTTTACAAATTCATATAATTTAATTAGAAATTTTCAATTTAAATAATTTGCTCATTCGTTCTAACTCTAGGACTTTCCGCGTCATGCGATACGGTGCTCCTGGGCGAATTATCTGTATCTCGGTTCTCAGCAACAATCGTAAATGACGGACAAGTTGAGACCGGCAATCTAACCGGTACATTTAGCTCTACCGAAAAACAGAGACTAAAAAATATAAACAGTACTAAGAAAATAAACCCAACTAAAATCAAACAAAGCCAAAAGAGGCAGCAACAGTTAAATGTAGAAATTAAAAATGTGACTCGAATTCAAACTGAACTGCAGTCAAGGCTGGAGATTGACGAACTCAGTTCGCCAGATAAGGTCAATGAAATGATTTACAAGTTCTATGTGCCCGAAGATGTGGGCGTGGCAACGGCACTTATAACATTTCGAGAAGTGTGCGAAAATTGTCCCGAAATCGGCTTCTACACTCAAGCAAATGCATTCCCGCCAATGGATGGTGTGGATCAAAGTGCGGAAGGCAACGAATTCAACTACGTGCACAGGCCTCACATTAAGCCAAATCAGACTGAAGAGATCACAGTTGAATTTTATGTGCAGCCAAACACTTGGCATTATGCACTCTTGAAATTTGTTGGGCCCCCAAATACAGGCGAAGAAGACGCTGTAGACTTGCAACCAGTGGTTAAAAGATTGCGGCAAGAAAATAGTAAAGATGAAAAGGACTACAATGTTGCGTATACGCTATGTATACTTTATAAGGAGATGGAGCCACTTAATAAATCTACAAAGACTCTGGGGCAGCCAGCTAAGCTCTCGGAGACTGAAAATGCCTGGCAGCCAAAACATTTTCGCGGAGTGGATTTTTATCCGCTGCTGCGCCAGAGCTATCACGAATTTTTTATGTTCGACTATGATTTGGTGCCGGATGCGAACGGCACAGTTCCAGCACTACTTAACCTAACAGCCCAATCTGCAGCCGGATTCGCCTTTGAGCTGGGCGAGGTTTACGACACGGGCGGCACTTTAACCTTTGCCCTGTCCATGAAGCACGATCTGCGTTTCAGGAGCGAGTTGAAAGCAACGCCAACGACATCTCCATCGGAACGGGGTGGAATCCTTGCAGAGAAGTTGGTCAGCGATCAAGAGGACGGAGCGGGATTGCCGATAGCCAAGGAGCAATTGTCGAAAGTGGCTCAAGGAAACCAGAGCATGCAAATTATTGTGTGCATGCACCACGGAGTTCCGGGCGTGCCCACCTGGCCCGACAAATGCCGATATGGTCAACGACTCATGCCTGCCACTAGTTTGGTCAATAACACAGATGCCACGGGTCTAATCCACGTTCCCTTTCCGGAAAGTGGTCTCTGGTAAGTGCACAATACTCTCTTCCCACTATAGATTTTTTTCTTATTTTATTCATTTATTTAATGTCGATTTATATCAACCGACACAGACAAATACAAAAGTAAAAAATAGATTAAAATTAAAATTTAATATGTAAATATAAATTTTGGAAAAAAACATAAGAAAAATTTATAAGATTTCTGGGGGTATTAAATTACAAAATTGGTAAAACATTTGTTGCAAAAAATAGTATGAATAAGCTAAGATGCTAAAGAGACAATACTTTGAAATAGAGTACTCTTAATGACATAGACTATAAAGACGATAAAGTCTATTTTAATCATTACAGAGAACAAAGAAAAGGATCATGCAAGGAATATTTAATAGTACAAGAAGAAAGTGGGGAAACAAGAAGTTCGAGAGAGACCAGACAAAATAATTCGACGTAGCAGCATTAATTTCTCCGTTTAGCAGTTTAACTGCAAACATAATACCTAGCATAACAATACGATTAATTGGAGAGGGAAGTTTAATGATGAGGAATCGATTAGTGTATGGAGGTAGTACAAACAGTCAAAGCGACGAAGAGAAAAATGTAAGAACTACTTTACACAGATATTGTTGAGACCACACACAAGATCCGTATTCCATAATTCGATATATCTATGAACTTTAAAGTCTTCGTTGACAGCTACGCTTTATGTAATTGGGTAATTTGGAGTGGGTGTAAATAATCAGTAATCTATCCTCAAAAGATTAGATTAAATAATTATTTATTAATAATTAATTAATAGGAATCTAACAGGTACGCGCTCATAAAGTGCATATATTCTTAGTCAAAATCAAAAATCGATATAATCGTATGCCATAGGCAGATTAAGTTTATTTAATTTTATCGAATGCTGCAGTTCGATATTGATATTGATAAAAATGGATTTTCTGTTGCAATAAAAGAAATAATTGCAAAAAACATTGCCTTCAAATAAAAATATAATATATATATATAATAATATTATCAAAGAACAGTAAGAGTTTCAAGACCTCTAGTGTCGTATTTATTTATTTTTGAATTTTTTGGAGTAAGACACTTATTTTTGGGTTGAATATATTTTATAAGTAATATCTAAGAATGCACAAACTATTTATTTTTTCGCACAGAGTGCTCTGATTGTTAAGTCGTTAACAAAAGTTTGTTGCAGAAATTAATTTAAGAGGAAAATATCTCTTTCATTAATCAATGCTTTCGAAAAATCTAAAAAAAATGTATTTGCGTTTTATTTGTGATGAAAATGGTAAAAGCAATCCTTTTGCTGCATAGATTTAAATTGCACTTCCAGTTGATATATAATATACCTACCTCAACTTTAAAGCACATTTTGTTAATCAAAATATGTTTTCATATTAAAAACGCTAGTATCATATCATTATGCATTTAAAGCCTGGGTTAAGGGTTCTTCTGGATGAGAAGTTCGAAGATTTGTACACATCTTGGTTAATTTCTTTCCCACTCTTTAACTCTATCTTTCTCTCTGCCTTCTAAGCGATTAACATTCCTTATTACCAAGCTACTAATTCTTATTCATTTGTGGGATGTTTGGTTTTTTCTGGGTTATCCAATCAACACAATAAATGTTGGATTACTTAACATTTTAGTACCCATGATTTGTTATATCCTTCTTTTACTTATTTTTTTCATTTTGATTTTGTTATTTAAATTTTCTTTAGCTTTTATTTAATTATTAATTTTAATTAAATTAATTTAATTTTTACTCACATTAAAAGTCATTCTTATTTGTTTGCTTATGTTTTTAGGTATGTTACTATGCGGGTGTACTGCCCTGAAGCAGACACTGCACGGGCGACTATAATTGACAGCGTCAAGGAATTTGTACGGACCCACTCCGATCTGCTTCTGGAGATGCGAAGTCCTTGCGCCTGCGCTGGTAATGCTGAACGGTATGAGAAATGCATCAAGTCCAAGGATTGCTTGGCCGGCATGAACGAGACGGATACGCTGAAGGTGAAGGAATGCATTATGGACTACAAGTGCACCGATGACTATCTGAAGATGACGCATCTCTTTCAAATACACCACAAGTCGGCGACGGAGCAGCACTTTGCGGACAACTGCAGCACCTCGGTGATCTTCTCCGTGGCATCGAGTCCATGTGTCGCCGGACGGTGTGGTCGTTTTGGCCGCTGTTACAATTATATGTCCGGCGGATTTGTATTTTCCACATGTGTCTGCATGAAGGGTTACCGTGGCTGGGATTGCACCGAGGATTCGCAAGTGCCCTCGAGCATGTCCATTCTGCTGGCCACACTGCTGCTCACGCTGAGCAACCTTCTCTTCATTCCGAGTATTTATTTGGCCATTAAGCGTCGATACTTTACCGAAGGCATCATCTACTTCTTTGCCATGTTCTTCTCAATTTTTTATCACGCCTGCGACTCCGGCGAAGATGAGTACAGTTTCTGTTTGGTCAAGATCGGAGTACTTCAATTCTGTGATTTCTACTGTGGTCTATTGGCCATTTGGGTCACACTTATTGCCATGGCCCATGTTCCACAGCAGTTTGTGTCGTTGCTTCACATGTTTGGAGCCATTCTCCTAGCATTTGGCACCGAACTCAACAAACAGAGCCTGTGGGTATTTCTAGCCCCTGCTCTGACTGGCATTTGCCTCATTTCAGTAAGCTGGGGATTGAAATGCTCTAAGACCCGCAAGTGCTTTCCAGCGCGACATTATCTGATCATCTTTATGCCGCTGGGGATGGTCCTGGTAATGGTTGGCCTGGTCTGTTACGCCTTTCTCCAGACCAAACAGAACTATCACATTGTGCACTCGATCTGGCACATGGTCATGGCGATGAGCATCATGTGCCTGCTGCCCGCACCACAGTCTTTTGTTCCGAAGGGCTAGCATTCGGATTTATCGAGGGAGATTCTCATATGGAATAAAAGGTATTCCTAGCTCTGCAGCTGATGTACCTCACATTTTTAGAAAACAACAATCCTTGCACTAGGTCTTGCAACTGTTCACTAGTAATAAGCTTTACCATATAAGTAATGTACGATATTAAAGCAGTAGTTAACAAATTACTATAATTTATAATTATAAGCCTTCCTTGAATTTATAAGTATGTATGTATCAAATTTTCGAATTCGAATTTTCATAGTAAGGGAAAATATAATGGGATTCTAATTTATTTAATCAAATCTAAATCCTGTCCACAAGCATTAGAAGATTAAACACATAGAGTGTATAAAATATAATTGGAAAATTCAAAATAAAAATAATTGTACAATTAGAAAACTAAATTAATTTAAAATATAAGAACTGATATATCTGGGGGTATTAAAATGGCCCAAGGATTTGGGAAACCAAAAAAAAAAAACGCACACAGACCAAACATCCAAACAGATAGAGCTTAATAATGTTAAGAGGAAAACGTCAAAGGAGAGAAAACGAGGTAAAAAAAGAGTATAGAAGGAAAGTTTGGTAAATTCGCATCAGCTAAGCACGGTCAGAGATTTCACGAAGACATGATACTATTAATAGTTAAGAATTTAATTAAAACAAGGCACTGTAAGACTTACTTAAATGACATGAAAGCGATTCTCCAAAGTGTAATCAGTCGTGTATCAAGGTAATAGAAAAGCGATAAAGTTCCTGGTATGGCTACTACAGGAAAGTTAAGTCGACGTAATTGAAAAGATTAATATATTTATCAGTGTATGCAGAAAGACAAACTAGTCAACTTTGGCATATTAATAAGAAATCGATTATGGAGTACGAAGGCAAACGGAGATTTACATCTTAGTTAGACATTTCGAAGTAAATAGTATTGAAGAATAGTGCGGACAAATGAGACATTAAATTCTTTTGACTAATGCGAGTAAACCATTAATCCCATTAACAATTGTTAACATATGAAGATTGAAGCCCAGTTTGGTATCTAAGAGAATCAAAAGATCCTTAACTATAATTGCAATGTAACATGGTCAATCATAACAATCAAATGGTGTTAAATGGTGTCTAGTGCTTATGACTAGAAGCATAAACATGCTATTTTTTCAATAATTAAAATGCAACTGGGTATTTATAGAGTTGAAAATATATCAGCTGTGTCTAAGCAAATATGCTTTAGACGGGTGAGCTCGTCTATGATTTGCCCTGAAACCCTCCGCAGTTAAATCAATTCTGGTTTTATTGCAAAATTTCCCATTAGGAGAGCAATGCCAGTCATTTCATTTCATTTCATTTTTTGTGGCAGCCACAGCCACTTTTGAGTAGAAAAAAGTAATGTAAGTTTTGATCTTGGTGAAATTTGGGCAGTTGATCAATAATAATTCAAGGTATTATATGTACATATATCAATAACAATAGAAAATTGTGGGTTTTATTGCTATCGTAAATCGAAATGTATCGATATTCGAGAAGCGAAGGTAGATAACGATCAAATTAAACAAACTTTACCTACGCGGGGTATACGAGAATTTATTTCCAAGTTAGAAGTATCTGGCTCGTATAGTTTCTGAGAACAGCATACACATAACGGACGGACGGAAATCGACTCTGCTGTTCATACTGATAAGGAATATATGTATATGCCTTATGGGGTCGGAGTTGCTTCCTACATTTGCACAAAACCATTAAAACCTGTATACCAATTTGCAATTTATTCAGATTATGATGAGCCACCTTATCGCATGTTGATCAGTTATTGTATTAAAGTGGTATCTCTCTGGCAACATCTAATTTTTCCAACTGATTATTGGCTAGATTAAGGTTCGCAAATTTACATAAGCCATTAGCTCCCGTTAAGATGCAGCTATGGACTTGTCCGTCTACCTATAGTTCCGGAAAAGAACAGCATTCAGGTCCAGTATGATACACGGATGAAACTTACTTCAGACTACAGAATACAATATGTTGATTTATGATCCTACAAGGGATTGGTTAGCTGGGGCCCTATACAACAATATTTTATGTGACGTCATAGGGTTCTAATCAATTGAATAGTTGAAACTCACTTGGAAATGCAGTGCTTACGAAAACCATGAGGAGTGATCTCAGCGTGAAAAATATACATCTTGAATTTTTATTTTTCAGTTTTGTGTCAAATATCAGAGCAAGGTAACTGACTGAGTCCGTTGAGAACTTAGTAAAACTAAGAGAAGGAATTAAGCGAAATGATCAGAGAGGAAAATTTATAGGGCCGATAAATCATGCAGTTTAAATAAACTGAAATTTCCTAATCTTAGAAAACTTTTTGCTTTATTGTTATCCCTAGCTGATGTTCACCAGTCCAACGTCCATACACTTTAATGCTAAGAAAGTTTAGTGTTAAAGGTAAGAAATATCAGATTCACATCAGAGAAACTGTTGTCACTAAATCTCACTACGATACCAACCAAACCGTAAATATATTTATTTATATTTTGTAAATATAATAACTAAACTTATAAAACTGAACAAAGAATTAAATTAAAACTATATAAATACAATTTTTTTATTTTTATGGGTCTATAAATTGTGATACCCTGTTTTAGATTTGCACCATACATTTTGCAGGCTGTGGTTACAAAGTTTCATCTGGCCCAAAAATTGAAAAATTAAAAATTGGGTGCCAGCTCACACACAAAAAGTGTTGATGCTATCTTCGCACACATTCAAGTGTCTGCGCGATCCGGTAGCAATATAGCTGCTTCTTTCGCACACATTGATTACCCGTTAAAAAAGGTGCGGACCTGTTCGCACCCGTGCACGCATGCTCATAAAAGGCTGGATTTTTCATTTACCCGCGATGTTGTCGCAGCGAAGTCAGGTGAAATAATGACCTGCGTTCGCTGCTCGACATGCTGACCCCTGCAAAATTTTCGACGCGTCGCCGCCTGGGCACAATTGCGCCCAGAGACTCAGAAAAACCGGATGCACTTTTTTGCTGATTTGACGCCTCTATTACATTGTCTGCTTGGTGATGTTATTTAACCAACTGCTTTAGAAAAGTATGCAGCCCTGACCGCAAGTAATGTTTCAATTTGTGTGCGAACTAGTAGTTCGATTTGAGGTGGTGAAATTGGGTTTTTGTATCTCACTTTTGTTAAGTCCGTTTTTATAATATAGGAACTAGTATTCGCTGGTAGTACCGAAATTAAACCATGATTTTTCCAAAGGAATAATACTGTATATTGTATAGGATTACAGCACTAAGCAGACAATTCAATAGAAGCGTCAAATCGACAAAATAGTGCATGAGGTTTTTGTCTGAGTCTCTGTATTGTCATAGTGATTACAGTTAGTACTTTATGGTGACGTATCACCTTTATTGTTTAAAATCACTGCACAACGATTTGATTTAATTCTATGATTAATTTTTATTTACATTGTACTCTAAATGAGAGTAAGTCGAGTTTTAGCGCACAGATCCAGACCCGTAGCGAATTTCTCTTTCGAATTGTTCCGCTTTCAGAGTGCCATCAATACTCTCACAGTTCTTGTTAAAGACACTGTATGCACTTATTTCACTCGGTTTTCTTGGACCAGTTCTGGTGTTGAAATATATTCCAAATAATGCCGAGAACATCAAAAACACCAATCCAAATTTGAGCTCTATGGCAATCACATACAATGTAACCCAGAATAGAAGGTAAACAGTCCAAAGAGTGTATTTTAAGCACTTGCTCTCCTCGTTTGCATTAGCAGTTGTCCTGTTGTCCTGTGGCAACAATTCATCATCTTCGCTCGAGGCCACATTTTCATCAATGGTTTCATAAATTAGAGCGGATTCCTTATTTGGCGTTTTAGCTGGCTAAAAGTGCAATTGCATTTGTTTACACTTTTCTTTTGTACACGTTGACAAACAATCGATAATACCTTAATGTCGATGGTCGTTTCACTTTTTCCCTGAGATATATCTGCACCAGTGCCCAGCATCCAAAATCGTTTAGCTTTAGCTTTGATTCTGGTCAATAAATCCTTTCTTTGTTTCTGTTGTCGATATTGCCTCAACTGCTCTTGGAAATCAGCCATATTCTTCTTCTTTCGCACATATGTTTGTCAACACTGTTAGAGATGGGAGCGTCTTGTCATCGGTATTTTAACAAACCGAGTCACTAATTCTTAAAATAGCACTTACATACATGCAAATGGATTTATTATATTTTCAAGTACATTAAATATATGCAAAATTAAGACTACATAGAAAATCAATAAAAGTTAATACTTGGTATGTAATTTTCCTTTTTATGATATATTATAGATAATTATTTACGTTTGAAAAAGTAATATTATTTTAAATTATATATATTTATAAGGTTCACGTATATAACACATATGATTATCGCAGTTAATGATTTAAGCGAAAATATTTCTCGTAGAGCTGTGCATCGTAACTTAAAAATTCATGAACTGTACATGAAGTGATCATCAGTTACTTAATGAATCATTTGCTTATCGGAACTCGGTTCCGGCATTGGAACTAAAATTAATTTTCAACATTATTTACTCAAAGGGATATATGATGAACAAACAAAAATGTAGAGAGATTACGCATCACCATTTGTAGAATGGAAACAACTATCATATAAATCAAATCAACCAGCCTTCTTAGCAACTGCTAACGACTGTCAGAACATTTTCCACAATAAACAAACGTACAATCCGAGCTGCTTGGATTCAGGGCTGGACAGTTTTGTATTGCAGTTTGGCGGGAGTCGTGCATTTTGAACTATTTGAAGATTACGAGGAAGCTCAGACTATGTTATACACCAAGAAAATAATGTTTTGTTTCAAGCTAGTCGCTTGCGGAAATGAGGTGGCGCACTATTTAATAAGAGAATTGGAAAATATAAAAGTAAATATTATCATTATATTCTTTTAAAGTCTCCAATAGCAAACATAGTCTTACTCGTTTGCTTATCTGTTTGCAAACAAGTGTCTCAGCTTAAAAGTTCCTAAATATATCGAAGTTTCTTGTTAGAAAACCTGGTACAACTTTTGAAAAGGCGAACATAGATTAAGAGGTGTTTGAGGAATAAATCAAATTAGATATTAAATTTAAATTCAAACGGGTGGAATACATCCTTGAATAATTGGTTAACTTCACATATAAATGTGATGCAGATAAGTTGGTTGAACTGATGTTGATTGAAATTTAAGCTAATATTCTAATCTAGAATTTCGTTAAATGTATGGTTTAAAACTCGTTTGTGACTTGTTTGGAACGTTTAAATTAACAAGTTAAAAATGTTATGACAATGTTATAAATAAGAGTAGATATCTTGCTACCTATTCAGTAGTTACACTTTGAGCATACGAAAGTATGTCATAATAATCATAGCAGCTGACAAATATTACTACTGAATGCCTGACTAAGTGTTGGCTACTTTTATGGGTTCACACTTTGAATTGTGAGAGGTCATAAAAGACGTAGACTTGTTTTGCATATCATTTATGTAAATGCGAGAGTCGTGTGATAAGGCATTGGCCCAAGTGAAAACGAAAATGCTAAATTTCTTAGTTAGTGTATTTATTGTGCAGTTTAGTAATATAATTTTAAAAGATCAATCGAACGATGAGATACTGAAACTATATTATATAATTATTATATTCTCTGGTCAAATTAAAAATAAAAATAATATAAAATAAAATAAAATAATAAAACAATAAAGTTTGACTGCAAAAGATTTTTCTCATTATGTACATTTTAAAATCCTATCATACATTGTCCCGCAGATTCCCCTACCGATCCATCTCTGTTGTATACTGTGAGCAATGTCAGCATGCATCTGAATTGCTTAAGTTGCTTTATTTTATTAAGGACTATAAAATGTGGGGAAGGCATTGTTGACAATTACGACTCTCGACTGTCAGACAAAAGTGATACACAATTAATAAATTAAACAGAGGGCATCTTCATACCTTATTTTTATCTTTGTTGTGCACTGATAAACCAATCTCCAACGTTCCAGCGCAGAGACGTGGGAACTTGCTTTGAATGAATATTACCAATTTGTGTATAAAAAGATATGTCCGCGAGAGCATCGTGCTTCTCTCATCGTGATAATTGTGAAATTGTTCAGTGAAAAATAAATTTTGTACAATGAATACGCGCGTGGGTCAACAAGATCCCGAATCAAAGCCAGTTGACTCCTTTCAAACTGACACGAGTGCTGGTCATGAGTATGATGAAGTGCTTGATTTAATTGGTATGACAACTATAATTATAAACATAGTAATATAGTAATAAAGTATATATAGCTGCTAACTGAACAACGACTTGTTAAAGGATTTGGACGTGTGCAGTGGTGTGTTCTGCTTGCATCAGGCCTTTTACTAATGATGGTGATTAATGAGACAATGGGAATGTCATACATTACAATCGTATCCCAATGTGAATTTGAGACCAGTTCAATTGACAAGGCCGTAATGAGTGCAGCCAGTTTTGTTGGTAAGTTTGGCTGAAGAACTAAGAAATAACTATCCACTTGGATAACTTCTGCCGCGGGTACATAAGGATATACATATTTTAAGCTTAAGTATGTAATGAATTTAAAAAAAATTCTAAATATGAAAGTTTTTAAATTTTAAGGCCGACATTCATTTTAGCTCGAATTTCTAAATTCATGGCCAATTTTTTGTCTGAATGTATTTTATGTAAATTATAGAAAACGCGCAATTGATAAAACTTTTCATTTTTTTTTTTAATAATCAAAATACGTTTTTTTCTTTGAACAAATCAAGTTATTAAGTGTAATAAAAGATTATTGAGAGTAGTTAAGCTAACGTACCGAGTCATTTATTAAACCAAAACAAATTTAACTCGAAGTACAAATTTTCTTATTAGCATGCTCCATTATCATATCTGCACAATTATCGTGTCGTCTCACCAATTATGATTGCGAGTTGATTGTGTAATCAATGTTGTGCAAACTGGTGTTGTTAGGAAGGCTGTGCAAATCAATTCGGTGCAAAGTCTGAATTTTCATAATTTTTTTAGTAATAAAAAGATGCGTGTTTCGTCTGTTAGTAAAATTTGTGATTGATGATGCAGATATTATTAGCCGATTATCTCTTCAACTGGTGTTATCTCGGATAAAGCATTTGGAGCACAAAAAAAGATTTATCGAGATAATATAACAAATAAAATGGAGAAGGCAATTCATTTCCAAGAAGTTTTCAATTTGATCTGCCAAAAATATTGCATTGGATGAGGATGTTGTTTGCTTACGATTTGTCCGAAGCTGACTTGGCCAATTAATTAAGAAATCCATATAAGTTCATTAATAAATTAAATTATGTATACATTTGCATCTTCTAATAACTTCATAATAAACAAAAAAACAAGTCAATTGAGTTTTATAGTTTGTATTTTAAATATGACTTGAATAAAATAAGAAACAAATTATTAACATTTACAAGAAATTCGTTATTATCATTCAAACACTTCGAAAAATTTACATTAATAGTTTTTCTTAGTGTAATTATAGATATTATTGTAAATATTTATTGGATTGGATTAACGATAAACATTGGTATACTTGTGCTTATTGATAATGAAATTAAATTTATATATTATTGCGCCTCATGCGCCTTTCTTCACCACTACCTGCAACCAAACTCTACTGATTGCCGATCAGATATCGATACTTTTATTGATATTGCTGCTGACTCGATTACCTGCTCTCAATAGTATCGGGACAATGGCATCGAGGTTGCCAGATACCTTTGACAGCTTCTCATTTGTTTAACTCTTATGCAAAATCCCACATTAATATTACAGATATTCAAGAAATTTATTTTGCAAAGGAATCATTGTGTTTTTGGAACGCAGAAGGTGAGATATGAAGACAATCTCTGCGCAGTTCCTATTGATGAAATAGTCTTCATTCTGTCCATACAAAAAGTTTAAAGTATCGAATGCAAAATTTTTAATTTTTTTTTTTAAATTTTTCAAAAATTATTATGCAGATTTTAATACCGTCTAGAATTTAGACTTGACCAAAGTTATTATTATTTAAAAAATAATGATCTTTCCACTTTTCATATTTTAACAGTATCAACTAGAAAACAGTTTCTTATTATTATTTAATAAAATTAAATTTTCTTTGCAACAGGAATATTTTGTTCTTCATATTTCTGGGGCTATCTTAGCGATTCGATTGGACGAAAATCAGTGTTATTGTATACAACATTAACTGGAAATATTGTGTCCTTAATTTCAATCTTTATTCCGAATTACTGGATTTATGTAGTTGCCCGTTACTTTGTTGGATTTTTGTAAGTTTTTTATTAAAGCCTTAAATATATCATGCATACATTTGGTTATGAAAATAGTTGTGTCAAACTGCCAAATCAAACGTCGGCAAATAAACTTATAAAGGAATATTTGTTAATCATTTTCGAAAATATTTAACATGTTCATGGTTACATAATATTTGACATTTTAGTGATCACATACTTCTAATGCTTTGGACTGTTGCGCTACAATTTTTATGAACATGACTTCAACAATTCAAATTTTTTCAGTCATACAATAAAATAAATTAAATTGTACTTTGATTGGTAACTCTGGGTGTCAAATTGTAAGATATATATATTTTCGAGACTTTAGGGTTGAAAGTTTGATTGGACGTGAAAAATATTTACTTATGATCATAAGTACCTTTAACAACACCGATATATTATTTTCTCTTCAGGTTGAAAATATTTTAATTATTTATTTTTTATTTACTAATTTAATGCCAACTAAAGTTCGTCGACACAAGAAAATACAAATAGTAAACTATAGATCAAATCTATTTAAAAATAAAATTTAATGAAAATGGAAATTAAAAATAATAAGAAGTATTTATATGGATTCTGGGAGTACTTAAAAGTAAAATGGCTCAACACTTATTGGTCAGGGAAAACCCCAGAAAAACCCAATCAGACCAAAAAATAGTTAATATGAATTAGTTGAGCACAGCCACAAATGCATGTGAAAATGTTATTCAGGACACAAGACACTTAATGATAAAAATCGAGGATTCTGATTGCAATACTTAAAAAATTCTATTGTAATCATTAAATTTAAATTCTTTTTTTATTTCACAGTATAGCAGGTGCTTCTTCCACAACATATGCTTATCTTGGGGAATTTTTCATAGCGCGACTTCGCCCGACAATAATCAATTATGCCACCTTGTCTGTCGGTGTTTCAACAGTTTATGTGCCTGGTAACTAATTCAATAATTGTTTAAGTGTCTGACAACAATCAATTTAACTTTTTAATCCTTCAGCTGTTGCCTGGCTTGTAATGTCGATGCATTGGAGTGTAGAAGTGACAGATACTATCTCATTTCGACCTTGGCGCTTATTGACTTTTTTTTATTTACTTCCTGGAGTGTTGGGAACCATTATGCTATTTCGATTGCCTGAAACTCCAAAATTATTAATATCAATGGGTAAAACCGATGAAGCATATGTCGTATTAAACTGGATTGCTTTGAAAAATGCAGGCAAAACGCTTGAAGATTTCAAAGTTAAGAAAATAAAATCTGATATTTGCATTGGCAAAGAAAATATTATGACTGCTTCCAACTCACCGTGAGTATTCAAGCTTATTTATTTTTTATTTAACTAATTCTGTTGCAATCTGTTTAGAACGGTTTCTTTTAAAAATATGTGGAAGGAAACGTTACCATTGTTCAAAAAACCATATTTAAGGAACTTTTGTATTAGCTGCCTGGTTATGGTCGGGTTTTTCTTTGGGTGGGTTTCTTAACCAATATGCTTGAGTTTTTATTAAATTCAAAGTTAACTTCCAGCTCGTCGGGAATGGCACTATGGTATCCAGAAATACTAAATCGTTTGAGATCAGACATTGCCGAGGACGACATGACGGTATGTGATGTAATCGATGCATCTATTAATCAGGCCCAACTCAACGTAACAACAAATGTATGAGTGTAAATAATACACCTATTTATATCGAAGTCTAAGCCTATTCTAATACATTTCAGATTTGCAACGATGAAGTAAATACAAGGAGCTATATAGACACAATTATTTACGGCTTGGTTCTTATTGTCGGCTATATTTTAATCGGTTTTGTTATGAATCAAATTGGGCGCAAATTAGCAATCACAATAAGTTTGGCCATAGCTTCAACTTGTGCTGCTTTATTGGTGTGGATACAAAATGAGATTATCATCATAGTCTGTTTTTGCTTGTACCTGGTATTGCCTGGCTTATGTGTATCGGTTTTGAGCGGTGCCGTGGTGGATCTGGTCCCCACCCATTTAAGAGGGAAGGCGCTTTGCATATGCCTAATGCTGGGACGCACTGGTAGTATTTTTGGCAGCAACCTCATCGGAATACTTTTGGAATCGCACTGCACTATAACATTTGGAGTGTTTTCTGGATTGGTTTTTGGTAATTATATTCTTAAATACTTTTAAAACTGTCAGTCAATACTTAATTATAATCTTCATTCAATTAACTTAATGGACAAAATTAATAAATGAATAATGTCATCTGTTATCCTCCGGGTAGAATAGTGAATATAATATTATGAGTATACCATTGCTCAGGTTCAGTTAACTAATGTGAGTAGCTTTCTTTATACTTGCCGAGAATATTATAAGTTTGTCATAGATATATCATTTTGTTAGATATAGCCAGATTAATATAAATATTGCTGCCTACACCTGTAAATACAAAAAATAAATGTGTCCAACTAGGAGATACCTAATTATCAGCTTGAGCTAATTAATTTTAGCGGCTTATTATAGTCTTTCCGAGAATATTATTAATTAGCTGCCATATTGGATGATAAAGATGAATTTGTGTGCACCTTAATTAAAAATTTGTTCCTTTTTTAAATTATAACAAAATTTAACTGTCAGTATGTAGACTTCGTTCTACAAGGGTATTAATCTTCGGCACACAGTAGGTTAACTAAACCAAAAAAGTTCATAATTAAAATATAATTTTTTCCTTAACAGGTTGTGCAGTGCTTTCTTTCCTTATTCCAATGTAAATAATCACCGGGAGTGGTTCTGGCTGTAACAAATCGAGAATGGATTATTTGTAGGAAAAATGGATTGTTTGTTTTTATTGCAAACATCTTAAGGCAATGGCATCGTCATTATTTATAACTGACAAATTTTGTAATTTTTTCTTAATACAATTCAGATCAACAAAATGAATCAAAATCAACAACTATTTTTGTTCAATAATGGTGTAGACCCTTAAAGGGTGACCCAAGAAAGGGTGTAGACCCTTAAATGATTTCATATAAACGTCTCTATCTGTGGCTACAGGTGTGTAAATAAAAAATTTTTATTAAATAAATTAATATATTATAAATAATTATGTTTAAAAAAAAATTATAATCATCTAACTAGTAATAACTAAGAAAACATTGATAGAAATAAGGCTAGTATTTTAAACAATAAAATCATTTATAAATTAGAACTCAACCGGTGAATTACACACACATTTTTTTAAGTTTCTCAGAATTCTAAGAAGACAAAATTCTCTGCAAACATTATTAATGAAAATTTACACCTACAACAATACAATACTTGAAACACAAAAATCCTGGGCTTAGGCCTCAACGAAAGAGCAGAAATTAAAAATATGAATGCTTCTTGTAAGCTTCCTAAAATTTAGAAAATCCCCTGAAAAGTAGAAAAAGTTTCTGGCTTTTAGAAATAAATTCTGAATATATAAAAACAATTCTTAAAATTAGAAATTTTTTTTTTAATTTTCAGAAATATTTTTCTTAACAATAGAAAACATTGTCAAAAAGTAGAAAGCGTTTAAAAAATTCCATTTTGCAATTAAAAATTTTGTCTCTCGCCTGCTTATTCGAGTTTAGCTGTTGTCTGCTGGAGGCTGTGTACCTCTGCTGCAAAGTCATTCAAATTAAATTAATTAACTTCATAAACTATCTAAAATATTTGAATATGTGAAATGTTAAAACATTATGTTTTAGAGCTACGCTTATACATATAAAAACACTCTGGAAACTATACGGATTTGATTGTGAGTCTTAAAATGTAACAATTTTTTTTTATAAAAACATAACCTGCCGTTTAAGAAATCTATTTCACGAATTATAATGTGATGAAATTTTCTAAAATTCAGTGCGTTCTTTTTCTGACTGTAAGAACATTAAGAAATATAGTAACAATAACAAGTTGTCGGGCATTTATATCTGTCAAATCTTTACTCAAGCAACCTCTGCACGTGAGTTGGTTTTACAAATATCCACATAGAGGTAACCATCGAAGTTATTGGTTTTTTCTAAGTTAAATGTATATAATATAATAACTGACAGTACACAAAGCACACTTTCAGACGAATTCTGTATACAAATATATGTCTTATATTTTTTTAAAAATAAAAACTTAACTAACAATTGGTTTAATGTTTTAAGCATTTGATTTACCAATTTACTTAACGGCCATGAACTTTGATTCTGCATACGCATATAAATGAATATTGTTGGCTTTAACAATTTTGCGCCAGATAAGTCGCTTTGGTAGGCGACATTTACGTTGATCAAGGTCATTGGTGGATAGTAAACGTAAGTAGGTTGCTTGGACACCTAAAAACAAAGAGTTAAGCTGCTGACATCTACATTTCAGATCAGAGTTAGAAATATTATGTTTTAAGCAAATTTTATTTATAGTTGATCTTTTACGAATTAATGAACAAATTTTCGCTTTAAGCCAGACCTTACTAGAAATGTTGAAATAAAATCGCTTTGTATGTGTTAATATTGCTAAATCGAAATCTAAAATCCAAAATATGAATTTTTAAAACGTAAATAATTCGGGACAATTTTCCACAAATCCAACCATTGTAATTTCACATGATATACATTTTATTGACATCAGGTTAGCGAATTGAAAAAATGAGCCTTGCTTTAAAGTCAAGGTTTGGAATTTAAACCTCTGGTATATGTGAAAAATACCATTAAAGCTTCACACATGCACATTTTGGTAAGGTTTGCTTTAAGCAAATATTTAAAAAAATGTTTTGTTTTAAACAAATATTTGTCTTACCTGTTTCAGGTCTGGGTGTTTACTAAATATTCAATATTTATGTAATAATATTATGTATATGCAGGGGTAGGCAACTGTTTCTACAGTTTGCATAAAAGCAAACTGTTTTAAAATAAAATTTGTGTAAACGTTATGCGATCTTGCAACTTAAATATCTTATGCCAGTTAAGACTTATCTTTCGATCAATAACTCTTATGGCAATTTATGAAATAGTGTTCCGACCTATACAAAATAAATAAATTAAAGTTAATTGTTTCTAGATTGAAAAAATTGTTGTAAGTGTGATTTAAAGTGCAAACAGGTTCAAATAATCATATTAGCTAAAAGACTTAAAGTAAAAAAGACTTAAGTCCGCCAGTATAATTGTTTTTGTGATTACAGTATTTGTCTATCATGGGTATATATAAAGTCTGGCATTACTATGCCATCTTATTATCGAGTTATCAGAAATATTTGAATATCCCTATTAATCATAAATTAACATATTTAAGTCACCAATTTGTTTGGAATAATTAGCTCTCTAGTATATATTATTGTGATCTCTGAGCTACTAACACGTTGTTCTCAGAACAAGTTTTTGCTTACTCAAGCTGCAAATGTTTTTGGGTTTTAGCTCACAGCTGTGAGTTGAGTGGAATGTAATGCATTTGTATAAGATACTTATAAGGCGGGGCAATTTTGTCACGAGAATCAGTTGAATGGACGCCGTTGGAGTAGTAAAATGCAGGACCGTATTTCAGAATCTGGTGATTCCAACTCATTGGAATATGACGAAGTCTTGGAGAAGATTGGTATGCTAACCAGTTATATCTCTTGTGTTGCATTAAAAAAATATATCCCTTCTATGGTGCAGGCTATGGCAAGACCCAGTGGATTCTATTGCTCGTAAGTGGTCTCTTAACAATCTCTTCAGTAGCTGCACAACAATCACTGGGAATTATTGTAATCGCATCCCAATGCGAGTTTCATACAACAGAAGCCGAGAAGGGCCTCATGATGGCAGCATCTGTTGCAGGTGAGTCGTGATTTAATTTACATACAACAGCACCAGTTTAACACATTAACATATAACAACGTTTCCGATCTACTACTTGCTCGGTATTATTTGTAAGGGGTTTAAATGTGTGGGAGGGATGGGGAGGGGCTTCCTCTGCCCATATCTGGCTACGGTTATGCTTCTTAAATTTAGTTTTGTTACGCATGAAAGAAGACATTTCAAACTACGTAATTTGTATACAAATGTTTAGGGTGATCATCAAAAGCCGTAAATCAGATTGAAAGACTGTTTTGTGGTTTGTATTCGTAGCATGTTTTGCACAGGTATTAATTCTAAGGCACATCATGAATCATTGAGCTGAGTTTAAGAAATCACACTCAGAATAAAACCCCCGAGATGTACTAGAATATCAGCATATCATAGCTTTGGCGCCAAAGGCAGTTCGACTTCTTATCAATAAATTATCTATCTAAAAGCAATTCTTAATAAAGACATTACAATTTTAATATTTATCACATATAAAATGACACTTGTTAGATATCTTACAAAAAACAACTAAACAAATCATTTGGGATTTTTACGGCGATTCGTACCCGAGAACTCTGGCGTTCGCGAGTTGAGTGACTTTCCTCTGAGCTACGCGCCATTCAAAATAGTTGAGAGCTAACTTTTAACATATCAGTTGAGAGAACAAGTTTCCTAACTTCATAATCTGAGAAAGATTTGTTTGCCAAAAATTAAGATTTCGATTTTTACTTCTTTAGAAATATTCAATATAATTAAGAAATATATTTTAAAGTTACAGTCATATTTTTATACTGCATAAATTCAATCAAAGCAAGTAAGAATGCTGTAGTCGAGTGATCTCGACTACGATTTACCCTGAACCCAGTTATTAAATATATTCTATTTTAATTTGAAAACAAAACATAGTATGTACATATATGCATAACGGGGCTCTGCAGAATACACACAAAAACAAATCTATGCCATCTCTTTCTCACATATGCGCTCGCATATTTTTGCATACAGAAAATGATTGTAGCTGATGATGGAAATGAGAGCAATATGATAAAATATTTTCGACTATAACATGGGTGTTTCTTATCATATCTTGATGAAACTCAGGCAGTTGATCAATAATATGCATATGCATATTGTCTATTAATAAGAAGATTCTGCCTTTAAAATTGTAGCATTTATTGCTATCGGAAATGTAAATGTATCGATATTCGATAAGCTGAGGCGATAAAATAAAGCAAACGTTATCTGCGCAGGGTATACGAGAACCTATAATCCAAATTTGAAGTCTGCAGCTCTTATAGTCTCTGAGATCTGAGATGGACGGATATGGCTATATCGACTCGGATGTTGACCATGATCAAGAATATATATGATTTATGGGGTCGGAGATGCTTCCTTCTGCCTGTTACATACACTTGCACAAAACCATTCTACCCTTTTTACCCATTTTCAATGGTTCAGGGTATAAAATAATAATAATGAGCAACTATTAAATGGTCATTGTAATATATTTAATATTTTATAAACAAGTTAATTTTGCATTTTTAAAGGTATCTGCATATCAAACTATATATGGGGATATATCAGCGACGTCATCGGCCGACGAACAGTTTTACTTTGGGGAGCATTTATTTCGAGCGCCCTTCTGATTATTCTCATGTTCGTTACAAGTGTTTGGTTATTTAACATTATCAACTTACTCTGCGGTATCAGGTAAGTGACTCCTATGTTTAAATATATATTATACAATTTGTACTTACGAATTTAAGAAATCTTATTACTCAGATTGAACAAGATTAACATTTAGACTACTTAATTTTGTTATTATATTTTTGGAAAGACATTCTTGTTTTGGCTTGTTTCATTGTATAATTTCTCATTAACAATCGACTCACGCAAATGGTACATTAGTTCTCATATAGAGACCGATCCGGCAGTGCCCCGAGATTTAATCATGCATTCATGATGCTTCACATATAAAAATTGAGAAAACTTTGACTTGTATAATTACCTTTCTGCGGTTGAGTGATCAAAACTAGGACCCGTGCCTTAAATGAATATTTATTTATAAGCTGGGTTCAGAGTCGCAGGTTTGTTTATCTAAAACTTATGTCCATTGTCTGTTAAAAATATTTAAAAAAAAAAACGAATCTAATTTTATTGTTAGCTTTCAATTGAAGAGTAAGTGGAAAGGGGCCCACATTGTGGATAGTGTGCTTGAAGCTTATAAGAAATATACATTTTGAAGATTTTTATAGATAAAAATTTTTTAAATACAAAGCTTCTGCTTCGACTGTCAATATGCAAATACATATAATTTATTTGACAACTTTTGTTTTTCAATTCATTTAAATTTATTATCATCAATTAAATGGATAATGAGTGCAGTTTCTGAATGTGATGTGTAAAATGTTTATTGTTAAATTCGATTCTAGGCATTTAGTTGTATAAAACTTATACTGTATACAACTTAAACTTATAAAACTTGCATCATATGAATTTTCATGAACAACTTTCTGCCTCTCTGTTGCTATTAATCTTTGACTTCCAAAACTTTTATAAGTCCGACAAATCGATATACGTAGAAGTTGAATCGATTGAAAAAATTTTTAATTAAACTAGTGAAATAAATTTGCATAAACAAAACTTCCCCGGCCATAATTAAAAATTATATAAATATAAAAATATTACTGACAACCTTTTATATCGATTCACGCCCACACCCACAGTCGCACCATATAAGTAAACCCATAAAATATATAAATATGTCAATGTAA
Source organism: Drosophila glabriapex (assembly GCA_035042305.1). Lineage (NCBI taxonomy): Eukaryota > Metazoa > Arthropoda > Insecta > Diptera > Drosophilidae > Drosophila > Drosophila glabriapex. The sequence continues at coordinate 585,869 of JAWNLN010000060.1, forward strand.
ATTAATCTCTCATAGTCTTGGCGCTGTGTCAGCTGGACTTTATCCGTATTTGAGTGAATTCAATATACCTCGGCACCGAGCAGTTACGATCAACTATTCCACGATGTTTGTCAGTGTGACCGCAATTTATGTCCCAGGTAATTTAAACACTGCAATCTATAGTATTAAGAACAATGGAGCAGGTGCAAATAAAAGTTCTTCTGTATGTAATTCTTAAATTTAGTTACGAATATTATTGATTAAGTTACTATTCGACGCGTTTTTGCGTCTAAAATTATCAACAGCTCGATTAAGTTAAAGGCTTTAAGCTTAGCGTCAATTTTGGCAGGTATATTAATAGTAGCCCTTTTTAAGGACCGATAAAAAAATTGTAGAGCCATGCCAAACATGCTCACACGATTGGCAAAGCCAATATTTCGGAAAGTGTAATTCGATAGATCCGCATATTTACCACAATTGTATAGTCACCAAACGTGAAAGGTAAATTGCTGGCAACCTCCTTTAAAAATCGGAATATACAGTTTTAAACAACGCCCACATCCGCCGCCCTCAAGGAACTTCGGCCATATAAATATGAAATTCATATCTTCCACAATTTAGTAACTCCTTCGACGATCGTTATTTCTTGGGTACATCCACCCAATTCTGGGGCACCTGTTATCAGATGGTAATACTTATTGGTATTAGAGTATTTCTTACAATATAATATGATATTTATCAATTTGCAAAAATAATCTTCGTATGTAGTCGAATCTAATAATAGAGATCGGCACATTAAATAAACAGATAGATCCACAGACAGACTTCGAATTGCTCTGTATAAAAATATTATTATTACGAATATTATAAACACTTTGGCAAATAATTGAAACTGAACTTATTTATTTGCAGCAACTGCTTGGGCGATATTATCTTCAGACTGGTCAATCCATGTAGTTGGCGAATTTGTTTTCCGACCATGGAGATTGATAATGCTAGCGTCTCTTTTACCGGGTCTTATTGGAGGAATAATCCTTATATATTATCCCGAAAGCCCGAAACTTCTGCTCTCCCAAAATAGAGAAAGTCAGGCACTAAGCGCTGTGGATTGGATTAGTAAATTTAATCGAGGTCTTTCAGTAACTCATGTGCTCAAAAATAATGAATTTTCGCTGAAACCTGAAATACAAGCCGGAGAAAACGTGTTGGCAAACCAGAAGGGTTGTGGCATGGTAACAAACATCGCACGTGCCACAATTCCATTATTTCATAAGCCGCATGGTTTCAATTTCATATTGTGCAACGTGGCTGTGCTTTGTTTGTTTTTCAGGTAAGATTATAAATTGGTCATTCGTGTAAGAACTGCAGCACCCACATATGCTAAAATCTCTTTCTTACTTTCACTCGCCAGAGCACAGAGCCACACTCGACTTCAGCCTGTCTTCACACTCTATTTTCTTGCATTTTGCAATACTGAACAAATTAACCGTTCAAATTATCACATCTATATTCGCATAGCTCATATTTTTTTTAGTATTAATTATTTATTTATTTTTATACAGTGCATGTTAATATTGAAACATATATTTATTTGAATATTATTTTTTAGCTCAAATGGTATGCAGTTATGGTTCCCTGAAATTGTAAATCGTTCATCGAGCGCTGAAAACACTAATTCAACAGTTTGTCAAATATTGGAAGGCTCTTACGGTAAAGAAGCTCAAAATGTAGCACTAAATAACACTGCGGTAAGTTAAAGGAAATACTAAATCGATAGATGGATCTTAACAAAATATTTTTTTTTTAGGTGTGTTCCGATGAGATTTCAACTAGAACCTACATTGATAATATGATCGTTGGAGCTTCATTTTTATTGGGATTCGCCATACAAGGCGCTATTTTGAATCCTCTGGGTCGAAAGAACGTTCTGTTCGCTGCACTCGTATTTTCGATTTTAAGTGGAGTTTTACTACACGTTGTTTCGAACTCCACAGTGGTGCTAATACTATTTTGTCTATACATTCTGTTGCCTGGATTATCCATTTCCATTATGATAGGAGCGATTGTGGATCTAATGCCAACGCACTTAAGGTACTAAACAATTATCTGCATCTTATTTAAAGCAATTAGCTGCTTAGCTATGATTAATAATAATATTTTATACTATGTTTTGTCAATGGCCTCAGAACATTTAAGATTTGAACTAATAATCGATATTTATCGATATCGATGCGTACGTCCTCGTACCCATTTGAATATATAATTTTGCGTATTGATACATGTTTAACAAGTATGGAAAATCTATATATGATTTTAGGGGAAAAGCAACAAGTTTGGTCATGTCACTGGGACGATTTGGTATTATTGCATCAGCAAACTTAATTGGAATAACATTACTACCGTTTTGCAACTCAACAATTGCTTTATTTACAACTGTTCTTGTTGGTAAGTATGAACAAACTCATATCTTTAAAAGGCGGCACTTGCACGACACGTTGCGTACAGCTGGGAGTTTGCTTGTATATTAAAAGGGTTTATTATCCAAGATAGCATTACCAAACTTATTAGCAATATGTGTAAAGTTCAACAATTTTTGATCACATCAATATCATATTATATTCTCCACCAGTAAGACATTTTTTGCTGATATATGCTTATAAATCTAATATTATATACAAGTCTATTTTTCGATTATTAATTAACAATGTACAATGCAATATACAATACTGTCTGTATTATCCTGACTGCGCTAAACGATCCTTTTATACTGTTTCTGCTGAGCGACTGTCCAACGAGTACTTTCTCGGCAATGCTAATCGGTCCGTGCTTGATATGAAATCCAGCGTAGAGCTGCCATCCTTTGCCATATTAAATAATCAGAATGATTTAAAAAATTGTTATTACTCAGATAGCGGTTTTCAATAAACTTCCTATCACTAAGTCACGTAAGTGTCGCCATTTTGAAAGCTTATATTAGTTATATTTTTATATTTTATTAATATTAATATATATATATTTTTTTTTTAGTATGTCTGATAATTGTTTATCGTCTGCCAATAAGAAATTCATAATGATGCATTTTGAAATTTGGAACAATCGTACACTTGTAAATAAATAAAATAAAATTTTAATACCTACTACACAAAGTTGATTTTAATTAGTTTTTTCTCTAAGAAAGGAAGTTAGCAAGGCCCCTTGTTATTCACATTGTCCATTGTTCGTGTGTGATAAATCAATTCAACACTTTTCCCGTCGAATTTTTCTGATCATAGATTGCAAACTGATCTACACAGTTTTTAAGCCTGGAGTCCAGAAAATTTATTAAATGTTAATTGTGGGAAATGTAGATAATGTTTTTTTTTTATCGACGAATGCTCTTTTTGTATAATATTATATATCATAAAGTTAAATTAAAAATTTAATGGGTATCCTGGGATTCATCAAGCGCTGGTCCCTTTGTTACTACAAATTTTTAAATTCCACTTCTTGGTTACAGTTTTGAATATGGATATGGATTTAATCTATACAAAAACAATTTCAAAAATATAGGGTCTTAGCTGTAATAATAATATTAGTTTACTGTAGTAAACTTTTAAAATTAAATCTTTGTTCTTCTTGCATAAACTAATAAGTGGTGATATTAACTGTTAAAAATTAAACAGTTAAACTATTTTTACAGTTCCGGTTAAGAGTACTACGATTTTCTACCCATTTATCTTTAAACTTGCAATACGTACTGTACCAACTATCGATAACCATTTTATTTTGGAAGAGATCAGGTGATTATGCAAAAGGCTATAATAAAAAATAATAAAAATGAATGAAAAATGTATGTTTGATAACGTATGATGATTTTATATCAATATGAAAATTTTGCATATTTTGTACACATCGGTAACAATTAGAATTGCTATAAAAGAATATTAAAAAGAGTCTAAGCAGTCATTGAACGATATTCGTTAAATGATCTATAGACAAAATTATATTGTACTTCGCGTGCTATACAAAATTAAAAGTCTCCAATAGCGTTCTAAAGAGAACTATTGTGAAAGTTTCTGGCAGTCAGTAAAGAATAACTCCTTAAAGTTAGCATTAAAAAAAACTACAAAATGAGAATCGTAATCATATTTATATATTTCTTAAATATATAAAAGATTTGAATCATATTTCTATTATGTTAATCTGATAGGAAGTGTCATTCAGCTAGTAGTGTTAGTGTTCACAAAAGCTTTGGCAATTATAATGCTATAAAATTATATTAAAAACAACTACATTGTTCTTATGGCAAATAGACACAGTTTAAATTTTAACAAATTAAACTGTTTACCATCATGTTTTTGAATTCGCAAAAAATAAAAAGGTTTCTAATTTCAATGAACATTAATTATAGATGTCGTCAGCAAAAATGATGATTGGTGTAATTCCTTATTCTTCGTCGTCTTCCGCATCTTCAGATTCTTCTACAGCACTATCTCCGCCAGTGTTGTCCAACTGGCCTGAAACATCTTCGATATTCGAACTTAATTCTATGGTCGGTTCCTGTTGATGATCCTCCACAGGAGTGGATGGCTCATCAATTATGGGCTCAGCAACATCTCTATTTTCCTTTTGAATCGACTGCAGCTCTTGAGCAGCAATTTCCGCCTCCTGGCGGGCGATTTCGGCCAATTCAGCTGCTTGGCGTGCAAGATCGCCCTCACGTTCCTCTTCGGCCTGCTTCTCGATTTCCTCCAGGCGACTCAACTCCTGCTCCCGCGAACGCTGCTCCTCTTCTAGGCGGGCCTCCTCAGCCAAGCGTTCCTCTTCGGCTTTTTGTGCAGCAGCCTCTTCCGCTGCCTTTTGAGCAGCCTCTTCAGCCAAACGGGCCTCCTCCTCAGCTTGTCGAGCCGCAGCTTCTTCGGCAGCCTTGGCTTCTGCTGCAGCTCTGGCTTCTTCGGCAGCTCGGGCTTCTTCTTCTGCCAATTTTTGTGCTGCTTCCTCGGCAACACGGGCCTCTTCAGCTAAACGTTCCTCTTCGGCTTTTTTAGCGGCAGCTGCTGCCTCTGCTTCTGCTTCTGCTGCGGCATGTGCTTCTTCTTCGGCGGCTCTTTGAGCTGTCTCTTCGGCTAAACGGGCCTTTTCCGCAGCAGCAGCTTGCTTGGCTGCCTCAGCCAAACGGGCCTGTTCTTCAGCCTTTTTTTCAGCCTCCTCCCGTTGTTTCTTCTCCTTGAGAGCACTATAAAAATAGTATTTTTTTTATTGTCATTATTATTATTAATTTCGAAATGGCGTACATCTCTTTGCGACGCTTAGCTTCATCGGCCAACTGAGCTTGTTTCTTCTCCACTTCAAGATCATCTTCGTTGACGGTCATCAGGCGTTCCTGGCGTAGACGTTGCTTCTCCTTGGACTCCAGATCGACAGCATCTTCAAGTGGCCTGGGAGCAGAGAATTTTCTCGTTGGGCGATTCGGATCCAATTCGGCATCTGAAATCCAAAGCCCGTTATAGATAATGTTAGGAATAACTTTTGTTTTTAGTAATTATGATATCATACTTATCGAAATTAATATAATTAGGTAGTTTAATGTAAATAAGTCGTGTATATCGGTGACTGTATTCAAATATACACATTATTGCTATATAATGACTTACCATAGGTGATTGCGGAGAGAATTTCATATACATCAATAATGCAGACTTGCAGATTTGAAGACTCCAATAATAGAGTAATTGTATTTTAATTAATGAGTATTAATAACTGGTTTCTAGTTGCTTTAGTGTTATCAAAGATATATATGACCGTATGTATGTTTATGTCAATTGTTAGGGAAACAAAGTAAGGAAAAGTGTTGAATGAAATTCGAGTGCTCGTAATTAAACTTGCACATAACTATATAAATAAATATATATAAATATATTTATATATATAAGAATATGTATATGGTACATGTATTATTTCTTGTGTTTTCGTGCTCTCATATTTCAAATTTGTTATTTGTAAGTGTGTAAAAGTTTAGTTATGAAGAATTTATAATATCCGAGTCGATCCAGCCTCGCATTATTTTCATAGTCGACCCAGTTATGAATGTATATATGTATATTGATTTATCCACATCAAGTCATATAAAAACTAGACCTGCACGTTTTGTTAATACGTAGATTGATTGTATTTTAGAATTGTCATATATTTAAATGCTAACCATGAATAAAAATCAAAAATTTAAAAAAAAATATACATATGGACTAAAGTTCTTTCAAAAACTATATCTTCATCAAGGAAAGTAAGTTGTGCAATTTTTCATTTTACATTCATATATATGATTTATAAAACAACATGCACATGTATATGTGAATGCATGGATGAGTGCGATTACGTGTTTGGGAACAGCATTTATGCCAAATAAACTGGTATGAAATAAATATGTATGTACATAATAATTATTTATAGTAATGATAAAATAAATTTGATGACACGTGATCGATTAAGAAGTCAACACTTGCCAAATTTATTGTCATATTCTAAGTTAATACTAAAATTTACCCATTACGTTTCCTGCTGCCAATCAAAAAATTTAGGTCAAGGTCATTAAAATTCGCACAAGATATATAAGCATATGCTGAACTGTCATATGTTTTTATGTATACATTTAAACATATACATTTTTATACTTGCATATAAGTTCGCTGCGAAATGTAGACAAAAAATAAACGCTTTTTTAAAAAAAGGGTGAGCTTGTTTATTATTTGGTGAGCTGTTTTTATAATATGTTTTAAAATTTGTTTTTTCAAGCTAAGTTCTTTTTTATTGTTCCAGAACTTCAGAACCGTATAACAGTTAACATTTTATATTTTCCGTTCTGTCAGCCGTGCAGTTTGAAATTAACTTCTATGTTTGTATTGCTGTTTTAATTAGGTCTCTATATAAATCAGCGATATTGTCTTGACGTTTAGTTCAACATGTTGATTATATTTAACATGTGCAGCATCTCCAATTTGAACCTTCTGTTGAAACTCTGCTCTACTTCTAAAATGTTCACTACTGCGATGTCTGAAGTGTCTATTCTCGACACGGTAAAACGAAAGCGCTGTTTTTCGTGTTGTGTTTAAATATTTCTTTGAATATCAGATTTTGCTCCAGTTTTTAATTTCGATTTTGTCCCCTCAATATATATTTTATTTTATTGATATTTTAATGGTGTCTATGAAGGAGTCTATGAGCGATAACAATTGTGTCCTTGTTGTAACAATTCAATCTGGCCAGTTTTTTCGATAAGTTTCGAATATATACTACTGATTTGAGCAGTTTTAATGGTTTGTCTTCTTTTGTTACCTTATGCCTTTGGTATTTTAGTTGAACACATATTGCGATTTGGAAAATATTTATTATTTCTTGGAGTATTGTATTGATGGAAGAAGTGATTACTCGTGTATTTTAAATAAGTCCATGAATTTTTCCTAGAAATTAACTAGTTCAAACACGCCTTAATAATTATAGAAAAATTAGAAAAATTAAAGAATGCTTTTCTTGCCAAAGAAATATGAAAATATGAGTTTTCTCCATTGTCAAATCAATTTCTTAGGCAACTGTGTTCAGAAAAACACACAGCTGTACAAAACACACGTACATGAAAAAGTTGAAAAAGTTGAGCTGAAAATAACTTTTGTATAGTCACTTGCTCTCCCATCGCTAATTAAACACATTGTTTTGCAATTAGGTATACATTTTAAGATCTGTGCTTAAATGAGGACATACGTATGTACATAAGTACATATATTTATATAAAATGGTATCATTATACATGGCATTCATTATCAAATACAATACACAGTTATAAATATACACATATTCAAACAGACATATGTGGCAGTTTTTTTAAAATATATATAAATCAATAAAAAACATACATTTGCGTAAATGCCCAACCATATTTAATTAATAATAACAATTATACAAATTGAGGACTTGGGTAATAAACAGATGTAATTCAAATAATATACATATTAAAAAGAAAGATAAGTCGCTAAAGTGGTTGGTAAGTATTTGAAAAAATTAGTATTTAAAACGATTCGTCAGAGATTGTTTTTTTTTTTTATTAGTTTGTGTCAGTGATAAAAGTTATTATGGGCTTGCACATTAGTCTAGATGTGAAAGCGACTGAGTTTAGTGATATCGTTTGTTTATTTTTAAGATATCGTTTTTAATTGACAATAGACAAACATAATGAATTTTCTTTTTATTTATTTATTCAAAAATTATAAAGTGTGTATGTCCATATTATAAAGTCAGGCATATTATCATTTAGGCCTCAACTTCAACAGCTTCAACTGGAAAGAGTCAATCAATCATAAAACATATTAAGTTAGTAAGATACAAAGAACAAAGCTAATAAGGATGCGAAAGTTCAATGCATTAGTCACAAGTATTTGAATTTAATTTGCTCCTACATATATATTTATTTATTTACTTTTGATCCTATGTAAAATGTATATGAAACCAAGTACAATTTTTGTATTTTTTTTTAAATTATATTCTTGAAATATGAGAAAATTAATGGAAAACACTTTTTAAATGTACTACTCAATTAATTATTTAAAAGTCCCCAATAAATGATTAAGTGGAACGAGCATGAGTGAAAGGCTAAGTCGAGGTTCTAGTTGCTATATACAGGTAGCGTTTACAAGCGTATGAAAATATTGATCAATGAATCAATCAATCAATCAATCAATCAATCGTTTATAACGATACTTACCTTCTTCATGTGGAACACTCTTATTCTCATTCTTCCAGGTCGGATGTCTAAGGTACCAGGACAAAAGGTTAATATCTGTTCGAACTTTGTCCGAATCGTACATGGGGCTTCTAATATTATAAGCCTTATCACCACATATCCTTACAGAGGCAAGATGACTTTTACCTTATCATTTAATATTTAAAAAACAGCATTAAATACCAATCTGAACGACAACGCAGGTTGCAACTTAATACCTTAACACTACTTTTATGTTTACAATCGTAATCCAAATGTATTAGAGGCAACATATCAGCATATATCTCAAATTACTCACCAACATACTTTACAGCTGGTCTTGGGTAGTGAGAAATATTGTGAACTTCCTTTGCAATGTGTCGCACCGGATTTGTAACACGTGCTACATAAGCATCTAGGGCTAATTGTGATGTAGGGCCATAGGAGTAGCTAAAAACAAAATTATATTATTTTCTATCCAACACCAGCACAGTTTTGCTAATATTTATTTAAAACCCGACTAAGCCTTTCGCAAGTATTTATTTCCTTTTTATTTTAAACATCTTATATATAGAAATATATATATTTGTCTTATTTGATATTCAACTTTTTATCTCAGACAATATTTCCTTCAACTAAGGCATATTAAACATGTTTAAAAAATCATTAAAATTAAACAGACTTTACTCCAATTATAATAAAAAACTACCTGTATAATAACATGTCCCTAAATACCTTAATCTAATGACGCCATGAATTATCAAACTTACGATTTTAGGCTTATATAATAAAATAAGAAAACGTGAGAAAAAATAGTCCTTTTAAGGGGGCGGAGAAGGTGGTGCTCGTGGGCGTGTCTCGACCTTTAATTAAGGTTATCAGTAACCTACTATTCAAACTGTGAGATATAGATTATACTAATCTAACTTCCAAAAGTAATAGGTGCAGCTCTAAAATGTATATAATTATCATGAGCACTTTTCATATACGCAACGAGGTTTAGATTAAATTTAATGAAATAAAGCCGAAAAAGCAGCTGCTCCCTTGATAAGGGATACGGGAAACTAAATATATTATGCTTCCTACTGACTGCTCGCATTCTGCTCTTCATAAATTGATTTAAATATTTTGCATATTATTATGTATAGAGTGTCGTTAACTTACCCAGTCACAGGGAAAGGTGTGCAGCTTCGTGCACGGCGTACGACTGGAGTGTGCAGATCGCGAATCAAGGATTGGGCCCGATTGCGAATCCGACCCGTTTCCTCAGTGAAGGTCTAAACATTTTTTTTTTTTTGATTTAAGAAAAGAAAACTTTTTAAAATTGGGTTATCGTTGATGCTCTTATGCCGATTTGAACGAATCTGCATTAGCCAAAAGTTAGATATTGAACGGCCACAACTTACGGTAAAGGGTTCAGTATTGAGGTAATTAGTTAAGGCCCGTGCGCCATATCCAGGAGGGAGTCTCTTCAAGTATGAGGGAATTGCACGAACCGGAGATGTAGTGATCCTCAGTGGCGATGGCGATGCCGAGCGGGCATAAACGCGTGTAATAGTTGTGGGATTGTAGTAATACGACGGTGTGTATGTCGTATACGAGGTGGGGATATAGGACGAAGTGTAATAGGTCGATGGCAAATAGGTCGATGGACTATACGAAGTATATGTCGTTGGCGAAGTGTATGAGTAGGAGGTTGTTCTCTCCGGCGATGAAATAACACGCGTTGTCGTGCGCACAACACGCACAGGCGATGGAGAGTGGACAATGCGCGAATAGACGCGGCTGGGAGAGGTAACAACCCGAACAGGCGATGTTATAACACGTGTTCCACTGACGATACGTCTTGGGATTGAATAACTCGAGTAGATGGGATAGCTCGATTTGTATACCTATTATTATATTTGTGCAAGTTTCGTAAGTTAGTTTCATATAACACAAACACAAAATATGTAGAATGCAAGTAGAAATGCGTGTGAAGAAAAGTATTTTATGGTAATGAATTATGAATTCCTACAGCAAGTAAATAAATAAAATAACTAACAATTTTTATGCAGAGCTGCTTTTCGCGATAGTTTCGGCGGTGACATGGTGATTGTGCCTCTCATACTCTTTTTACAAATGTTTGTCTTTATTTATTTTATTTATTTTATTTGCATAAGTGCAATTAAATTATTTTTATTTATGCTATTGTTATATATTATTATTATTAATATTTTATTTATTTATTTTAATTTATGTTTATCTCATTGATTCAATGATTTGAACACCCGCCAAGTGCTGTCAGTCAGGCAAAATAATACAAAGCATGTGCCATCTCTATCGCACTCTTATTTTCTTAAGGCTGGTATCTCAAAAGAGATCATGTCACTACCCTACATATACATATATATATATGTATTTCCTTTACCTTTAATATTACTCTCTGACATATGCAGTGGTGGAAAAAAATATAATAGCACCACGAGGACACTTTGTTTTACGAATGAAAAAACACACCATGAGTTTTGTAATTTTGGCAATTGTTAATTTGTAATATATTGTTTAGTATTCCCCCTTTAAATTAAAGTTATTATCGCTCCTGGAGTTCTATTCAATATATATAAAAATCTTTTTTCTTTCTTTTAATCGAAATCGTTTATTTATTTCTAACTTGCATAGTTTTAAGTGCACATTTTAAAAATGTTATAATTTTTTCGATAATTTTCTTCCTTTTCCATAAAATTAAATTTTTTTTGTTAGTTTTAATTATATTTAAATAAGTTGAAAACGTTGAATAAACTGAAGGTTTTTTTCTTTCTCACTTTTTGTTAAGAGCCTTCTTTCACTTTAAAATCGTATATATATGTTGGTTAGACTTCAAACGATTTTAAAAAAGACACCTTCAAAACAAATAACTTGTGAGAGTGGTACTATTATTTTTTTCGCAACTGTACATAAGCTTATTAAATATTCATATATATTCAATTCTCTATGAGCCACTCTTTATGATATTAGCTAATAATCTTTCGCTACACAATTTAAAATAAAATCACTTCAAAAAAATTAAACAGAAATCTTCTTACTTGAAAATAAAAACGTAATTTACTATGTTCATCGAATTTTAAATTTGAAATTTAAATTAAAAATTAGAGAATGGACTCATAGTACTTGCTTTATTCATTTACAAAAAAAATTGTATCTCTACTTGAACTGTCTTTTCTCCGATTTTTGTAAATAGAAACATATTTATGGTATAAAAGTACTAACCACGTATAATTCCAGGTGATGAAGTGTGATTGAAGTGTGACCAGGAAAATTTCAAAATCATAAAAGAGATGATGGATGACAAGCAACACATGAGCAACAAAAATAATAAATGCGAATACTTACACGAGTCACATTATGAGCAGACGGATACTGTAAGAGAATTATACAACATTGAGTTTAATTTATGTGTGTTTTATGCAAAACAAAAAAAAACTCGTTTCGTTGATGTCTAACTACAACTTTTATATTTTGATGACTTTTTGGTGAGTTTTTGCAGTCACCCCAACTATTTGATTCAATTGAATTTGTTGTCACAGCATAGATCGATCAGATTATATGAATATCGTATTTTAATTGGAATTATCAGAATTAAATGATGCAGCATATATATATATATATATATTTGTACATATGAAACTATAGGTAGAATTTTTGGTGAATGCGTTTTTATTTTATTGTATCACAAATACTTTTAAACTAATAATGATTTATGGAGAGTAAATACATCAGATAGATTTTGCTTATCAACATCTATTATCTATTTAACAATCAAATTAATTATTAGTTATGTTAGTCAACTCGAAAATTTACACAATTCGGGTGATAGACAATATCAATATCAATATCAAAAAACTTCATACATACATATATGTGTATAAGTATGTGGTTGGTTAGATGTTGTTTCTAGTTGCGATTAACAATTATAAAACAATTTAGGCGGAGTGATTAGTGAAAATATTATTTGAGCCATATATAAACCATTTATGCGATTGCTTTTGTCTAATTCATTTGCGTTTAGACATGGTATGAGAAGTGGCGGTATCTGGTGCCACCGGGCAAATTTCCAGAGGTGGTCGAAGAGTAGCTGTAGCCACCGGGTCCAGCGCCAGTGGTGCTGGTTCTCTCGGTGCTATAATTGTAGGCACCACCTGGGCCACTACGCGATGTATTCTCAACAGTGGACGTATATGTGGATCGCTCCGGCCTGGCATAAGGGTTGTTCGAATCGTAACTGCTCTTCTCAACACTGGACTTTGAGGTGTACGAATAGTCCGAGGAGGCGCGACTGCGATGAGAGCCAGGTCTGTCCGTGCACAGGTCTAAGCGTGGAGTCTATAAATTCCGATTTATGCATTTGGGGTGAGAATTGTAAAGGAAAATAGGCGATCAGCATACAAATGTTATGCAACTAGCAACTATATACAAAAAAAAACCAGCTTGCTGTTCCACTAACGATTTCCATTCAAAATATCCATCCTTATATTTTTTTTGACCTGAATGCTCTCGCAAATAGATTTTAATGCAATTAACCCCAAGAAAATGGTTTTTAAAATGTAAATGGGGGGACCTTAATTAACTCTATTTACGTTTACTCAGACCAACTTGAGGAAAAAGGCTATAATATAATGAGAATATGACAGTTTATCGAAATATTTTGTGCACAAGAAATTAATAAGAAACGTTTTAGGTTTTCTAATGGAAATTGAAACAGGTTCGAATACTATTTAACAATTTAATTCGTTTCGTAATTTGGCTCTGTGTAAAACATGTATTAAAAAAATAAACAATACAAAATATCTCATATAGCATAGATTATGACATATTATAGGCAAAATATTAGATACAAAAAACGAGTAGAATGTCAGATCGTATATAATGTGGTATGGTAAACTTTTGAACATTTTATACAAGTATGTATAGCCAGGTGTGTGTTTAATGATTCGTAATTGTAATTTCCAAGATATTCGAGTCAATTTCGTTTTAGTTGGGTTCGCAACTGGTTCGATAATGTAATTTCGTGAAGGATCGGAGTTCGTCTCTCTCCCTGTCTCTCTTTCTACTGGGGTTAGTAAGAGTACTTTGTGACCATGGCACCCGACTTTTCATTGCGATAGGTCTCTCGGCGCACCGGCAGACTCTCGGATGCGGCGCGATGGACGCGGGGCAGCTGGCAATCGAGGGATTCGCGCGAGGTGCGGGCAGCGGTATTGCCACCGGCTTCCACAGTATCGATGTGCTGGCGGACCATGCTTAGGATGCGCGATCGATTCTTGTCCCGAGTGGACACATATGGCTCAATGGGCTCATAGACGATCTTATAGTTCGGTTTGATAGCGGCTCGATTAATTGGATCGAGTATTGATCGCTTGCGCTGCTCATAGTCCGATCGACGCAC